>BLKM01003709.1:0-42982 GCA_013340265.1 Coptotermes formosanus | reverse complement strand
TCTCTCTCTCTCTCTCTGCTGGGGAAAGGCCGACTCTCCCCGTAATACCTCCGGGGCGTATAATGGACGGACGGTTCAGTAACCCAAAGGAAACACGCAAAACCAAACTCAAATGAACAAACAGGATAAACAGCCCAAATACATATCAAAACGCCATCCACCAGCCCCCTAGCGACGTAAGGTCACGAGAGATCTAGAGAGAGAGCAGCCGTTCCAAATTCGAGCCCAGAGCAGAGTAATCAAATTATCAAAACAATTCACTAATGGAAGAACCATCCCCAACCCCTCCCCAGTCAGTGACAGACACTCGCGCATGCTCCGCTGGGGAATCGCACAATCACTCGATCGATATCGAAAGCCAATTGGAGCCGATCGTTATCCTGATTGGCTCAGATTCTTATTATTTAAAACCAACAATTTGCACATACAAAGTATACATAAAAATATAGTCTTCGCTCCTACATATTTCGACATTCGACCGCCATCGTCGGGGAGAAACACCTAAAACATGTTTAATTTAAAACCCAGTGAAACCAGTTTATATATATAAAAGTAAGGTAAGGCGACCTATCAGTATCACTGTTTGTTGTAATGTAGAATACATTTGATTTGTAGTGTGGTTGTTACGTGCTTTGCAGCCTTGGTAAGCATTTAGTACAAAATATATTATAATTTAATTTATAATATATTTGTAGCATTAGGCACGTTTTGCCTTAGTACATATTTAAATCCTGTTGAAGATGCAGAATGTGACGCAGTGATATGTACGTATTTGGAATTCCACTTGTTAGATAGTTTGCCGTTTTTCGTCGATGGCATAAAAACATCTATAATGATTTAAATCCATAGGGCCTAATGGACGCCGTGCTGGTGGGCTTGCGAGACGTCGAATGCTTGGTATATCTGGATGATATTTTGATATTCAATGCCACTATAGGAGAACACGCTCGCCGCATGAGGTCAGTTTTTGATTGCATCCGACAGGCCAGCTTTAAATTAGGCGTCGCCAAGTGCACATCCGCAGCTCCAAAAGTGGTTTACTTGGGTCATATTGTGAGTAGGGAAGGCGTGAGCCCGGACCAGAGTAAAGTTAGCGCCATTTGGAATATTCCCAGACCTAAGACGGTCAGAGATATAAGACCCTTCTTGGGGCTTGTCTGGATATTATAGATCCTTCATTAAGGAATACGCCGCAATCAGCCGGCCCTTGACGCAGCTGACGAAGAAATATAAAAATTTAGAATGATCTGAGGCCCAGCAGCACTAGTTCGATGAGTTAAAGTCTGCACTTACGTCGGATTCAGTTTTGGCAATCCGAGGTTTGATTTGCCATTTATATTGAGCTGTAATGCTTCTAATTACGCAATATCAGCCATACTAAGTCAGCTTCAGAACGGTAAGGAACGGCCCATTAGCTTTGCTAGCAGGAAGTTAAACAAGGCCGAGCAAAATTACAGCACCACCCATAAAGAATTATTGGCAGTTGTATTTGGCACTCAGGTCCATAGGTGTTATCTTTATGAGAGAAAAGTCAAAATTGTGACAGACCACGCAGCCCTGAAGTGGCTGATAACTGTGAAAAATCATCAATGTGCACAGTTAACAAGATGGGTCTTGAAGCTGACCGAATATGAATTTCAGATTGAGCACAAACCGGGAAAAAACACATGAATGCTGACTGTTTGTCGCGGCACATTGCCACTGTGAGACCGGAAGTAGAGTTGAAGCGAGAAGTTGTGCTTGCAGAACAACGCAAGGATCCATATTGTACAGGAAAGATAGGGAATATAGAGGCAGGACAGGAACTGGGAATCGTACTCAGTGATGATGGACTGTTGTACCAGGGAGAGTCAATGGATGGAGCGAGGCTGGTTGTACCTGAAAAGTTGACTCAGCCAATCATTGAGAGGCATTACGATAAGGCGTTTGCAGGGCACCAAGACATTAAGAGAACTAGAGACCTATTGAAGCTGCGCTACTACTGGCCGAATATGGACAGGGATGTTGAGAAATACGTGAAGGAGTGAGTCATTTTCCAAGTTCAAGGTTGGGAGGAACTCAACCGCCCCTCTTGGAGAGTTACCCGAGACCAACTTCCCTTTCGAATTGACGTCTATAGATATTTGTGGCCCGTACCCGGAAACCAAGCGGGGAAATCGCTATCTGTTGACATATATGGATCACTTCAGTCGCTACCCTGACGCGGTTTCCATTCCACGGCAGGATGCGCCGACGGTCGCTCGAGCCTTGGTAACGACGGTCTTTTCGAGGTTAGGGTGTCCAGAGACCATTTCTTCGGACAAAGGAGCTAACTTCATGTCCGAACTTTTTCAAGAAATGTGCAAACTTCTGAATGTGAAGAGGATTAACTCGACCTCTTTCAACCCCCAAATGCAAGGAAAGGTTGAAAAATTCCACCTGGCGCTTAACCAGACAATGAGTCATTACGTCAATAAATATGGGAATGACTGGGATGATTTTGTAAATTATGCGTTAATGGCTCACCGTGCGGTTCGCCACTCGGCTACCAGATACAGCCCTTTTTACTTTTTGTGTGGCAGGGAGATGCTTCTCCCCACAGAAGACGATTTGACAGCAGATAAATTTGTAAAGACAGATTATGGTAGCCAGAGCGATCAGTACAACACCATATAGAAGCACTGGCTGACCGTCTGAGGGAAGCGTATCGAGTGGTTAAAGAAAATAACAGCATTGCTAGAGAAAAGCAGAAAAAGTACTACGACCATGGGACGAAGCTTGTTACGTTTCAGCCAGGCGACCTGATATACCTCAGAGAGATGGCAAAAAGCAAACGGGGGTGCCCGAAGTTTCGAATTAGGTGGAAAGGCCCGTATGAGGTTATGCGGTGCTTATCCGACCTCCACTATCGAGTAAAATTGTCGAGGGGCAAGGAAATTGTGTTTAATGTAAATAAAATGAAGAGGTGTTTTCGCAAGACCACCGTGCGACCGGCGACCGGGCAACGGGGGAAAGGCGACCTGCCGGAGACCAAACACGACACTTTGGAAGTGTATGGGACTAGATACCCGACCCGGGACTCACCGACAGCACTTTTAGCCGCACCCGAAATGGAAAGTACCGAGGAGCTAAGGCGGGACCGGATCTGGGAACCCCACCATCGTTCCCGCTGTCGAACTTCCAACTGTGGGGAGGTCGATGCAGGAGAGGACGGGAAGACCACATCGAGATATTCATTGAGAAACAGGTCAGACGTAGGTCTAAGGGACCTAGGCGTTAGCCCCCATATGAGTAAAGGTGACGGTGGTGGCATGAGATTGGAGCATTTAGACGCCGAGGCTGCGAACCCAGGTACCACACCTAACGCGACAGAGGGAGTGGAGATGTCACTAATCAGGACGGGAATGGTAGCAATTTTCCAAGATACAACTTGCGGCCCCTTCCGGGAAGGAAGCTTTAGATTTATGGTTGAATTATTGTTTTACTTTGTTGCATTTGTCGTAAGTAGGGAATGGTAAGTGAATTTTTTTTTTTTGCTTGGATAGCGCGAGATGTGTAATGGAGAATTTACTTAGTTTCCTAATAGAGGTCACGCCACAAGATAGCTGCTATTGGATAGGAACTCGAGGTGGGCTATTATTAGCCTTATATCAGTTGCAACAATGAGGCGGATGCAGGGAGTGACTTCGGGTCACACTTGTGTATTTGATTTTGGAGATTTTGCTTTAACATATGAAACTTATGCTGTAGTATGATGCTACGGGCCCAGCATCTGGGTATGCGTGGCACATGCTAAATTGTGAACGAATATGAAGAGATACTAATGAATGTTATGCCTTGGCCAACCTAAGAAGTAGCCCAGTGTGTACGCTCGCTACGGGGTCAGCCCACACCCGCACTCACTCACTCACTCACTCACTCACTCACTCACTCACTCCATTTTTGTAGATACTTGAGCAAGAAAACCGGCAAACTACTCCGCGGACGACGGCAGACTTAGAAAATGTATTTTGTGTCTAAGGCTTTTTGTTTGATTGTTCTTTTGTATTTTCATTATGCAGTTGTGAACTAGTAGAGTTTATTTTGCTTATTTAACTAGATACGCGCGAGTATAGAGCGCACTCTTTCGGTACTCTACTCTAGAGGAGAAAAGGAAGGGAACCACATATGTCGAAAATTTGTTTTTGTTGTTATAATTACTAAGGAGTTTTAGGTAAAGGGCTGGAGATGGTAACGGCACGCATTGTAGTCGCAATTTGGTAACCTGTGACGGAATTTGGGCCCCTACCATCCGGGAGGATATCACACATGGTGTCTACTGACAGCATCGTTCGAGGGAGGGTCGACCGTCGGACGCGGCGAGTGGCAACTGTGAGGCCAGCTGAGCTACGTGAGTGGATGGGCCAGCAACCCTTGATCCTTGTGAACTCCCTACTCTCCGCGTAAGTTATTGTCAGCGACCTCTCGGCCTACCCACCTACAGAATGTTCGTGTACCTACTGACCACCGACCTAAATTTCCTGGACTAAGCTGAGCCCATCCCACCATCTAGCCCCAGGGGAGGGCGTATATGAAACTGGCCGCTACCCGCACAGAAGGGAGCCACGGGGTCGAGGGTTCGAACCTGTTGACCTTGGGGTGTGTTATCCCGGTCACATGGGACCCCACGTCCTGAGGCCTCACCCAAGCGCTGGTCACCGCCCCTTCCTTCCTCGACAGCTCCTGGCGGAGCAAGGATTCCACAGTGAAAGGAGGTGAGGCGCCGGCAGGAATCCGCGCCGCCTCGCAGGACTTTACGGAAGAGTAAAGACTTTTGACACGACGAGTGACTTCGAAACCTAATAAAAATTATGCAAAGTTGTTACAGGAAATATGAGAATGCCGTATTACGGAGCGATACCATGGAAACCACAGGGAAGAATTAAGCGGCATGAAAGTGAAGACACGTAGGATACGTTGGACACGTGCCATGCAATACTTAGTGAAACTAGCGTCAATAATGGGAAAAGCTTTTACAGAGCACACACAGCCATATCTAAAATGATTTGCGATTTTATGTTGTTTTTACTCGTGTTGAACTGGGCGATTTTTTTTGTTTTTTCTTGTTTGTTGTAATTTTTAGTGTAATTGGGGTTTCAACAGTGAGACATGCGGTTCCCCTCCTACGTACTCCTCTCTGCAACTTGTAGTTACGTATATTGTAGTGTTAGTGCAGCGAGGTGATATAGGCAAGGTGGCAGCCAGGCCAGACCCTCAGGGGAGGCTTTAGGGGTGAATGGAAATCCTAACAGTTCGAGCCGTTATTTCCATTTCGCGAGAGGGCAATGTTATGCCCGCGACACTCATGTGCTAGTTTGCTAACTATGCTGAACGGGTTGCGGGAGGTCAGGAACTTGGTTACCCCAGGAGTGCTGGCGGTGGTTCGGACCGTTACCCGGCCACCCCATGCATTCCAGTGTACTGTCCTTGTTTGGTATTTTGTGGCGAATCCGACTGCGCTCTTGCCCGGGCGGCTCGCGCCTGTTCTGGTGTGACTGTCGTGCTGTGAGGACGGGGTGCTGACACGGGGCGCGACTATCCGGGCAAGGGTCAGTGGATTGCCGGTTTGCTCTAATTTTATTTCTTGCCCCTGTTGTTTCCGTGTTATTCCTGGGGTTAATTTGAGTGTTCTTGGTTCCTTTGGTTCTCCTTCTGGCCTCCCGATTCTAGCCCGGGGCTGGCTCCACCTTCCCAGTTCTGAAGAAATAGTTAAGGGAATTGTCTGTGTGGACGATACTGTTGTTGGTCGTAGCTTAAGGTTAGTAGTACTTGTATTCAGGTGCAGTGATCTTCTGTAAACATTTTGGTAATTCTGTGGTGTAATCCTTTGGGGGCCACAACACTTAAACTTCATTTTGTTGTTAGTCATAATTCCAGTTAAATAAACTTAGTTTTGTTAGGTCCCTATGTTTTCTTTGGGTTGACCTAGGGGGATCTCCAACTCCTTATCAGAACCCGGTTCTTACCCCGCCGGACCCCCATCCTACTGGGCCTGCCAACGGGAAGCGTGGACCCGCTAGGGATAAGAGTGGTAGACTTGGCGGTGCCGTAACATTGAGGCCGAAGGATTTTCTGGCCCGTATCTCCCCTGGCATTGCGGTGTGGTGGCAGAAATGTGGAACGTCCTCTACAAGCAGTGCAGGTTAGGTTGAAATTGGTCAGTAATAAAGGCCACTACTCTAGAGGTCAAAATAGATTTTCGTCTGTATCTCCCCTCGCATTGCACTCAGATGACTGAAATATGCCACATGGCACTTCCTGCGTGTGCGCTACTAGTTCACGTGAGGTTGGAGTTGTTCAGTAATGAAGGGCACCTTACTCTTGAGGCCAAAAAATTTTTCGTCCGTGTGTCCCCACGCATTGCAGTAGGGTGACTCAAATATGCCACATGGTAATCACTGCGCATGATCTACTAGCAGTGAAAGTTAGGTTGAAGTCGGTCAGTAATGAATGGCACTCTACTCTTGAGGCCGAAACAGTTTTTCGTCCGTATCTCCCCTCGCATTGCATTAAGGTGACTGAAATTTGCAACATAGCACTCCCTGCGCATGCGCCATAAGCAGCGCAAGTCAGGTTCAAGTCGGAGAGTAATGAAGGGCACTTTGCTCTTGAAGGCGAAAGAGTTTTTCGTCCGTATCTACCATGGCGTTGCCCTGGGTTGACTGAAATGAGCCACATGGCACCCTCTGCGCAGGCGTTACGTGCAGTTGAAATCGGTCAGTAATGATGGGACTTTACTCTTGAGGCCAAAACAGTTTTTCGTCTCTATATCCCTTCGCATTGCAGTGGGGTGTCTGAAATATGCCAAATGGCACTGCCTGCTCATGCGCTACTAGCAATGGAAGTTAAGTTGACGTTCAGTAATGAACGGCACTTCGCTCTTGATGCCGAAGCAGTGTTTCGTCTGTATCTCCCATCGCATTGCAGTGGGGTGACTAAAATATGGCACATGTTAATCACTGCGCATGCGGTACTGGCAGTACTGCGGTACTTAGGTTGAAGTCGGTCAGTAATGTAGGGGACTTTACTCTTCAGACCGAAGCAATTTTTCGTCCTTATCTCCCTTCGCATTGCAGTGGGTGACGAAAATATGCTACATGGTAATCCCTGCGCATGGGCTACTAGAAATGAAACTTGGGTTGAAGTCGGTCAGTAATGAAGGGCAATTTTCTCTTGAGGCGGAGCAGGTTGTTCGTCTGTATCTCCCAAAGAATTGCAGTGGGGTGTCTGATATATGGCACATGGCACTCCCTACGCATTCGCTGCTAGCAGTGAAAGTTAGGTTGAAGTCGGTGAGTAATGAAGGGCATTTTACTCTAGAGGAAGAAAGAGTTTTTCGTCCTATCTCCCCGCGAATTGCAGTGGAATGACTGAAATACGCCACATGGCACTCCCTGCGTATGCGCTAAATGCTGTGCAAGTTAGGTTCAAGTCCGTCATTATGAAGGGCACATTACTCTTGAGGCAAAAACTGTTTTTAGACTGTATCTCTCCTCGTATTGCAGTGGGGGACTGAAATATGCTGCATGGGAAACCTTGCGCATGCGCAGCAAATAATGCAGGTTAGGTTGAACTCGTCAGTACTGAAGGGCAATTTACTCCTGAGGCCGAAACAGCTTTTCGTCCGTATCTTCCCTCGCATTGCAGTGGGGTGACTAAAATATGCCACATGGTAATCACTGCGCATGCGCTACTAGCAGAGAAAATTAGGTTGAAATCAGTCAGTAATGAAAGGCATTTTACTCTTGAGGCCGAAACAGTTTTTCGTCTGTATCTCGCCTGGCATTGCAGTGGAGTGACTCAAATATACCATATGAGAATCCCTGCATATGCACTACTAGCAGTGCACGTCAGGTTGAAGTCGGTCATTAATGAAGGGCACTTTACTCTTGAGGTCGAAGGAGTTTCTCGCCCGTATCTCTCCCCGCATTGCGGTGTGGTAACAGAAATATGGAACATTGCACTCCCTGCGCATGGTCCAGAAGCAGTGCAAGTTAGGTTGAAATCGGTCAGTAATAAAGACCACTTTACTCTAGAGGCCGAAACATTTTCGTCTCTATCTCCTCGCGTTTTGCAGAGGGGTGACGAATATACCATATGGCACTCCCTGCGCATGCGCTACGAGCAATGCAAAGTTAGGATGAACTCATCAGTAATAAACGGCTGTTTACGCCTGAGGCCGAAACAGGGTGTCCTCACTTTATCGCCTGGAGATTAAATGGGGTGAGTGAAGCATACACCTGGCCCTCTCAGCGCAGTCGTGGGCAGTGCAAGTTACGTTCAAGTCTTTCGGTAATGAAGAGTATTTTACCCTTGAGGCAGAAGGTGTTTTTCATCCGTAAATCCTCCCGCGCTGCTGTTGGGTGTCTGAAATATGCAGCTTGGCAGTCCCTGCCCATGCGATACGAACATTCCATGTTAGATTGACATCGTTAACTAAAGAAGGGCACTTTACTCTTGAGGCCGAAACACTTTTTCGTCTGTATCTCCCCTCACATTGCAGTGGGGTTACTGAAATATGCGAAAAAGCACTCCCTACGCATGTGCTGCTAGTTCAAGTTAGGTTGGATTTGTTCAGTAGTGAAGGGCACCGTACTCTTGAGGCCGAAAAAAATTTTCGTCCGTGTGTCCCCTCGCATTGCAGTGGGGTGGCTGAAATATGCCACATGGTAATCACTGCGCATGCGCTACTAGCGGTGTAAGTTAAGTTGAAGTCGGTCAGTGATGAAGGGCACTTTACTCTAGAGGCTGAAAGAGTTTTTCGTCCATATCTCCCCTCGCATTGCATTTGGGTGACTGAAAGATGGAAGAAAGCACTCCCTGCGCATGCGCCATAAGCAGCGCAGGTTAGGTTGAAGTCGGTGAGTGATGAAGGGCACTTTACTCTTCAAGACGAGACAGTTTTTCGTCCGTATCTGCCATCGCATTGCACTGGGTTGATTGAAATAAGCCACATGGCACTGTCTGCGCGTGCGTTACGTGCAGTGCAAATTAGGTTCAAATCGGTCAGTAATGAAGGGAACTTTCCTCTTGAGACCAAAACAGTTTTTCGTTTCTGTCTCCCCTCGCATTGCAGTGGGGTGTTTGAAATATGCCAATGAAACAATTTTCGTCCTTATCTCCGATGACATTTATGTGGGGTGACACAAATATTCTAGATGACACTCCCTGCGCATGCGCTAGAAGCAGTGCAAGTTAGATTGAAGGCGGTCAGTAATGAAAGCTACTTCACTCTTGAGGCCGAAAGAATTTTTTACTCCCAGTCGCCCCTTGCATTGCAGTGGGGTGACTGTAAAATGCAACATGGCGTTCCCTCCCTGTGCGCTACAAGCAGTGCGATTTGGGTTGAAGTCGGTCAGTAATGAAGGGCACTTTACTCTCGGGGCCGAAACAGGTTTTTGTCCTAGTGTTCCCTTGCATTGCAGTGGGGTGAGTGAAATATGCCACATGGTACTTGCTGCATATGCGCTTCAAGCAATGCAAGATAAGTTGAAGTCGGTATGTAGTGAAGGGCACTTTACCCTTGAGGCCGAAACAATTTTTCGTCCGCATCTCCCCTGGCATTGCAGTGGGTTGAGTGAAATATTGTACATGGCATTTCCTGCGCATGCGCTACAGGCAGGACAGCTTAGGTTGAAGTCGGTCTGTAATGAAGGGCAGTGTACTATTGAGGCCGAAACAGTTTTTCGTCCGGATCTACCCTCGCATTGCACGGGGGTGACTGAAATAGGCCACATAGCACTACCTGCGCATTCGTTACATGCAGTGGAAGTTAGGCTGAAATCGATCAGTAATGGACTCTTTACTCTCGAATACGAATCAGTTTTTTGTCCGTATCTCCCCTCGCATTGTAGTCGGCTGTCGTGAAGTATCCCACATAGCACTGCCTGCGCATGCCACATGGCATTCCCTCCGCATTCTCTACAAGCAGTGCAAGTTAGGTTGAAGTCGGTCAGTAATGAAGGGCTCTTTACTCTTGAGGCAAAAACAGTTATTCTTCCATATCTCCCCCGGCTTTGCAGTGCGGTGACTCAAATATGCCACATGGCACTCCCTGCGCATGCGTTACTTGCATTGCACGTTAGGTTGAAGTCGGTCTGTAATGCAGGGCACTTTATTCTTGAGGCTGAAACACTTTTTCGTACCCATCTCCCCTGGTATTGCAGTGGGGTGACTGAAATATTCCGCATGGCACTCCCTGTCCATGCGTTATGGCCATTGGAAGTTAGGTTGAAATCGGTCAGTAATGGAAGGCACTTGACTCTTCAGGCATGAACAGTTTCTCGTCCCCAGCACCTGCCCTACGGGCAGGGCAAGTTAAGTTGAAGGCGGTCTGTAGCGAAAGGCATTTTATTCTTGGTGCCGAAACAGTTTTTTGTCAGTATCTCACCTTGCATTGCAATGGGGTGACTGAAATATGCCATATGGCACCACCTGCGCATGCGTTACGTGCAATGGAAGTTAGGTTGATGTCGGTCAGTAATGAATGGCTCTTAACTCTTGAGGCCGAAACAGTTTTTTGTCTCCATCTCCCCTCGCATTTTAGTTGGATGACTGAAATATCCCACAAAGCACTACCTGCGCATGCGTAAGATGCAGTGCAAGTTACGTTGAATACTGTCAATAATCAAGGGCACTTTACGCTTGCGGCCTAAAGATTTTTTCGTCCGTATCTCCCTCGCATTGCAGTGGGGTAACTCAAGTATGTCACATGGCACTCACTGCACATCCGCTACAAACAGTGCTACCCGCAGTGAAGTATAGGTTGAAGACGGTCAGTAATGAAGGACAATTTATTACTGAAGCCGAAACGTTTCATTGCCCGGCATTCCTGCCTTGCCCTGCCTTGCCTTCCCTTGCCCTGAATGCTTTGGCTTGCCTGCCTGTCGGCCTCGCCATTCCTGCCTTGCCCTGCCTCCCTTTCCCTGCCTGCGTGCCATGCCCTGTCGGCCTGTCTTGCCATGCCTGCCTGCCTTGCTATGCCTGCCTGACTGATCGTCTGCCTTGCCCTGGCTGCCATTCCTTGCCTTGCCGTGCCTTGCGTCTCTTCCTGCCTTACCCTGCCGGCGTGCCTGTCTTGCCCTGCCGGCCTGCCTGCCTTGCCCTGCCTGCCTGTCTTACCCTGCCTGCCGCCTGCCACCCTGCCTTCCCCTGCCTGTCTCCTTCATCAGCCCTGTACGCCTGCCTTGCTTTGCCTTGCCCTGCCCTGCCTTCCTTACCCTCCCTGTCTGCATTCGCCTCCCTGCCTTGTCTTGGGTCCTGCCTTCCTCTGTCTCCTTTCGTTCCCTGCGCTGCCTACCTGCCTTGCCCTGACTGCCTGCAGTGCCTGCATCCCTTGCCGTGCCTTGCGTACCTTGCCTTAACTTGCCTGCCTGCAGTGCCGTGCCTGCCTTGCCCTGCCTGCCTCCCTTTTCCTGCCTTGCCTGCCTGCCTTTTGCTGTCTGCCAGGCTTGCCCTGCCTGCCTGCCTTGCATTCCCTGCGTGCCCTGCATTGCCCTGCCTCCCTTGCGTTGCTTTGCCCTTCCTGCTTTGCTTTGCCCTGCCTGCCTTTTCCTGCCTGCTTGCCTTGCCCTGCCTGTCTGCTTGTCTTGCCCCTCCTGCCTGCCTGCCATACCTTCCGGCCCGCTTTTTTCTGCCTTCCCCACAATTGCCCTGAGTGCCTGTCTGCTTTGCCTTCCCTGCCTGCCTTGCCCTGCCTGCCTTGTTTTGCCTGTCTCCCTTGCACTGCCTGCCTGCTTTCCTCTGCCCTTACCGCCTGCCTGTCTTGCCGTTCCCCGCCTGCCTGCTTTGCCTTGCCACGCCTGCCTACCTTGCTTGCCCTGCCTGCCTCCCTTGTCCTGTTCTGTCTGCCTTGCCTTGCTCTGCCTGCTTGTCTTGCCCTGCCTTTGTCTAACTACCTGCATGCTTTGCTCTGCCTTCCTCTCCCCGCCTGCCTTGCCCTGCCTGCCTTCCAATGCCCTGTCTGCCTTGCCCTGGCCTGCCTGCCTTGCCTTGTTCTGCAACACTGCCTGGCGTCTCCCTACCTCATTACCCTCTCCGCCTGCCTTGCCCTGCCTGCCTGCCTGCCTGGCCCTGCCTGGGTCCCTGCTTTGCCCTTCCTACCAGACATGCCTGCCTGCATTGCCCAGGTTGCGAAACATGGCAAACAAGGCAGGGTAAGGCAGGAAGGAAGAATAATGCAGGGCAAAGTGTGCAGGCAGGGTAAGGCAGGGCAAGGAAGGCAGTCGGGGCTAGGCAGGCAGGCGGGGCAGGGAACGCAAGCAGGGCAGGGCATGTAGGGCAGGTCATGCAGGGCAGGGAGGGCAGAATAGGCAGGGCAAGGCAGGCAGGGCTAGGCAGGAAGGGCAACGCATACAAGGCAAGGGATGCAGGCCACGGCATGCAGGACAAATTAGGCAGGTCAAGGCAGGCAGGTAGGCAGGGCAAGGCATGCAGAGCAGGCAACGCAAGCAGGTCAGGGCAAGGGAGACAGAGCAAGGCAGGCAGGTCAAGGCACGGCAAGGGAGGGCAGGCACAGTAAAGCAGAACAAAGTAGGCAGGGCAAGATATGCAGGGCAAGGCAAGCGTGCTGGGCAAGGCAGGCGGGCAGGGCTCAGGAGGCAGGCGCGGCAGGGCAGGCAGGCAGGCAGGCAGGGCAGTTAAGGGGAGGTAGGGCAGGGCAGGGAGGGCAGGACAGGAAGGGCAAAACAGGCATGAAGGACAAGGCATGCGGGGCAAGGCATGCAGGGCACGGCATGCAGGACACGGCATGCAGGACATGGCAGGCAGGCAGGGCAGGGGAATGCAATGATAGAGGGAAGGCAGTTACTGAAGACAAGTCAGGCAGGGCAAAGCAGACAGGCATGCAGGGCAAGGCAGGCAGGGCAAGGGATTGTAAGACAGAACAGTGCAGGCAGGCAGGGAAGGCAGAAAGGCAAGGCAATGCAGGCTGGCAGGCAGGCCGGCATGGCAAAGCAGGCAGGGCAGTAGGGCAAAGCAGGCACGCCGGGTAATGCAGGAAGGCACGCTTGGCATGGGAAGGCAAGGAAGGAAAAGGCACGGCCAGGCAATGCAAGGCAGGCAATCAGGCAGGTAGGGCTCTGCAGGCAGAACAAGTCACGCAGGGCAAAGCAGGCAGGGAGGGCAAGGAATGCACGCAGGCATGCTGGGCAAACCAGGCAGGCAGGCAGGGCAAGGAAGGCAGGCAGGACAAAGCAAGCAGGCAGGGAGAGGCGGGCAAAGGCAGGTAAGCAGGGCAAAATGATAAGGCAGGTCAATAGAGTACAAGGCTGAGATGGCAAGTCATGGCAAGGCAGAGAGGGAAGGTAGGTAGGAAGTGCAAGGCAGGCTTGCAGGGCCAGGCAGGCGGGCAGGGCAAGGCAGCGGGCGAGGCAAGACAGGCGGGCATGGCGGGGGGGGGGAGATTGAGGGGTGGTGTAGGCACGCAGGTTAGGGCAAGGCAGGCAGGTCAGGGCAAGGCAGACGGGGAAAGAAAGGCGGTGCAAGACACAGCAAAACAAGGCAGGTCAAGGCAGGCAGGAAGAGTAAGGCAGGGCAGAGTATGGAGGCAGAGTAAGGCAGGACTTGACAGGCAGGCAGGGTAAGGCAGGGCAAGGCAGGCAAGCTGGGCAGGGCAAAGCAGGCACGCGGGTCAGAGCACGGCAGGCAGGATAGGGCAGGAAGGCAGGGAAAGGTAGGCAGTCGGGCAAGGCAGGCAGTCAGGGTAAAGTAGGCAAGGACACAGGCAGGGCAAGGCAGGCACGCAAGGCAATGCAGGTAGGCAGGCATGCAGTCAGGTACAAGGCAGGCAGGCAGGCAGGGCAAAGCAGGCAGAGCAAGGCAGACAGGTACGGCAAGACATCCAGGCAGGGAAAGACACGTAGGCATGAAGGACAAGGCAGGCAGCAAGGGAAGGCAGGGACGCAGGAAGGGCAAGGCAGGCAGAAGATGCCAGGAAGTGGGATGCAGGCAGGGCAAGGCAGGCAAGCAGGTAGGGGAAAGCAGGCAGGTAGGGCAAGTCGGGCAGGCAGGCAAGCAGAGCAAGGCATGGAGACATGTAGGAAGGGCAACCAGATACGTAGGCAGGGCAAAGGAGGCAGCAGGGCAAGGCATGCAGGGAGAAACGGGGCAAGGCAGGTAGACAGAGCAAGGAAGGTAAATAAGAGCAAGGTAGTACAAGGCAGACAGTGCAAATCATGGCAAGGCAAGGTAAGGCACGTAGGCAGAGCAAGGTAGGCATGCTGGGCAAGGCAAGCGGGCAGGGTAAGGCAAGAGGCAGGGCAAGGAAGGCAGGGCAAGGCACGGCAACACAGGGCAGGCAGGCAGGGAAGGGCAAGGCAATGATACAGGGCAAGGCAGGCAGGGCTTGTCAGGGAGGGCAAGGAAAGCAGGCAGGCAGGGCAGGGCAAGGCATGCAGGAAAAGCAAGGCAGGCAGGCAGAGTAAGGCAGGTAGGGAAAGGCAAGGTAGCCAGGCAGAATAAGCCTGCCTTACCCTGTCTGATGTTTTGACCTGCATGCGTGCCTGCCTTGCCCTGACTCTGTGCCTGCCTTGCCGGCTGCCTGCCCTGCCCTCCCTGCCTGCCTTGCCCTTCCTGGTTTCCTTGCGCTGCTTACCTCCCTGTCTTGCCGTGCCTGCTTTGCGGTGCATGGCTTTCACGGCCTTGCCCTGCCCGCCTTGACCTGCCTGCCTGCCTTGACCTTTCTGGCAGCTTTGCCTTGCCTTACTGCACTGCCTGCGTGCGTTGCCCTGCCTGCCTGTCTGGCTTGCCCTCCCTTACCCTGCCTGCCTTGCACTGCCTGCCTTGCCTTGCCTGATTGCCTCGTCCTGCCTTGCTGTGCGTCACTTCCGGGTCTGGCCTGGCTGCCTTTTCCTGTCTGCCTTGCCCTACCTGCCTTACCGTGCCGTGCCTGCCCTTCCCTGCCTACCCCCTTTCCCCTGCCCTACCTGCCTTCCTGCTTGCCCTGCCCTTCCTACCTTCCTGCCTCCGTTGCTCTGCTTGCCTCCCTCCGTTGTTCCGCCTGCCTGCCTACCTTGCCCTGCCTGCTTGACTGCCTTAAACTGCCTGCCTTGCCGTGCCTGCGTGCCTTCCTTGCCCTGTCTGCCTGAGTTCCCTTGACTGCCTTGCCCTGCCGGCCTACTTTGTCCTGTCTGTGTGTCTTGCCCTGCGTGCCTGCTTTGCCGTGCCAGTATTGCCTGCCCTGCCTGCCTGCATTGCTTTCGTGTCTGGCCCAGTTTTGCCTTCGTGTCTTGCACAGCCCTGTCTGCCGTGTCCTCTTCTCCCGGCCTACCTTGCTTTTCTGCCTGGATGCCTTGTCTTCCCTATTTGCCTTACCTTACCTGCCTGTTTACCTAGACCTGCCTGCGTGCCTTGCCCTGCCTGCCTGCGTGCCTTGCACTGCCTGCATGCCTTGCCTTGCCCTGTCTGAGTGCCTGCCTGTCTGCCTGATTTCACATGCCTCTCTTGCTTGTTCTGCCTGCATTGCCGTGCCTGCCTGCGTTTCTTGCCCTGCCTTCGTGCCTGCCTTACCGTGCCTGCTTGCCCTCCCCTGCCTGCATGCCTGCCTGTCTTGCGCTGGCTGCGTGCCTTGCGCTGTCTGCCTTCTTGCCTGCCTTGCCCTGTTTCCCCGCATTGCCCTGCCTGCCTGCCTGCCTTGCCATGCCTGCCTGCCTTGCCCTGTCTTGCCCTACTTCATTGCCCTGCTTGCTTGCCTTGTCCTGCCTACCTGCATGTCTGCCTTGCCCTGGCTGCATGTCTTGCCCTGCCTTTCCCTGCCTACCTGCCTTGCCCTGCCTGCGTTGCCTTGCCTGCCTTACCCTGCCTCCCTGCCTTGCCCTGTTTCCCTGCCTCGTATTGCCTGCATGCCTTGCCCTGTCACCCAGCCTTGCACTGCCTGTGTGTCTTGCCCTCTCTGTCTGCATGCCTTGCCCTTTTTGCGTGCCTGATTGCCTCGCCCCGCCAGCATGCCTTGATCTGCCTGCCTGTTTGCCTTGCCCTGCCTGCCTCCCTTACCCCGCCTGCCTTGCCCTGCCAGCCTGCTGCCATTCCTTGCCTACCTGCCTGCCTCCCCCTGCCTGACTTGTGCTGCATGCCGTGACATGTATGCCTTGTCCTGCATGCCTTACCCTTCCTGCCGTGTCTTGCCAGTCTGCCTTGCCCTGCCCTCCCTGCTCTGCATGGCCTGCCCTATCTGCCATGCCCGGCCCTGCCTGCCTGCGCAGCCTTGCCTGTCTGCCTTGCCCTGCGCTGCGTTCTTGTCTTGCCCTGCCATGCCTGCGTTGCCCTTCCTGCCTTGCCCAGCCCTACCTTTCCTGCCTACTTTCTCAGCCTTATTCTGCCTGCCTACCTTGCCATGCCTTATTCTACCTGCCTACATTGTTCTGCCCTACCGTGCCTGCCCTGCTTTCCCGTGCCTTGCCGTGACTACCTTGCCCTGTCTGCCTTCCCTTGCCCTAGTTGCTTGCCCTTCCCTGCCTGTATTACCCTGCCTTGCCCTGCCTGCCTGCCTTTCCTTGCTTGCCTGCCTGCCTGCCTTGCCCTGCCTCCCTTCCTGGCTTGCCGTTCCTGCCTGCCTCTCTTGCCCTGCTTGCTTACCTGCCTGCCTTCCTTGACCTGCCTGCCTCCCTTGCCCTGTCTGCCTGCTTGCCTAGCCCTGCTTGTCTGATTTGTCCTGCCTGCCTGCCGTGCTATGTCAGCCTTGTGCGGCCTTCCCTGCCTTGCTCTTCCTGCCTGCCTGCCTACCTGCACTAACTGCCATGCGTTTCCCTTCCTTACTCTCTTCTACCTGCCTTGCCCTGCCTGCCTTGCCGTCCCTGCCTTCTCCTGCCTGCCTGCATTCCCGTGCCTGCCCGGCATTGTCCTGCCTGCCCTGCTTTTTCCTGCCTCCCTTGCCTTGCCCTATCTGCTTGTCTTTGCCCTGCCTGACTGCCTTGCCCTGCCTGTCTGCGTACTTTGCCCCGCCTGTCTGCCTTTTCGTGCCTGCCAGCCTGCCATATCCTTACTGCCTTTCATGTTCTCACCTGCCCGCTCTTAGCCTGCATGCCTTACTCTGCCTGCCTTTTCTTGCCTGTCTGTCTTGCACGGCCTACCTGCTTTCACCCGCACTGCACGCGGGCCTGTCTTGCCCTTCCCTGTCCTGCCAGCTTTGCCCTGCCCTGCCTGCCTTGCGGTGCTCTGTCTGCCTTGCCTTCCCCTGCCTGCCTGTCTTGCCTTGCCCTGCCTCCCTGCCTGCCTGCTTTGTTCTCCCTGCCTGCTTTGCTGTGCCTGTATTCATGCCTTGCCCTACCTTACTTGCCTCGCCTGCCTTGCCATGCCTGTCTGCCTTGCACTGCCCTGCCTGCCTTGCTCTCTCTTGCCTGCCTACCTGCCTAGCCTTGTTCTACTTGACTGGCGTATCCATACGTGTCTTATCCTGTCTGCCTGCTTTGCCCTGCATGTGTGCCTGCCTTCCCTGCCTGCGTAACTGCCTTGCCTTGCCTGCCTGCCGTACCGTGCCTGCCTGCCTGCCTTGTCTGCCTGCATGCCTTGCCCTTCCTGCCTGCCTGCCTGTTTCCCTACCTTGCGCTACCTGCCTGCTTTGCCCTCCCTGCCTGCCTGTCTTGCCCTGAGTGCCTGTCGTGCCATGTCTACCTTGCATGGCACTCGCATGCCTGTCTTGCCCTGCCTGCCTTGCCCTACCTGCCTTGCCCTGCCTGGCTTGCACTTCGTACATTCTCCTTCCTGCCTTGCCGTTCCTGGCAGCCTTCCCCTTCCTTCCTGCCTTTCCCAGCTTGCCTGCCTTCCTGCGTTGCCCTACCTGCCTCCCTTACTCTGCCTGCCTACCTTGCCTTGCATGTTAGCCTTGCGCTCCCCTGCACTGCCTGCCTTACCCTGCCTGCCTTGACGTGCCCTCTTGCCTTGCCCTGCCTCCTGCCTTGCCCTGCCTGCCCGCCTTCCATTGCCTACCTGCCTTACTCTGCCCGCCTTCCCATGCCTTGTTATGTCTGACTTGTACTGCCTTGCTCTGCCTTGCTTTTCTTGCCTTGTCTAGCTTCCTTACTCTTCCTGCCTGCCTGCGTTGTCTTGCCTGCCTGCTTGCCTTACTCTTCCTGCCTGCCCGACTTGCTCTGCATGCCTGCGTGACTTGTCCTGCCTATGGCTTGCCCTGTCTGCCTGCTCTGCCCTGCCCTGCCTGGCAGTGCCTTGCCCTCCCTTGCACTGCCTGCCTTTTCCTGTCTGCCTTGTCTTGCTTGCCTTGTCTTGCCCTGCTTGCGTGCCTTGCCCTGCCCTGCCCTGCCTGCCTTGCCCTGCTCTGCTCTGCCTTCCTTGCCTGTGTGCCTGTCTTGCCTTGCCTGTCTTGGTCTGTCTGCTTTGCTCTGCCTGTCTGCCCTGCTCTGCCTGCTTTACCCTGCCTGCCTGCCTTGGTCTGCTTGCTGCCTTGTCGTACCTGCCTGCCTTGCCATGTCTGCGTTGCACGGTCTTTCCCTGCGTGGCTTGCCCTGCCTCTCTTGCCCTACCTGATTTGGCCTACCTGTCTTGCACTTCCTGCCTTCTCCTGCCCTCCTTGCTCTTCCTGCCTGCTTGCCTTGCCCTTCCTGCCTGCCTTCCTGCCTTACCTTGCTTCGCTGCCTGCCTTGCCCTGTCTTCCTGCCTGCCTTCCTTGGCCTGCCTTCCAGGCTTGCCCTCCCTTACCCTGCTTGTCGAGCTCGGCCTGCCTGACATTTTCTGCCTGCTTTTCGTGCTCTTCCTCCCTGCCTGGTCTGCTCTGTCTGCCTTGCTTTGCTCTGACACCCTGCCATGCATATCTGCCTTGACTTGCTTGTTTTCATGCCTAGCACGGCGTGCCTGCATGTTTTGCCCTGCCACCCTGCATTGTTCTTCCTGCCTGCCTTGTCCTTCCTTCCCTGCCTTGCCAGCTTGACTTGTCCTGCCTGCCTTCATTGTCCCGCCCTGCCAGCCTTCTCTTGTCCTGCCTTCCTGCCTTTACTTGCATGCCTGCTTTGCCCTACCTGTCTTCCCTTCTCTGCCTTGTTCTTAATGCCTGCGTGACTTGAACTTCCTGCCTGCGTGGCTGTCTGCATGCCCGCTTTCCCGTGCCCTCCTTGACCTGCCTGCTTTTCTGTCTTCCCCTGCCTGTGTGCCTTGCCTTCTCTTACCCTGCCTGCCTTGCTGTTCCTGCCAGCCTTGCTCTGCCTGTCTTCGTGCCCTGCTGTGCCTGCCTTGCACTGACTGCCTTGCCGTGCCCTGCCTTACCCTGCCTGCCCTGCTTTACCCTGCCTGCCCTGCCTTGCCCTGCCTGCCTTGCCCTGCGTTGCCTTTCCTTCCCTGCCTGAGTTGCCTTGCCATGCCTGCCTTGCCCAGCCTGCCTGCATTGCCCTGCCAGCCCACCATGCCCTGCCTGCCTAGTCTTGCCAGCCTACTTTCTCCTGCCTGCCTGCCTGCCTGCCTGCGTTCCGGTGCCCTGCCCTTGCCTTTCTTGCACTGATCTACCTGCCTTGTCTTGTCTTGCCTGCCTGCTTTGCCTTGCCTACCTGCCTGCCTCTTTTGCCCTGCCTGCCTGTATGCCTTGCTCTGCCTTTCCCTCCCTTGCCCAGACTGCATTGCCGAGCCTTCCTTGCCCTGTGGTGCTTGCGTGCCTTGCCGTGCCCTGTCTGACTTGCCCTGCTCTGGTAGCCTTGCCTGCTTGCCTTGCCCTGCCTCCCTGCATGCCTTGCCGTGCCTGCCTTCTTTTATCTGTCTGCCTGTCTTCCGCTGCGTCCCTTACCCTACTTTCCTGCATTTCCCTGCCTGTCTGCCTTACCCCGCCTGCCTTGCCGTGCCTGCCTGCCTGCCTGCCTGCCTGCGTGCCTTAACCTACCTGCTTGCCTTACCGTGCCTGATTTCTTTCCTTGCGCTGCCTGACTGTCTTGCCCTGTCTGTTTACCTGCATTGCCCTGCAGGCCTACCTGCCTTGCCCTGCTTAGTTTCCTGCCTTGTTCCTGCCTGCCGGCTTGTCTACCTGCCTTGCTGTGTCTGCCTGCCTGCCTAGTCCTGCCTGCCTGATTTCCTGCCTTATCCTGCCTGTGTGCGGGCCTTACTTTGCCTACCTGCTTTGCCCTGTCTGCCTGCCCTGCCCTCTCTTACCCTATTTGCTTTGCCCTGCCTTGCTCTGCTTTTCCCCGCTTGCCTACCTTGCCCTGCCTGCCTTCCCTTGCCTCTGCCTGCCCTACCTGCATGCCTTGCACTGCCCTGCCTTCCTTGCTCTTCCCAGCGTGCCTGCTTTCCTCTGCCCCGCCATCCTGCATTGCCCTGTCCTGCCTGCCTTCCAGTCTTGTCCTTCCTACCTGCCTTGACGTGCCTGCGTGCCTGTCTTGCCCTGCTTTCAGGCCTTCCAGCTGCCTTGCCATGCCCCCTTGCTTTCCTTGCCCTGCCTGCCTGACTGCCTTGCCCAGCCTGCCCAGATTCCCTTTCTCTGGCTGCTATCTCAGCTTGCCCTGCCTGCTTTCCTTGCCCTTCCTGCCATGTCGTGCCTGCCCGCCTGCATTGCCTTGCCTCCCCGTCTTGCCTTGCCTGCCTACCTTATCCTGCATACCTGACTTGCCATGTCTGCCTGCCTGACTACCTTGCCCTGTCTGACTGCCTGCCTTACTGAGTTGCCATGCTTGCCTTCCTTGCCATTCCTGCCTCCCTGTATTTCCCCGCCTGCGTGCCTTGCTTTGTCTGCCTGCGTGGCTCTTCCTGCCTCCCTTGTTCTTCCTGCCTGCCTTGCCCTGCCTGCATGTCTTGCCTTGCCCTGTCTGCCTGCCTGCCTTCATTGCCCTGCCTAGCTTCATACGTGCCTTGACCTACCTCGATTCCTTGCCCTATCTTGGTCTGGCTGCCTGTCTTGCCCTGCCTGNTTGACCTACCTCGATTCCTTGCCCTATCTTGGTCTGGCTGCCTGTCTTGCCCTGCCTGCCTTCCAGCGTTGCCCTGCCTGACAGCCTTGCCCAGCCAGCCTGCCTGCCTGCCTGCGTTGCCCTGCCAGCCTCTCTGGCCCTCTCTACCTGCCTGCCTTGCCTGGCTGGTTGCTTGCCTTGCCCTGTTTGCCTGCCTGCCTTGCCCTGTTTGCCTGCCTGGCTGGTTGCTTGCCTGCCTTGCTCTGTTTTCCTGCCTGCCTGCCTGTTTGCCTTGTCCAGTCTGCCTGTCTTTTTCTGCCTGCCTGCTGCGTTGCCGTGCCTATCTGCCTCCTTTGCCCTGCTTGCCTTGTGCTGCATGCCGTGCTCTGCATGCCTTGCCCTGCATGCCTTGGTCTTCCTACCTGCCTGCCTTGCTTTGCCTGCCTTGTGCCACATGCCGTGGACTGAATGGCTTGCTCTGCAAAACTTGCCCTTCTTGCCTTGCCCTGCCTGCCTGCCTTGTCGTGCCTCTCCTGCCGTCTGATCTGCGTGCCCTCCCTACATGCCATGTCCTGTCCTGGCTGCCTGCTTTGCGTGCCAGCCTTGCCTTCCCTGCCCTGCCTGCCTGCCTCGTCCTCCCTTACCTTGCCTGCCTACTTTGCTCTTCGTTACTCTCCCTGAGTGGCTTGACTTGCCTTGCTTTGCCGTGCCAGTTCCTGCATGCCTTGCCTTCTCTGCCTTGGCCTGCCTCGCCCTACCCTCCATGCCTTTCCCTGCCCTGCCTGTATTACCCTGCCTTACTCTGCCCGTTTGCCTTGGCCCGACCCTTCCTTGCCCTGAGCGCCTGCCTTGAGCTATATGCCTGCCTTGAGCTATATGCCTGCCTTGCCTTACCTACCTGTGTTGCCCTGCCTGTCTTGCCATGCCTTGCCTTGTCAGCCTTGTACTGCATTGCCCTGCTTTGCCTTTCTTGCCCTGCCGCTCCCTGCCTGCTTGCTTTGTGCTGGCTGCCTTCCTTTCCCTGCCTGCCTGCCTGCCTGCCTTGCCCAGGATGCCTGCGTGCCTGCCGTGCCCTCCCTGCCTGCCTTACGCTGCCTGACTCGTTCTGCCTGCCGTACCTTGCCTGCTTGTGTACGTGCCTTGCCTCCCTTGCGTTGCCTGGCCTTGCTTTGTCTTCCCTTAGCTTGCCATGCAATGCGTGCCTTCCTGACTTACCCTGCATGCCTTCCTTGCCCTGCCGCCCTACCTGGCTTCCCCTGCCGTCCTGCCTGCCTCCCTTGCTCTGCCTGCCTGCCTTGCCCTGCTCTGCCTGCCTACGTGCCTGCCTTGCTCTACCTTGCCCTCCCTTGGCCTGCCTGCCTTGCCGTATCTGCCTTGTCTTGGTTGCGTTGCCCTGCCCTGCTTGCATACCTTTCCCTGCCTCTCTGCCTTGTTGTGCCGTCCTTGCCATGCCTGCCCAACTTGGTCTGTTTGCGTGTCTTGTACCTGCCTGCCTGCCTGCCTGCCTTGCCATGTTTGCCTTACACAGCCTTTCCCTGCGTATCTTGCCCTGCATGCTTTGTCCTGCTACTCTTGCCCTACCAGACTTGGCTTACGTGCCCTGCACTTCTTGTTTCTCCTGCCTGCTATGCCTTTCATACTTACCTGCCTACCCTTCTTGCCTGCCCGCCTTGCTCTCTCTGCCAGCCATGCTCTCTCCCTGCCTGCCTTCCGTGATCTGCCTCCCTGTCTGATCTGCTCTGCCTGCCTTGCCTTGCCCTGCCTTACCCTACCATGGTTCCGTGACTTATCCTGCTTGTCTGCCTGCCATGCCCTGCCAGCATGCCTGTCTTTCATTTCCTGCCTTCCCTTGCCCTGCGTTGCCGTTCCTGCCCTGCCTGCTTTGCCTTTCCATGCCAGCCTTGTCCTGCCTGCCTGCCTGCCTGCAAGTCCTTTGCTGCCTAGTCTTGCCAGCCTTTCTTGTCCTGCCTGCCTGCCTTGTCCCGCCCTGCCTGCCCTTCCTGCCTTCCCCTGTCTTCTTTGTCCTTCCTGCCTCTGGGACTTGCCCTTCCTGCCTGCCTGCCTACCTGCCTGCATATCCCTGCTTGCCTTCCTGCCTCTCTTAACTTGGTTGCATGCTCGCCTTGCCCTGCCTGCTTGTCTGCCTTGCCGTGTCTGCTTGCTTGCCTTGTCCTGCATGCCTGCATTGCCTTCTGTTACCCTGCCTGCCTTGCCCATCCTCCCTGCCTTGTCCTGTATCACTGTCTGCCCTGCACTGCCCGCCTTGTCCTGCCTGCCTCGCCCTGGCTGCCTTGTACTGCTTGCCTTGCCCTAACCTGACTGCCTTGCCCTGCTTGCCTCCCTTGCCTTCCCATGCTTTCCTTCCATCTCCTGTCTTGTTTGCTTGCCTCTTCTTTTCTTGCCTGCCTTCCTTGCACTGCCTGCCTGACTCCCTTGCCCTGCCTGGATGCCTTACCGTGCTTGCATGCCCTGCCTGCATGCCTTGCCCTGCCTGCCTTTCTTGCTTGCCTTGCCCTCCCCTCCTTGCATGTCATGCCCTGCTCTGCCTGCCTTGCGTCCCTTGCCTTGCCTGCCTTGCTCTGTCTGTCTTGCTGTGCTTGCCTGCCTTGGTCTGCCTGCCTGCCTTGCCCTAACTGCCTTGCCCTGCCTGCCTTAACGTTCCTGCCTTGCCCTGCCCGCATTGCTCTTCCTTCCTACCTGCCTTCATTACCCTGCCTGCCTTCCTTCCTGCCTGCCTTGCCTTGTCTGCCTCCTTGCCTTGCCCTGCTGCCTGCATTGTCCTGCCTGCCTGACTTTTCCTGTCTGCCTGCCTTCCCCTGTGTGCATGCCTGCCTGCCTAGCCCTTCTTGAGCGCATTGCCTGTCCTGTCTTGCCCTGCCTGCATGCCTTGCCCTGCCTCCCTTGCCCTGCCTGACTTTGTGTCCTGCCTGCTTGTCTTGCACTGGCTACCTACATGCGTGCATTATCCTACGTGCCTGCCTACCTGCCTGTTTTTCCCTCTCTGCCTTGTCCTTCCTGCCTGCCCTTCATTTTTGTGCCAGCCCTACATTGCCCTGCCTGCCTTGCCTTGCCCTATCTACTTTTCCTTGCCCTGCCTCTTTGCCCTGCCTGCGTGCCTTGCCCTGCCAGTCTGCCTACCTTGCCCCGCCTCCCTGCATTTTCCTGCCTGCCTGTCATACCCTGCCTGCCTGCCTGCCTGCCTGCATTTTCCTGCCTGCCTGTCATACCCTGCCTGCCTGCCAGCCTTGTTCTCCCTTGCCCGCCCTTACCCTACCTGCCTTGCTGTGCCTGCCTTGTTTTGCCTGTCTGCCTAGCACTTCCTGCCTCCTTTCACCCGCGCTGCTCGGCCTCCTGTCTTGCCGTTCCCTGTTCTGCCTGCTTTGCCCTGCCCTACCTGCCTTGCACTGCTCTGTCTGCCCTGTCTTGCCTTGTCTACTTTTCCCTGCCTGCCTGCCTGCTTTGCCCCTCCTGACTGCCTTGCTCTGCCTACCTGCCGTGCCCTGTCTGCTTGCCTGCCTTGCCCTCCCTGCCTGCCTGCCTTGCCATGTTGCCTGTTTCCCTGCCTTGCCCTGCCTGCTTGTTTTACCCTCTCTGCTTGCTTGTCTTTCCCTGCCTGCCTGTCTGCCTGTTTTGTCCTCCCCGCCTGCTTGTCTTGCGCTGCTTGCCTGCCTGCCTGCCTTCCTGCCTGCCTGCCTTCCTGCCTGCCTGCCTTTCGTGCCATGTCTACCTTGCACGGCCTTGCCCTGCCGGTCTTTCCCTGCCTGCCTTTCCCTAACTGCCTTGCCCTGCCTGCCTTGCCCTTCCTGCCTTCTCCCTCCTGCCTTGCCGTTCCTGTCTTGCCCTGCGTGCCTTCCTTTCTTACCCTGCTTGCCTGCCTTCCTGAGTTGTCCTGCCCTGTCTGCTTTGCACTGCCTTCCTGTCTGCCTTGCGTTGCCTGCCAGCTTTGCGGTCTCTTACACTGCCTGCCTTGCCCTGACCTCTTGCCTTAGTCTTCCTGCGTACCTTGCCCTGCCTTACCCTGCCTACCTTGCTCTACCTGCCTTAACCTGCCTGCCTTGCCCTGCTTGCCTGCCTGCCTTGCCTTGCTGCCGTACCCTACCTTACCCTGTCTGCCTTTCTCTGCCTGCATAGCTCTGGATGCCTGCATGCCTTTTCCTGCCTCGATGCTTTGCCCTGCCTGCCTGCCTTGCTGTGCCTTGATCTGCCTTGCCCTGCCTTGCCCTGTCTGTCTTGTCTTGCTTGCCTTGCCCTGCTTCCGTGCCTTGCCCTGCCCTGCGTAACTTGCTCTGGTCTGTCTGCCTTGCCTGCCTTGCCCTGTCTGCCTGCTTTGTTCTGCTTGCTTGCCTTGTACCTGCCTGCCTTGCCATGTCTGCCTTACACAGCCTTTAACTGCGTCTTTTCTGCCTTGGAATGCCTGCCTGACTGCCAGCCTTCTTTCCTATGTCTGGCTGCCTGCCTTGCCTTGCCTCACTTCCCTGGCCGTGCCTTGTCCTCCCTTGCCTTGCCACGCCTTGCGTGCCTTCCTGCATTACCCTGCGTGCGTACCTTGCCCTGCCGCCCTCTCTGCCTTACCCGACGGCTTGCCTCCCTGCCTTGCTCTGCCTGCCTGCCTTGCCCTTCCTTGCTTTGCCTTGCCATCGTGTCCTCTCCCTGCCTGCCTGCGTTGCCCTGTCTGCCTTTTCTTGAGTACCTGCCTTGCCGTGTCTCGTTGAGTTCCCCTGCCTGCTTGCCTTGCCCTGCCGTTCCTGCCTTTCTTGCCCTGGTTTGTCTGAATGCCTTGCCCTGCGTGCTTTGCCCTTCTTGTCTGTCTTGCACTGCCTGCCTGTCTTTTCCTGCTTGCCTTGACCTGCCTGCCTGCTTTGTCGTACCTGGCTGCTTGCCTTGCCATGCCCGGCCCGTCTACCTTCCTTGTTTTTCCTACCTGCCTGCCTTGACTGTCTTTCCCTGCCTGCCTGACTTGCCCGGCCTGCCTGTCTCAATGCCTTGCTCTGCATGCCTGCCTTGCCCTGCCTGACACCCTGCCTTGACCTGACTGCGTGCCTTGCCCTGCCTTACCCTGCCTGCCTTGCCCTGCTTTAAACTGTTTTCCTTCCTTGTCCTGCCTTACCCTCCCTGCCTGCGTCGCCCTGCCTTACCATGCCTTCCTGCCTTGTCCCTCCTTGCTCTGCCTGCCTTGCCCGTGCAGATAGCGTTGCGCTGCCCGCCCTACTTCCTCTGCCCGCCTGCCATGAACAATCTGCCTGCCTGGTCTTGCCTGCTTGCCTGCCATACCCTGGCTACCTGCCTTGTTTTCCCTTGCCCACTCTTGCCCTGCCCGACTGCCTGTTTTGCGTTTCCCTGGCTTCCTTCTTTGCCTTTCCCTGCCTGCCTGCTTTGCCCTACCATGCCTGCCTGCCTTGCCCTCCCTTGACTGCGTGCCTTTGCCCTGCTCTGTCTGCCATGTCTTGTTCTGTCTGCATGTCTTGCCCTGATTGCTTTCCCCTGCTGCTGTGCCTCGCTTGTTCTTCCTGCCTGCCTTGATCTACCATCCTACATCCCTTTTCCCGCCTTCCCTACCCCGCCTCCCTTGCACTGTCCTGTCTGCCTTGCCCTGTCCTGCCTGCCTTGCCTTGCCTTGTTCGGTTTTCCTTCTTGGCGTTTCCCTACCTGCCTTACCCTGTCTGCCTGCCTTGCCCTTCCTGCTTTGCCTTGCCTGCCAGCCTGCCTTGCCCTCTCTGCATGACTTGGGTTGTCTGTATGCCTCTGTTGCTCATCCTGCAAGCCGTACCCTGCTTGCCTGCCTGCCATTTTGACCTGCCTGCCTCCCTTGCCCTGCTTGCCTGTTTGCCTAGCCCTGCGTGCCAACGTTGGCCTACCTTCGTGCCTTGCTATGTCACCATTGTACGGCCTTGCCTTGCCGTGCCTCCCATGCCCTACCTGTCTTGCTCTGCCTGCCTTGCCCTTCCTGCCTTTCCTTGACTGCCTTGGCATTCCTGTCTGCCTCCCTTCCCCTTGCTGCCTCCCTGCCATGCCCTGCCTGCCTACCTTGTCCTGCCTGCATGCCTGCACTGCCTTCCATGTCCTGCCTTCCAGCCTTGACCTCCCCTACACTGCCTGTCTTACCCTGCCTGCCTTGCTATTCCTGCCTTGACCTGCCTGCCATGCCGTGCCTTCATGCCTGCCCTGATCTGCCTGCTTCGCCCTGCCTGCCCTGCATTGCCCTGCCTTACCCTGCCTGCTTTTCTTTGCCCTGCCTGCCTTGCCTGGCTGCGTGCCTTTCCCTGCCTCTGCCTTCCTTCCTGCCTGCCTGCATGCCTGAGATACCTTGCCTGCCTCCTTTGTTCTCCCTTGCCCACCCTTGCCCTGCCTCCCTCCCTGCCTTGCCCTGCCTGCCTTTTCTTGCCTGCCTCCATGGCACTGCCTGTCTGCGTACCCCGCCCTACCCGCCTTCCTGTCTTGCCCTTCCCTACCCTACCTGCTTTGTCCTGCCCTGCCTGCCTTGCCGTGCTCAGTCTGCCTTGATTTGTCCTGCCTGCCTGACCTGCTTTGCATGCCTTGCCCTGCATGCCTGCCTGCATTGTTCTGCCTGCCTGCTTTGCTCTACGTGCAAGTATGCCTTGCCATACCAACCTTGTCTCTCCTGCCTTGCCCTGCCTGTCTGCCATGCCCTGCCTCTCTGCCATGTCCTGCCTGCCTTCCTTGCGCTGCTTGCCTGCCTGTTTTGCTGTGACTGCCTGCCTTGCCATGCATGCCTTTCACGGTCTTCCATGCCTGCCTTGCCCTGCCTGCCTTGTCCTGCCTGCCTGCCTTCCTTGCCTGACTTGCGTTGCCTGTTTTGTTTGTCCTGCTTACCTTGCCTCACTCCCGGCCCTGCCTAGCCTGCCTTGTCTTGCCCTGCCTGCCTTCGTTGCCTTGCTTGCCTGCCTGCTTTCTTGCATTGCCTTCCGCTGCCGGTCTCCGTCGACCTGCCTTCCTGCCTACCTTGTCGTGTCTGCATGTCTTGCCCTGCCTGCCTTGCTCTGCCTGCCTACCCCTGCCTGCCTCCCTACCCCTGACTGCCTTACCCTTCCTGCGTGCGTTCCTTTTCATGTCTGCCTACCTTGCCTTGACTGCCTTGCCCTGCCCGCCTGCCTTGTCCTGTCTGCGTGCGTTGCCTTGCTTGCCAGCTTTGCCGTACCAGGCTGGCCTGTCCTGCTTGCCTGTCTGCCTTGCCTTCGTGCCTTGCCCTGAGCTGCAGGCGTGCCTTGCACAGTCTTTGTCCCCTCCTCCCGGACTGCCTTGCGTCGGTCTGCCTAGCTCCCTTGTCTTCCCCTATTTGCCTTATCTAGCCTGCCTGTTCGCCGTTCGTGCCTGCCTACTCCTGCCTGCCTTGCCCTTGCTCCTTTGCCCTGCGTATCGGCCTTGTCCTGCACGCCTTCCCAGCCTGCGTTGTCCTGACTGCCTGCCTGACTTTTCCTGGTTTTCTTCCTTGCTCTGCCAGCTTGCCTTGCCTTGCCCTGCCTGCATGTCTTACCCTTCCTGCCTGCCATCCTTGCCCTCCCTTCATGCATGCATTGCCCTGCCTGCCTTGCCTTGCCCTGCCTGCATGCCTGCCTGCCTTGCGCTGCCTACCTTGCCCTGCCTGTTCGCCTTGCCTTGCCTGATTTCCTTGTCATGCCTCCCTGCCTTGCCCTGCCCCCTGCCTTGCTTGCGTGCCATGATCTGCCTACTTGCAGGCCTGCCTTGCCCTGGCTGTATGCCTTGCCGTGTTTGCCGTGCCTGCCTGCCTTACCCTGTCTGCCTGCCTAGCCTTGTCTCCTTGTTTTGCCCTGCTTGCCTGCCTTGACTTGGCAGCCTGTTTGCCTTCCACACATGCCTGGCTTGCCCTGCCTACCTGCCTGACTTGTGCTGCATGCCGTGCTCTGCATTCCTTGCCCTCCATGACGATCTTCCTACCTTGTCCTGCCAGCCTGCCTTGCTCTGCCTGTACTGCTCTCCCTGAACTGCGTGCCCTGCCCCACCTGCCAGCCTGCCCTCCGCCTCCTGTCTGCCCAGCCCTGCATGCCTTATCCTGCCTTACCTTGCCTGCTTGCCTTACCCTGCCTGCCTACTTTGCCCTACCTTGCCGTTCCTTACCCTACCTACCTACGTTGTTCTGCCTTACTCTGCTTGCCGTACCTGGCCACGCGTACCTTGCCCTGTCTGCCTAGCCCTGCCCTGTTTGCCTTGCCCTGCCCTGCCTACCTTGCCCTGCCCTGCCTTATTGCTCTGCCAGCCTTGTCCTGCCCGCTTGCCTTGCACTGCCCGCCTGCTTTGCCCTGCACGCTTGCTTTGTCCTGCCTACCTACCTTACCCTGCCTGCCTTGCCATGTCCGGCCCTTTCTGCCTTGTATTACCTTGCCCTGCCTTACGTGTCTTGCCCTGCCTACCTGTCTTGCCCTGTCTCTCTGTGCCTGCGTACCTTGTCACACCTGCCTTCTTTCCCTGCCTACCTGCATTTTCCTCCCTGCCTTCCTTGCTCTGCCTGACTGCTTTGCTCTTCGTACCTGTTTCCCTGCCTTGCTTTCCCTTCCTGCCAACTGCCTGCCTTGCCCTACCAGCCTGCTGCCTTGCCCTGCCTACCTGCCTGCCTTGCCCTGCCTACCTGCCTGCCTTGCCCTCCCTGCCTTCTCCTTCCTGACTTGTGCTGCATTCCGTGCCCTGCATGCCTTCCCCTTCTTACATTGTCTTGTCAGCGTGCTTTGCTTTCCTTTCCTACCGTCCCTGCCCTGCATGCCTTACCGTACCTGCCATGCCGTGTCCTGCCTGCCTGCCCTGCCTACCTGCCCTGCCCCGCCTGCTTGCCCAGCCCTGCCTGCCTTGCCGTGCCCTGCATACCTGCCTTCCCCTGCCATGCCTATCTTACACTGACTTACACTGCTTGCCTGCCTTGCCCTGCCTTACCCTGCTTGCTTATTTTCCACTGCCTTATTCTGCCTGCCTGCTTTGCCCTGCCTTATCCTACCTGCCTACCTTGTTCTGCCCCACTCTGTCTGCCGTGCCTTACAGTACCTACTTTGCTCTCTCTGCCTTCCCCTGCCTTGTGTGCCTTGCCCTGCACTGCCTGCCTTGGCCTGCCCTGTCTGCATTGCCCTGCCTTTCTCTGCCTGCCTTGTACTACCGTGCAGTACATTGAGATTTTTCTCTGCTTACCTGCCTTGCGTTGTCTGTCCCTGCCCGCATGCCTTGTCATGCCTGCTTTCCTTGCCTGCCTACGTGCCTTGCCAAGCCTGCCTACCTGTCTGCCTTTCCCTCCCTGCCTGCCTTACACTGCCTGCCTTCATTCCTTCCTTCTTTGCCCTGCCTGCACGCCTTGCCCTGTCTGTCTGTCTGCCTGCCTGCCTGCCTGCTTTGATCTGCCTGCCTCCCTTGCCCTGCCTACCTGCTTGCCTAGCCCTGATTACCTGCCTTGACTGGCCTTCCTGCCTGCCTGGCTATGTCAGCCTTGCACGGACTTGCCTTGCTGTGCCTCCCTTGCCCTACCTCTCTTGCCCTGCCTGCCTTGCCCTTCCTGGAACCCCTTGTCTGCCTTGGCATTCCTGCCTGCCTTCATTGCCCTTCCTGCCTCTTTGCCATGCCCTGACTGCCTACCTTGCCCTGAGTGCCTTCATTGCCTTCCATGCCCTGCCTTCCAGCCTTGCCCTCCCTTACACTCCCTGCCCTGCCTGCCTGCCTGCCTGCCTGCCTGCGTGCATTTTCCTGCCTGCCATTCCGTGTCTCCCTGTCTGCCCTGGTCTACCTGCCTTTCCCCAACTGCCTTGCCTTGGTCTGCCTTGACCTGCCTCCTGCTGCCTGCCTGCCTTGCCCTGCCTGCCTTCGGCTGCCTGCCCTGCATTCCCCTGCCTTCCCTGCAATGCCCTGCCTGTCTTGCCTTGCCATGCGTGCTTTCCTTTGCCCTGATTCCCTTGCCCTGCCTGCCTTGCTCCTCCTGCCGGCCTTTTCCTGCCTGCTTGCCATAAACTGCCTGTCAGCTTTGTTCTCCATTTCCCACCCTTGCCCTGCGTGCCTACGTGCCTTGACCTGCCTGCCTTGCACTGCCGTCCTGCTTTTCCCCGCCCTGACCGCCTTCCTGTCTGGCCGTTCCCTGCACTGCCTGCTTTGCCCTTCCCTGCCTGCCTTGCCCTGCTCTGTCTGCCTTGCTTTTCCCTGCCTGCCTATCTTGCCTTCCCTGCCTGCCTGCCTGCGTTGGTCTGCCTGCCTGCTTTGCTGTACCTGCCTCCATGCATTGCCCTACCTTCCTTGCGTTGCCTGTCTTACACTGCCCTGTCCTACCCGCCTGCCTTGCCTATTTTGCCTGCCTGGCGTTTCCCTACCTGCCTTACTCTTTGTGCCTGCTTTGCTCTGCATGCGTGCCTGCCTTACCTCCCCTGCTTGCCTGCCTTGCCATGCCGGCCTCCCATGTCCTGCCTGCCTTGCGCTGCCTGCTTCCCATGCCTTGCCTGCCTGCCTTGCGCTGCTTCCCTACCTGTCTTGCCGTGCCTCCATGCCTTGGCATGCATGTCTTGCACGGTCTTGCCCTACCTGCCTTGCCCTGCGTTCCTGCGTGACTGTCTGCTTTGCCTTGGCTGCCTGCATTGCCTGCTTGCTTTACTTTGCCTGCCTTCCTTGCTTGCCCTGCCTTAACCTGCCTGCCTTGCCTTGCCTGCCTGGTCCTGCCTGCCTTGCCTTAACTTACCGCCGGTTCTGACCTGACTGCCTTTTCCTGCCTGCCTTACCCTGCCCTGCCTGCCTTGCCCTGTCCTGCCTGCCTTGCAATGCCCTGCCTGCATGATTTTTCCTGCCGTACCTGCCTGCGTTGCCTGCCTTGCCTTCCTGCCTTGCCTTCCCCTGCCTGACTTCTTTACCCTGCCTGCCTGCCTTGCTCTTTGTGCCTGGTCCTGCCTGTCTTCCTGGCTTGCCCTGCCTGCCTCCCTGCCTTACCTGCCTGTTTGCCTGCCTTCCCCTGTCTGTGTGCGTTATCCTGCCTGCATGCCTTCCTTACCCTGTTTGTCTGCCTTTTCTTGACTGCCTTGCCCTGCTCACCTGCCTTGTCCTGTCTGCGTTCCTTGCCCTGACTCCCTGCCTTGTCTTGCCAGGCTTTCCTGCCCTGTGTGCCTGTATGCCTTGCCTTCGTGTCTTGCCATGACCTGCCTGCATGCCTTGCAAGCCTGTCCGCCTATCTCTCTCCTCCCGGCCTGCCTTGACTTGTTCTGCCTGGCTGCCTTGCCTTCCCCGAATTGCCTTAACTTGCCTGCCTGTATGCTTAGCCCTGCATGCCTGCCTGCCTGCCGTGTGCTGCCCACCTTTCCCTGCCTGCCTTGCCTGACTGCATGCGGGCCTGACTTGCCCTGCCGCTCTCCCTTGTTCTGCCTGCCTGCCTGCCTTGGCTTGCCATGCCTGCCTGCCTGCCTGCCTTCCCCTGTCTGCCTTCGTTGCCCTGCGTCCGTGCCCATCTTGCCCTGCCTGCCTACCTTGCCCTGTCTACTTGCCTGCCTTGCGCTGCCTGTGTGGTTGCCTTGCCTGCTTTACCCTGCCTGTCCGCCTTGCCATGCCTTCCTGCCTTGCCGTCCCTGCCTGCCTTGCTATGCCTCCCTGCCCTGCTAGACTGCGTACCTGCATGCCTGTTTTCCCTGATTGCATTCGTCGACCTGCCTTGCCCTGCCTGCCTGCCTTGCCCTGCCTGCTTGCCTTGCCCTGTCTGCCTGCATGTCTTGCCCTTTCTGCCTGACTGAGTGCCTCGCCCTGCCTGCCTTCCTGTTTACCTTCCTCTGCCTGCCAGCCTTACTCTGCCTGCCTTGCCCTGCCAGCCTGCTGCCTTGCCCTTCCTGCCTTGTCCTGCCAGCCTGCCTTGGTCTGCCGGCCTCTTTTCCCTGACCTACCTGCCTGTGTTACCTGCCGTCTTCCTGCCTGCCTTCCCCTGCCTGTCTCCGTTGCCCTGCCTGCCCTGCCCTCTCTGCCTGCCTTGCTATGCCTGCCTTGCCCTGTATGACTGTCTTGTCCTGCCTGCCTTACCCTGCGTGCCTTCCCCGCCCTGTCTGCGTGCCTTGCCCTGCTCGCCTGTCTTGTCCTGTCTTCGCGCCTTGCCCTACCTGCCTGGCTTGCCGTGCCAGGCTTGCCTGCCCTGCCTGCATGTCTGCCTTGCCTTCGTTCGTTGCCCTGACCTGCCTCCATGTCTTGCACAGCCGTCTTTTCCTTGCTCTCTACTCCCGGCCTTCCTTGCATTGTCCCGCCTGACTGCCTTGCCTTCCCCTCCCTGCCTTAATCTGCCTGCCTGTCTGCCTAGCCGTACCTGCCTGCCAGCATTGCCGTGCCTGCTTTGCCATGCATGGTTGCCGTCCTTGCCCTGCCTACATGCCTGCCTTGTCCTGCATGCCGTGTCATGCATTCCTTGCCCTGCCTTACTTGCCGCACGTGGCTGCCTGACTTGTTATGTCTGCGTTCCATGGTTTAGCCCTGCCTGCCTTGCCCTACCTGTCTTGTGGTGCCTGCCTAACACTTCCTGCCTTCACCTGCCTGCCTAACCCTTCCTGCCTCCCTGTGTTTCCCTACCTACCTGCCATGCCTGCCCTGATTTGCATTGCCTGCCCTGCCTTTGCTTCCCTGTCCTGCCTGCCTTACCTTCTGTTGACTGCCTTGCTTTGCATTGCCTTGCCCTTCCTGCCCTGCCTGCCTTGTACTGTCCTGCTTGCCTTGCCCTGCCTGCCTTTCCCTGCTAGCCTGCCTTGCTCTGCTTGTCTTGCACTGCGTGCCTAGTCTTGCGAGCCTGCTTTGCCTTACCTGCCTGCATTCCCCCGCCCTGCCCGCCTGCCTGTCCTGCCCTGGCCTGCCTGCCTGCCTGCCTGACTTCCCATGCCCTGCCAGCCTTGTCGTGCCTGCCTGCCTTGTCCTGCCCTCTCTGGCGTACCTTGCCGTTGCTGCCTTCCCCTCCCAGCATGAGTGTCTTGCCCTTACTGCCTGCGTGCGTGACGGCGTGCCTCCATAACCCTACTTGCCTTCCTGCCTCTCTTAACCTGCTAACATGCCCGCCTTGCTGTGCTTGTTTTGGCATGTCTGCCTTGCACGGCCTTGTCCTGCCTGCCTTGCCCTGCCTGCTTTTCCTACCTTCTTTGCCCTGCCTGCCCTACACTTCCTGCCTTCCCCTACGTGCCTTGCCATTCCTGCCTGCCTGCCTGCCTGCGTTGTTCGGCCGGCCTGCCTGCCTTAACCTGCTTGCCTGCCTCCCTGCCTTGCCTCGTCTGCCTGCCCTGTCTGCCTGCGTGCCTGCACTGCCTGTCTGCCTGCGTTCCTGCCTTGCCCTGCCTGCCAGCCTTGCCCTTCCTTACCCTGTCTGCCTTGCCCTGCCTGCTTTGCTCTGCCTCCTTTCCTGCCCTGCTCTGCCTGCATCGCCCTGCCTGCCTTGACCTGCCCTCCATTGTACTGCCTTGCCTGCCTTTTCCTGCTTGCCTTACTTGTTCTGGTTGCCTTCCTACCTTGTTCTGCCTGACAGCCTTGCTCTGCATGCCTTGTCCAACCTGCCCTGCCTGCCCTGCTTTGCCTTGGATGCCTTGGCCTGCGTTTCCCTTTCTGCCCTGCATGCGTGAGCTTGCCTTGCCCTGCGTGCTTGCCTTGAACTGCCTGCCTTGCCTTGTCCTGCCTGCCTACCTGCCTTGTCCTGCCTTCTTTGCCCTGCCAACGCTGCCCGGCTTCTCTGCGTTCTGCCCTACATGCCTGCCTTGCCCAGCCCTGCCTGCCTTGGCCTGCCCTACCTGCCTTGTGTTGTCGTGCCTGCCTTACCTTGCCCTGCCATCCTGCCTTGCCCTGCCTCCGTTGTCCTGCCTGCCTGCATTGCCTTGCCTTGCCTGTCTTGCCATGCCTACCTTGCCCTGAGAGCTTTTCTGCCTTACCCTGCCTGCCTGCCTTGCCCAGCCTGCCTGGCAGGGAAAGGCAGGCAAGTTAATCCATGCAGGGAAGCAGGGAAGGTAGGCAGGCAGGTCAAACCAGGAAGGCAGGCAGGGCAAGGTAGGTAAGTAGGGCAAGACAGGCAGCTAGACATTCCAAGGCAGGCAGGGCAGGGAAAAGCAGGCAGACAGAGAAAGGCTGGCAGGAAGTCAGGGCAAGGCTTGCAGGCTTTCCGGGCAAAGCAGGGAGGCAGGGAAAGTCGGCCAGCGGAAGGGAAGGGAAGGCAAGGTCAGGCAGGGCAAGGGATGCAGGTCAAGGTAGGGCAAGGCAGGTCCAGGCAGGGAAAGTAAGGACCAGACAGGGCAAGGAAGGACCAGGCAGGGCAACGCACGGCAAGGCAGGGCCACGGAGGTTAATGCAGCAGGGCAGGCCTGGCAAGGTAAGGCAGGGTCAGGGATGTCAAGGCAGGCAGGTTAAGAACGGCAGGGAAATGCAGGCAGAGCAGGGAAGGGCAAGGCAGGCATTGTAGGCAGTGCAAGGCAGGTGGGCAGGGCAAGGCACGCAGACAAGGCAGGCAGGGAAAGGCAAGCAGAGCAGGGAAGGGCAAGGCAGCCATTGTAGGCAGGGCAAGGCACGCAGACAAGGCAGGTAGGGAAAGACAATGCAGGCAGGGCAACGAAAGTCAGGCAGGGAAAGCAGGCTGGAAGGGCAAGGCAGGCAGGGCAAGGAACAAAGGCAGGTAGTCAGTCATTGCAAGACAGGCAGGCAGGCAGGTAGTGAAGGAGAGGCAGGTTTGAACGGAAAAGCAGCCATGTAGGGCAAGGCCATGTGGCAGGGCCAGGGAGGCAGGCAGGCAGGCAGGCGCATGGCAAGGCAGGCAGGCAGGCAGGAAGGGCAAAGCAGGCGTGGCAAGGCAAGGGAATGCAGGTGGACAGGCAGGGCAAAGCAGGCAGGGGAAGGCAGTGAAATTGAGGGAAGGGCAAGGCAGACAGGTCAAGACAGGGCGAGGCAGGGCAAGGCAGGCTAAGCAAAGCAGGCAGGGCAAGGCAAGCAGGCAGGGTAAGGCAGAGCAAGGCAGGCAGGCAGGGTAAGGCAGGGCAAGGCAGTCAGGCAGGGTACGGAATGGCAAGACATGAAGGTAGGCAGGGCAACGTAAGCTGGCAGGAAGGCAGTGCAAAGCATTCTGGCAGGCAGGTTAAGCAGGAAGGCGGCCAGTCGGGGCAATTCATGTAGACAGGCAGGTCAAGGCAGGCAGGCAGGCAGGCAGGAACGTCAAAGCAGGCAAGCAGGCAGGCAGGCAGACCAAAGCAGGCAGGCAGAGCAAGGCAGGCAGGCAAGGCACGCAAGCAGGGCAAGGTGGGCAGTCAGGGCAAGGCATTCAGGCAGGGCAAGACAGGCAGATGGGACAAGGCAGGCACCACAAGGCAGGCAGGCATGGCAAGGGAGGAAGTAAGGGCAAGGCAGGAAGGCAGGCAGGCTGGGCAAGACAGGCAGGTAGGCAGGCAGGCATGGCAATGCAAGCAGGCAGGACAAGGCAGCAAGTGACGGCAAGGAATGGAGGGAGGCAGGCAGGCAGGCAGGGAATGGCAAGGCATGTAGGGCAAGGCAGGAATGCAGGCAGGGCAAACAGGCATCCAGGCAGAACAGTGAAGGCAGGCAAGCAGGTAGGGCAAAGCAGGCAGCGGGGAAGTCAGGCTGGCGGGCAGGACAAGGATGGTAGGGAGACAGGGCAGGGAAAAGAGGCACATACGGCATTGCAGTCAGGCAGGCAAGGGAAGGCAGGCATTCAGGCAGGCCAAGGCAGGCAGGCAGTGCAAGGCAGGAGGGCCGGCAGGGTAAGGCATGTTGGCAGGTTAAGAGAGTCAGGCAGGGCAAGGAAATCTGGCAGGCAGGACAAGGGAGGCACGGCAGGAAGGGCAAGGTAGGCAGGCTACTCAAGACAGGCAGGGCGTGATAGGCAGGAGAAGGCAGTCAGGCAGGCAGAGTAAGTCAAGAGAGGCAGGCAGGTTGAGCAAGGCAGGCAGGGCAAGGCAAGGCATATAGGGCAGGCAGAGCAAGGCAAGGCAGACAGGGCAAGGTATGGCAGGTAGACGGCTGGTAGGTCAAGGGAGGGCAGGCAGGGGAGGCAGGGCTAGGCACGGCATGCTGGGCAAGGCAAGCAGGCAGGACAAGGCAAGCAGGCAGGACAACGCAGGCAGGCAGGCAGGCAGGCAGGCAAGGCAAGACAGGCAACCAGGGCAAAGCAAGCAGGAAGGCAGGTATGACAAGGCAGGCAGGCAGGCAGGCAGGCAGGCAGGGCAAGGCACTGCAATGCCAGGGGTGATAGGGCGAAAAACTGTTTCGGCCTCAGTAGTAAAGTGCTCTTCATTACTAACCGTCCTCAACATAACGTGCACTGCTTGTATCGCATTTGCAGGTTGTGCCATGTAGAAGATTTGATTCACCCCACTGGATATGCATGGGAGATAGAATGAAAATCTCTTTCGGCCTCAGTAGTAATGTGCCCTTGATTACTAACCGTCTTCAACCAACTTGCATTTCTTGTAGCGCATGCGCAGGGAGTTCCATGTAGAAGATCTGAGTCACCCCATTGGAAATCTATGGGAGACGCGGACGAAAAACTGTTTCGGCGTCAGTAGCAAAGTGCCCTTCATTACTGACCGATTTCAACCTACCTTCCACTACACGTAACTCATGCGCAGGCAGTGCCATGTGGCCTATTTCAGTCACCCCACTGTAATGCGAGGTGAGATACGGACGAAATGGTTTTTCAGTCTCAACGGCAACGTGCCTTTCATTACTGACCGATTTCAAGCCAACTTGAATTGCACGTAACGCATGCGTAGGGAGTGCATTTGGCCTATTTCAGTCACCCAATTGCAATGCGAGGGGAGATACGGACAAAAAACTATGTTAGCCTCAAGAGTAAAGTGCCCTTCATTACAGAGCGCCTGCAACCGAACCTGCATTGCTTGTAGGGCATGCGCAGGGAGCACCGAGTGGCATATTTTAGTCACCCGACTGCAATGTCAGGGGAGATACGGAAGGAAAACTCTTTCGTCATCAGTAGTAAAGTGCCCTTTATTACTTAACGTCTTCAACCTAACTTGCCATTCTTGTCGCGCATTCTGAGGGAGCGCCATGTAGCAAATTTCAGTCATCACACTGTTATGCCAGGGGAGATACAGACGAAAAACTGTTTCGGCCCGAAGAGTAAAGTGCCCTTTGTTACGGACCGATTTCTACATAACTTGCACTGCTCGCAACGAATGCGCAGGGGTGCCATGTGGCATATTTCAGTCTCCCCACTGCAATGCGAGGGGTGATAGGAACGAAAAACTGTTTCGTCCTCAAGAGTAAAGTGCCCTTCATTATTCACCGACATCAACCTAACTTGCACTGCTTGTAGCGTATGCACAGTGAGTGCCTAGTGGAATATTTCAGTCACCCCACTGCAATGCAAGGGGTGATACGGACGAAAAACTTTTTCGACCCCTGAGTGAAGTGCCCTTAAATTACAGGCCGATTTCTACCTAACTGCGCTACTAGCCGTGAAAGTTACGTTGAAGTCGGTCGGTAATGAAGGACACTTTACTCCTGATACCGATGCTGTTTCTCGTCATGTCCCCTCGCATTGCGGTGTGGTGACTGAAATATTCCACATGGTACTCGCTGCGCATGCTTTACAAGCAGTGAAAGGTTGAAACCGTTCAGTAAGGAAAGGCACTTTACTCTTGAGGCAGAAACATTTTTTCGTTTGTATCTTCCCACGAATTGCAGTGGGGTGACTGAAATTCGCCTTATGGCATTCACTACGCATGCGCTACGTACAGTGAAAGTTAGTTTGATGTCGGTCAGTAATTAAGGGCACGTTACTTTTGAGGGCGAAACAATTTTTCTTCCGTATCTCCCCTCGTATAGCAGTGGGGTGACTGAAGTGAACCACATGGCACTCTCTGCGCATTCGTTACATGCAGTGCAAGGTAGGTTCAAATCGGTCGGTAATGAAGGGCACTTTAACTCTTGAGGCCCCAACAGTTCTTCGTCCGTGTCTCCCAATACAATACTGTCCGATTTATTCCAATCTTGCACAGCTTGTGGCCAATGTGAAGGGAGTTCCACGTGTTGTTTTTGAGTCAGCCCGCTGTAACTGGAGGTGAAATACGGACGAGAATCTCTTTCGGCCTTTGGTATAACGTTCTCTTTGTTATTGCTCGATATTGTCAAGAATACCACTGCTTGTGGTGTATTGTGATGGAGCGCCGCGTGTGAATTTTGAGTCACCCCACTGCAAGTCGAGGCGAAGTACAGACGAAAATCTGTTTCGGTATCAAATGTAAAATGCCCTTCCCTACCGCCCGATTCCGACGAAACTTGCACTGGCAGGGTCAACTGCAAACTCCACAGCCAGTACCTGCACTTTCCTTCTAAAAGCCTACGTATTTACCGATAAAGCTAGAATTATTTTAACGGTAAAATTACTCGTTCCGCACATTTGCTATAATCACCCACATACACCAATTGCACGAGATTTATATAAAATCACAAATCTCTCGTATACATGAACTCTCGTGTATGTTTCGGTGATAAGTGTCCATCCTCAGGGAGATATTAATACAAAGGCTTATAAATCCAACACATTCTACATACACAATGTCTAAACCAAATCTTAAAAACAAATAACGCCAGTCATATAGATAATATATATATATATTATCTATATGACTGGCGTTATTATATATATTATATATATATATTCACAAGTTGACGTTGGCTTATTCTTGAACATGATTTCCTGTGTATGGATGATTTATGATTTATATAACTTGAGAGCACTTGTTGGTATATGCGGGTCGTTATTGATGTAGGTCTGTGTGTCTGTTCTCAGTTTAACGATAATCAGAACTAATCAACAGCCGACATACTTCCCATTACGTATGCTCGTTACCACTCCCTTTACTTTGTCTTATCTGTCACGCATGATGGACAGAAAATGATAGTTGACCTTCAAATGCAAAGTTTAACACCGGAGCAAAATTTAATCATTTTCCTTATCAGAACATGTTTCGCTTTCCATGTGTCAAGTACACGTGAAAATGTAAAGCCTGTTCATCAGTCTCCGCAGAAACATCCCACACATTTTGCAAGTTCTTCACATTTATCACGTGAACATCATGGACAGGCTTACAGCATTCGATAAGACGTTAGGGTCCGTTTACAGCACAGTATTTACTGAAAACTGATGAAGTAAAAGATCCCCAGCATGTTCTTGACATAGACCTAGTTACTAGAATATTTTAGTATATATAAATTCATGGATCACACTCATATGTCTAGAAGTAACTAAAAAACCAAGTGTCTAACGAACTAAAGGAGTGACTGAGTGACTAACCAACTGACTGACTGACTGACGGAGTGACTGACTAATAAACTAACTCCGTGGAACAGAGCCCTTCTTACGAAATTAACACATCGTGAGGTAGTAAAATATTGCAGCATTTAAAAGAGTTAGGCATAGATGGGGGGATAATATTAAAATGAATTTTGAAGAAATAGGATGGGAGGATATGTATTGTATCCATTTGGAGGGCTTTTGTGAACACGGTAATAAACCTTTAGTTTACATTAAACGGTCTCTTTCCTACACGTTTTCCAACCACAAACTTGTGTGCGTTTGTCTGCTCTCGCATGTGGCACACATGCCCAACCAATCTCATCCTCCGTGGCTTCACATAAATAAAAACAAAAGTTACTGTAAGACCCAGTTCCACTGGCTGGGTGTTGAAGTAAGGCATTATTACTTACAAACAGTGCTGCTACTCCAACTGCCACGACCCAACCCCATCCGCCATCCGGAGCTTCAAATTCCTGAGAATCGATTCGTCTTCTCTTATTGAAGTCCGGCAGTCCCATTGTTAATTTCTGTTCTGTTATATAACGTTTAGTGAAGTAGTAAACTTACAATAAAAAATCGGCACATAATAAAGTTATTACAAAGTTCATAAAATGTGATTGTACAAAAACGTTAAACATGTATCGTTCGGCGAAGATGTGCAGGTATAACTGTACAGAGAATTATACGCACTGTGCAGCACTGTTTCAACAGACCACCTCACCTTATCTGGTTCACAGATACGAGAAGTTTGTTAACATAGTAACGTCATATGGCATAACGAGGACTCGGAATGTAAATCACCCGTCTGTACCAAACATTACGGTTGACGAATGAGTGGTTAATGCCTTGCTTCTTACTGGAAAGCTAATGACTTCAGATCTCGACCAGAGACCTGCTAATCTAGATTTACAGTGGGTTTCCTCATTCCCGCCCAGGAAATACCATGATAATATCTCAAAATAGGCCACGTTCGCTTCTTACATCTCAATGCCAATTAATTATTCATTAATTATGCCAAATTTTGTGTTACTGAGAGAGTCATGGATGGAAAAATATCTGGTACTTGTGTTTATCAGTGTGTGCTGCATGTATTTCGCGATAAGACGTCACAGATAATGAATTATGTGCATAAGAAAGCGTTGTTTGCAGTGATTGTTGGAGAATGAGTATGTGTCGTATAGAAGATATATTAATATATTAAGTAAAGTGGAGTTAAGTAAAGTAAGTAAAGTAAAGCAAAGTGGAGGAAAGTTCAGGTTGGTTGGTTGATTATAGAATATTCACTCTGTAAGGTCCTGCAAATTTATATGCCCACTTTATGTCACTCTTGCACAAAAGCTGGAAGATGGCGTGCTAATAAAGCAGTTATTTACTTCTGATGTAACTTATCTTAATCCCGTCATATATCAAGTAATTAAAGCCTGAAAGTAAATAGCGCCACTTGCAGAAGGTCAGTGCGTGTCAGGTGCAAACGGAACTGAGCGAAATCTCCGCAATCTTCGTGTTTATTATCATACACTTTCACGGCCTGATTTTGATGATGTCAAAGTGAAGCGGTTAGTTGACATGTTTACATTCTAACGTGCCTGTTTCGAATCTGTAAACCTGATGACTTCCATCGGGTTCTACCGCAAGAGTATTGTTCTATACGGTGTCCAGTTGAACGTACAACCCGCTAATAGAATCTAACATAATAACAAAATGTTCGCTGAGTGATACATTTCTGGTACGTTCGCACGACTTCTTTTGCTATAGAAACGCAACTATAAGTTCTCGTTGTATTGTTGAACAAGAATATAAAATGTAAGTAGGTATTCCTGTGACGTGTCCTATTTGAACGAAACTTGAATATGCTTGACAGATTTTAATAAAAGTTTCCAATACAAAATTTCACGAAAATCCATCCACTGGGAGCCTAGTTGATACATGCAGACACAGACAGACAGACAGACAGACAGACAGAAAGAAAGAAAGAAAGAAAGAAAGAAAGAGAGAAAGAGAGAGAAAGAAAGAGAAAAAAGAGAGAAAGAAAGAAAGAAAGAAAGAGAGAGAGAGAAAGAGACAGAAAGAGAGAGAGAAAGAAAGAGAGAAAGAGAGAGAAAGGAAGAAAGGAAGAGAGAAAGAGCGAAAGAAAGAAAGAGAGAAAGAAAGAAAGAGAGAAAGAGAGAAAGAAAGAAAGAAAGAGAGAAACAAAGAAACAGAGAAAGAGAGAAAGAAAGAAAGAAAGAAAGAAAGAAAGAGAGAAAGAAAGAGAGAAAGAGAGAGAGAAAGAAAGAAAGGAAGAGAGAAAGAAAGAGAGAAAGAAAGAGAAAGAGAGAAAGAAAGAGAGAAAGAGAGAGAGAAAGAAAGAAAGGACGAGAGAAAGAAAGAGAGAAAGAGAGAAAGAAAGAAAGAAAGAAAGAAAGAGAGAAAGACAAAGAGAGAGAGAGAAAGAGAGAAAGAAAGAAAGAGAGAAAGAAAGAAAGAGAGAGAAAGAAAGGAAGAGACAAAGAGAGAAAGAAAGAAAGAGAGAAAGAAAGAAAGAGAGAAAGAAAGAAAGAAAGAAAGGAAGAGAGAAAGAAAGAGAGAAAGAAAAGAAAGATAGAAAGAGAGAAAGAAAGAGAAAGACAAAGAGAGAGAGAGAAAGAAAGAAAGAAAGAAAGAAAGAAAGAAAGAAAGAAAGAAAGAAAGAAAGAAAGAAAGAAAGAAAGAAAGAAAGAAAGACGAAGCTAATAATCACATTTCGTGACTTCGCGAACGCACCTAAAAACCGGCTGCAGTCTGCATTGCTCCACAGCGTTCCCTGACGGCATCCGCTCTGATTTTCATGTTTCAAAAACGCCCTGAAGGTGCAACAACAACAGCAGCAGCAGCAAAAGCAGCAGCAGCAGCAGCAGTAGTAGTAGTAGTAGTAGTAGTAGTA
>BLKM01003707.1:8168-26068 GCA_013340265.1 Coptotermes formosanus | reverse complement strand
AATAACTGTACTAAGCAGTGTTGATGTGCAGGCCCACAAATTTTTTTCGGCAGAGGTTGTTACTGCAATACCGACTTAAACAATAACTGAACTAAGTGGTGTTGATATCCAGGTCCACGGGTTTTCTCGGTAGAGTTTGATACTGCAATACCGACTTAAACAATAACTGTACTAAGCAGTGTTGATGTGCAAGTCCACAGATTTTTTTCAGCAGAGGATGATACTGCAATACCGACTTAAACGATAACTGAACTAAACAGTGTTGATGTGCAGGTCCACAAATTTTTTCGGCAGAGGTTGATAGTGCAATACCGACTTAAACAATAACTGTACTAAGCAGTGTTGATGTGCAAGTCCACAGTTTTTTCGGCAGAGGTTGATACTGCAATACCGACTAACACACATTCCATTGCCATTTACTTGTGTCATCTTCAGATCACACCTGTAATTACTGCCATCTCTGATCGTTAAACTATATAATGTCAGGATAAGAAGCGGTAATATTTTGTATAAAATGTAAAGCTAACTTATTTAAGGTAAGGTTTTGTTGAAATTTCGAAGGTCTTGACGCTAATTCGTGGATATTTAAATAACGGAGATCATGCTGAAATATTTATTTTACTGACGATTCGCCGCTGATAAATGTAGGAAATGCTACTGTACTAGAGAAAATCCCACACTGTCGGGAGTCAGGCGTGTGTCTGTGAATTCGAATCGTGTGGTTTGTCCTTCTGGGATAGCCATTCTAGGGTAGAATCTGCTAGACTGATCATTAAACCTTCCCATGATGCTTAAAGCCTGGTTTTGGTTCATGAGTATTCAACGCTGTGTTCCAGCAGCCCAGAAAACGCAGCTATATGCGGAAGATGGCCCCACCCGCTTGTCTTCCCGTACTGCAGATCGGTGACGAAATGAGATTTCTGACAGATCGAACAGTGCGTCTTATGACAGCAGCTTGGCAAAGTTTGTCGCGCTCTTGGTGGTTATTACATCCTTCAAATGGCCAGTCATAAATCAGGCGGCGTCAGATGTTCCAGTGAGTCTACGAATATCAACACATTAGCTAAAGCAGCAAAATTTTGAAAGTTTCATTAATTGGAATACGAAAACATGTTGTTGTGAATAAAATTTTCAAATTTCTTAAGAATACTGTCTTTTCTGTACATTATACCCTGTGGTCGTGTAATGCGTAAAAGACGTTTCGAATTAACTTTCTGTCTCCAGTGTGCTACCGTCAAGTTTGGACGAAGGGTTGCTGGGGAACACTATTAACCCTTTAAAGAAGAAGCGTTTCTCTTGATATAAGGACTCAGTGCGTACCGCGCTGTAAACACTCTCCACTTCGGTTATAAAAACCAGTCTCTTAATGTTTTATAAGGCAAAAGTTGCTGTTTGTTCTGAGATCCGTACAAAACACATAAATACACTGTGTGGGCACCACGTAGAATTTTTTAATGTTAAACCTGGTGGTATGTAAAGTTACCGCTAGGCTTTAACCTTTTCAAGACGAAGCGTATCTGTTTTGTATAAGGACTCAGTGCGTACCGCGCTGTAAACACTCTCCGCTTCGGTTATGAAAACCAGTCGCTTAATGTTTTATAAGGCAAAAGCTGCTGTTTGTTCTGAGATCCGTACCAAACACATAAACGCAATGTGGGCACCACGTAGAATTTTTTAATGTTAACTCTGGCGGTACGTAAAGTTGCCGCTAGGCTTTAAATGGTTAATTATGATCCAGACTGTACGGCGTCAATCCCAGAAAACAGTAACGTTACTATGCACCACTGCGACAGCCTGAAGTCTTGTTCAGACTTTTTATTTGGTGTAGGTGAAGGTAAAGGTCACTCTGCAACATATAACACTGGAGACACAGAGCGATGGAGGTACTCTTTCTTTAACCTCGGCGCTAGATGGGGATGGGTGGTCAGCGCTACTTCCCCGTCGTTTTATCCACGGGAAACATTCCCGGTACAGGAGGCTGGGTGGGCCCCAAAGCCGATCTGGATGGATGTGGAAAATCTGACTGTCACTGGGGTTCGAACCCCAAACCGACTGAGCTATCCCTGTCCTGTGATTTCTTCTTAAGAGTTCTGAACTAACTAACTAACTAACTAACTAACTAACTAACTAACTCCATGGAACAGAGGCCTTCTTGAAAAGCTAACATTTTCTCAGCTAGTCAAGAAATTCCCCGCACTTTATGGAAGCTGGAGGTTCATTACCGCATTCACAACAGCCCGCCACCTGTCCCTATCCTGAGCCAGCTCAATCCTTTTCCGTAGCTGGGGTCGTACCAAAGAATCGGTCCAGGTCCAAGGCTTTGTAGGCTGTTCCGTAACGTCATAACTTTTTACGATGACGAGTCGTTAGCACCTCGCCCAACCCCCAAGCTGGAGGACCACCCCTTGTCGGTTGTCCGCGACTGCTTATTCAATGTACTTGCAGATACCCTCCATAACTGGAGGCCGTTCCTCCATCCGCAACCCGAAGACGTGCCATGCCGTGGTGACAGGGACCCACTTAACGCGGTTAAGAGTTATGAATATTGTGAAAATTTACACTGGGGATGTTACATTCTTATGTAACAGGATTGTGATTGTGGTATTTTCTGTACGAAGGGACATAACATCTGAACAGGATTACAACGTTCTGAGACATGTTGACGTGCAGTCCGACGTTTCAGAGGAATCTGCTATCATCAACATTATGATATTTTATTGTAATTGAAAAGAAGTTGCACATGTAGAGATGTTGTATTTTTTAAATAAATTTATGTGTATGAAATTTACCTCATAGAGGGAAATTTATTTAGTTATTTTAAAGCCTGACTTTTTACAGTAGGGCGGACGACATTGAGGCTGCATTCCGTCCGATGACGTCGCTCGCTATACAGTGCTCAGTTCTGCTCAGTTCCATGTTAAAAAGAGACACTGTGTGCTAGGTTTTTAGTGAACTGAAAACTTTGTAACTAATTTGAAGATCAGAAATTGAGGTAAGTGGAACCCTCTTAGCACGACATGGCACCTCCTCAGGTTGCGGTTGGAGGAGACTGACTTTATGTAGAGGAGAGAAGCGAATATATTAAATAACCAGTGGTGTATGGCTGCAATAGTTAGTCCTGTATTCCGGAAGACTGTCAAGGGATAACATTTCCATTCACTAAAAATGCAGGGTATTGCGAAATGCTGTATGGGACATCCGATGTGTTTTTTAGAAGATGCTGGTGAAGTTCCTGTTTGCGTAAAGTAACGGAAGTTGGTTGACGAGCTGAAAAATCTTGAATTTTGGAGGTGGAAATGACTCAAATATAATGATTTATTGATTTCTTGCCTACAAAAACGCTGTTTAACCTTTTAAAGCCTAGCGGTAACTTTACGTACCACCAGGTTTAACATTAAAAATTCCTACTTGGTTTTATTATTGCGTTTATGTGTTTTGTACGGATCTCAGAACAAACAGCAACTTTTGCCTTATAAAACATTAGGATATTGGTTTTTATAACCGAAGTGGAGAGTGTTTACAGCGCGGCACGCACTGAGTCCTTACATAAGACAGATATGCCTCGTCTTTAAAGGGTTAATTTCTTGATTTAAACAGAAGCAAAATACTGGTTGATTATAAATGGTGAATAGAAGACGACGTGGCACATTTTGTGGTACATAGCAGAATTCGCGTGCAGGGGTTAACGAAACCAAGAGAAACATCAACGAAAATTGAGATTAAAATCCAAATTCGAAAACAAAAACATTTTATTTATAAAAATATTCATATTTAGGTTTTCCTACAGGGCGTAGATTAAAGGTTATGAACGTTATATGACGTTGTGATACGAGTGAATGAACAGTCAGCAAACTTATCTTTTACACGCGAAGAATACTGTGAAATAAATTCATGGAAATATATCTTCGTAAACTCTACTGGCTGAAGTCCTCGCTTGTAGAAGTTGGGTGTAATGTAACGCAGACTCTTTTCCTCGGCTGCGGAGTTCTGATTGAAGGACTCCGTACGTTTTTTAAACTTTATAACAGGTTACTTGCTCTCAAATTTCCTTCTCATTTCCTCCGCCTCGCACCAGATTGCGTCGCCGACCGCAGACAGATCACAGATGTGCCTATATCGACGAAATAAAGTCGCTAGAAGGGGAGTAGTTCACTTGATTGTGAGGTAGATTGAACAAGAAGTGATGGCAGCGGTGTGACGGGAATTAATCTTTCAGGCAGAATTATATACTGTACGTTCCTGAACAACAAAATGCCCCTCTTTTTATAGTGGTCAAAATTCTATAATTCTGAAATTTACTACTGGTGTTTATCCTGTTTTGATATTTTAACTTGTCTTTTTTGAGTCTGTTAGAAGCAGTTCCTTCTATTGGTACGTTGCTGTGGTAGCGTGTAAGTTTTTTTACTGACCAAAATGTTTAAATTCTAAAAGGTTTTGACGATGGTGTATAGTATTGTGTGGTGATGGGTTTATGGACTTTATCCATCCTCCGAAGAGTAAAATATTAAAAATATTAAAAAATTAAAATCACAACGTTTCGGAAGTTGGCTCTGCTTCCGTCCTCAGGTGAATGGAGGGGGCTGGAGGCTAGCTGTGTCTAAGGGGCCCAACAGAGTACGTGTTCTTCTCTTTTCCCACTCCATTCACCTGAGGACAGAAGCAGAACCAGCTTCCGAAATGTGATTTTAATGTTTAATTTTTTAATATTTTACTCACAACACAGAAATTATTTAGCTTTAAATTTTGATACATAGGGGTACGGATTTCTTTTACTGAATTACTCACAACTAAATCAAGGTAACCCACAATTTTATAGTTATTTTAAAGGAAATATCCCTAGGAAATAGCAGAAGAAGTGAATGATCAGGTTGTGTTGATTACATGAAAACTCCTTAAAATAGCGTCCTTCATGTGAAGAGGAAAACTTTTTGGCTGGTCAAAAAATTCCCAAACTCTTTCAAAACCCTAACGTTCACTACCGTATTCAGAAGAACACACCACACACGTCAGTTCTGACCCAGACGTATGCAGGCAAAATTGTCAAACTTTGTCTTTTAAAATTTAATGTGTTCCATGTCCGTGCACTATATTATACAAAAAACATTAATCACCAACAAATGCACAAAGAGTTTTTTTCATCAATTGTAAATACACACTCCTACATGTTTCGACCCTGCTGGGTCATCTTCAGGGAGAAACTTTCCGTTGTTGTTACACTAGGTTGCACTATACAGTTGAGCGAGAATGTGCTGTTGACTGTGCACTGTCATATGTTAAACGCACGTCTTCCAAATTACAGGAAATATAAGCCATTCACATACCTAGCCTTATAATTTGGATTCCCTTGGTTTCCCTACTATCCCTGACATGCGTGCTACATGTGCAGATCATCGTATTAACTTATTTCTTTATTTGATTAACACAAAAGCAATTAACGTTGCGAATTACAGGTTTTCAATATTAGTTTTGTGCAGTGTGTTGTTGCTTTATGTTTCTTAGATTCAGATATTTTACTCAGGAACGTCCCTTTAATAACACTGGTTCTATTTGTGTTTGTATTTCTATCTGAAACAAGTGGTGCGCAGGACTGTGACATTCTGTATGTCCTTTGCATCATCCTGTGACGGGTCTATGGAATGCAATAAATTCCCATCCGCTCCATTCCATCCTTTCGCTGTCTACTAACTGACAGTTTACAAACAGCTTATAGCGGAAGTGCGTCCTTCATTATGTCTTACTGAAAGCTTTATTTCCGTCTCATTGAACATATTTTCTTGTCACATGACAGTTTTATGTTTTCCACATTTAAATTTTGTAATTATTTTAGTTTCCTCAGTACAGCCCTGAGAGTTTTTCTTCTCACTTTCTAGCGTTTTATAAAGCGAGACACCGCAACAGTTTTCTCCTGTCTTAAAATACAAATTAAATGCTGGCTAGATTTTGGGTAACTTCAGGTAAAATTGCAAATTATTTTTCTTGTCCACGATGAGGTGCCTGCAGAAGGAGGAATGCGTAAGAGAAAATAGAAGGTAGATTCTAGAAACGATAAGAATTTCAGGAGGTGGGATATGAGGCGATTAAAAGAGACGCTTCCTTTCACTAGATGTCTCTGCATCTGTTCACGGGGGGGGAGGGGGCGGGGAACTTGGTAGACCCCACCATTGCTTCATTCAAGAGTTTAATTTCGGAGACTAATAAAGAGGATCTTGTACCCCCTTCACACCCCCCCCCCCCCGGTAACCTTTCCAAGTAACATTTGATTACTCTCCCAGCTCTGTGGATATGACTAGGAGAGTAAACCGCTCCCTGCTAGGGCGACATCACCCCAGTAACTTATATAATGCAATCAAGTGGTGTGGGGCCATCTTGTTTACATTGTTACGCGAATGCTGTAGCTTCAGACGGCTGGCTTTCAGAGAACTCGAGGTTGGCTGCAGGGAATTTTCTGACATGGAATACCTCACGCTCTTTGTTGGGTTAAACGGAATTCGGTTGAAGGCACCGACGTTCAAAATATTTGCGTTTAAGTAGACTGGATTTGCATGTCCGATGTCCTTGCAACAGCTGCGGATATGTGACAAGGATTTGTGCTCATGGACCTCTGGTTACTGCTAAATAAATTTGACGCTATCTATCCCGTTGTGTATATAGACTTACATTAAATAACACTACGCATCCTGTCTGATATAACCTGTGTTTATTATTATTTTTTCAAACACTACATGTTTCGATCATGTCGATCATCGTCAGGTTTTTGTTTATACAAAAACTTAAAACTGAAGTAAAAATGTAAAATTTTGCGAGATCTCACAAATGATGTCAAATAAAAAATATCAGTTGCAATCGACTTGTAATCTTGGGGGAGTGTCATTAAACTTTTAAAGCCTAGCGGTAACTTTACGTACCACCAGGTTTAACATTAAAAAATTCTACGTGGTGCCCACATTGCGTTTATGTGTTTTGTACGGATCTCAGAACAAACAGCAACTTTTGCCTTATAAAACATTAAGAGACTGGTTTTTATAACCGAAGTGAAGAGTGTTTACAGCGCGGTACGCACTGAATCCTTACATAAAACAGATACATTTCGTCTGTAAACGGTTAAACACGGACATCAACCAACTCATGCACTGAATAAAATACGTTAATGAACTATTATAAAAAACCCTACACGTTTCGGCACCGAAGTGCCATCATCAGGGGGCCGTTTAATTCAAAGGAATTTGGATCCCACAGACAAATCTAATTATTGTGTCGCCCTTAGAAAGTGATTAAAATATTAAACCTTACAATTCTAAAATGCGTAAAGTTAGTAAACATAAATTTACAATATTGTAACATTATTAGTATGAAAAATATTAAAATTAGACCGTTCCGGGTATAACAGTTGCTTACAGCTGTATGGATGCATACAAACACCTGTGTCGATCGTATGCAGAGATCTCGTCCTTGTCCTGGTGGAACACGTGCAGCGAATCGTGCAGGTTGGCGATAACACGCGGGATATCTCACCAACCGATACGACTTGTGTTTGTGACACACTCATGGGGTCCATGGAATATATGTACATATGTATCTATATATACGCATGTAGGCAGTGGATTTGTGATATTGAGTTATTTCTGAAGGACTGTATTAGTTGTACGTACGACAAAATCAACGGAATATTTATCCGTGGAAAGCATAGACTTAAGTGGACACTGTGCGATTTTCTGTCTGAATTTTCGTCAGATGTTTCTTGACACTGCCTTTATTTTTTCAACTCAACGGCCGGTCACAAACTGTAGACGTCCTGCCTTAGGTCGACACGCGATGGTCATGTAAGGGCTGGTATGTACCACATATATAGCGTAGCCACAAAATCACATTCAGTTACAAGACGTGGCATAATTGATGATGTGTTGTGTAGAGTAATTACAGTAACAATAAACACAGTCTGACACACCACAGTATATATATATATATTTATTTATTCTGCACACTATACCATTTTATTCTAAAGTTGCGCCAATATACTACATGTTTCGGCTCGGCCGAGCCGAAACATGTAGTATATTGGCACAACCTTAGAATAAATGACGTAGTGTGCAAAATATATATATATATATATATACTGTGGTGTGTCAGACTGTGTTTATTATTACTGTAGTTGAAGTAACACACCGGGATGACCCAAGTTAACCCTTTAAAGAAGAAGCGTATCTCTTTTATATAAGGACTCAGTGCGTACCGCGCTGTAAACACTCTCCACTTCGGTTATAAAAACCAGTCTCTTAATGTTTTATAAGGCAAAAGTTGCTGTTTGTTCTGAGATCCGTACAAAACACATAAACGCAATGTGGGTACCACGTAGAATTTTTTAATGTTAAACCTGGTGGTACGTAAAGTTACCGCTAGGCTTTAAAAGGTTAAGATTTTGTAGAGTATTGTTCATATGCGGGAACAAGATTAATAATTGGTTTTTAAGTCATGCGTTTTTTAATCATTGTCCCGGTTCTGTTTGTTGCAGGTGGCTCTGAAGTTGTTACCCTCCAAAATTCACCATTAAACGTGCTCAAGGCGTATCTGGATAAGAAGATAAGCGAAGGGGACAAAGAATGAAGAAGAGGGTTGAAGACTGAGATGGCGCAATTGTAAATACTGAACGTCATAAAAATGGCGGAATCAGAAGACTTTGGTTGAACTGGTGTCCTTTTTTTTTAATTTTTTTACTTTATCTTTTTTGAATTTCTTACATAAATGTGGTCAGACTGTTTTATACCAAGTGTTTTCACATGCTTGCATTCTAACATATGAACTGTCGGAAGTTAAATTACGTTAAGAAAGAGCTTATTTGCCTGCTGTGAGAAACACAGGGCATTTCTACACGAAACCTGGCTCTTTCAAGAAAACTAACGTGATTATAACGCAAATCAATTACGAAGTGTTGCGTTTCTTTATCATCGATAACGCAAATTTATTTCGAACAGGGACGGGGTCTATTTGACCATACATTGCATTTTGTATACTATCGTTTAAAAGCAACATTGAATTCGTTTATTGTTCTATTATTTATGGAGTAATTATCTATCTATATATATATTTGTTTTATATTCAGTGTGCTGTTATTGCCGTCTGAAATATTAATAACATTTTGAAACACAACACAGTGGTACCGCCTGGGCTATGGAGAAGTCAGTGGGGAAACATTATCGTTATGAACCTTACCATCAACAGAAGAATAACAGCAAGACAGCGTCTCTAAAGAGAAACCAACAGCCTAATCAGAATCAAGATCGCAGTGGCCGTTGTTTGTGTTTTGGGAGGAACGGTGGTGGATGTGCTCAGGGCGTGTTCAGTAATTTAGGAATATGTGCCCTGTTAGTAGGTTATACGTTGCTGGGGTCCTTTGTGTTTCTTGCTATAGAAGGCGGTGGGAATGGCAGTAGTGATGGCGTCCATTATCACAGACCGTCGACGTCATTAACTGCAGTGACGTCAAATGTCGATAATCAGAGAAGACCCCAGGGTCAGAATTCGTCACAAGATATGTCTGAGTCTGCGTCATCTTGGTTGAAGCGTGTTTCAGATGAATCTCGTGCGAGGACAGTTGAAAATATCTGGGATATCACAGTGTCGTTAAACATACTCTATCGGGATAACTGGACTCGCTTGGCAGCCCAAGAAATATCAAGATTTCAAGATCAACTCTTGCAAAGGTTGACTGAGGAAATGCGGCATGGAACATGGCCTCCTGGCGCTGGGAGGGACCAGCAGATGAAGGAGAGAGGCATAACGTCGTCGCCTTATGAATGGAACTTCGCCAGGGCGTTCCTGTACTCTTTGACAGTGCTGACAACAATAGGTGAGTAATGTTTGTTCTCATTCAACCGCAGCTAACATCCTTGCAGTATGATTTTAGAACAGGAACATTGTCACCTCCCAGACGTCAGTAACCTGTTGCGGTCTGAATGTCCATTTTCTTCGGCGTCAAAAATAGCTTCTCCTCCTTGTCGTGTATTGGAAAAAAAAAACTGTGCTGAAATTCTTGTATTTTGGTTTTTGTCCGTACTTTTAAGTCATATTTTTGATCAATCTGACCATTTTTCTTCGACTGAATATATTTTTTACATCCTGCTTTATACGTTCAGTTCCTTTCCAAGTCGGACAAATTCTTCAGCTGTTCCTGTGAGAGTCATAAGGAATTTTCAAGACTATATGCCACTTTTGGTGATAATCATTTACTACAAGTAAATAATATATGTTTTTGCGAAGCCGATGTCTCTCCATGTATGAGTATTCAATCAGAAATTCTTTTTATTTTTGTTTCATTGAAGATCCACCATAACCTAAAATTGCCGATCCCAGTGGCCGCGCAGTCTCAGGCGAGGGTCTTCGGCCATTCACTTGCTGGGGTTGCGGGTTCGAATTCCGTCAGTGGCATGGCTGTCTCTCTCTCTGTCTTGAGAGTTCTGTGTGTTGTCACGTAGACGTCTCTGCGTCGGGCTGATCACTCGTCTAGAGGAGTCATACCAAGTGTGTGTGCGTCAGTGTGACTGTGAAGCCTTGATATTGAGGAGGCAGTGGCCCACTAGGGGCTGCTGTGCCACAGAAAACAAAGCCTAAAATTCTTAACACAAAGAATTATATCGTTTTATGGAGTTATCAGTGCTGGTCGCAAGGGTGAAGACTTTTGTAAAATGATTTTGGGTGCGTGTAAAGTTAGGAATTGTGCTGATCCAACATGAAGCAGAATTAAATTCACCAGACGAATTTCTGTGTGAACTAAATATAACTTTTATCTGTTCAGCAGCTTCTGAGACGAAATTAGCGTAAATAAGCTGATTCCCAATGACGCATTCATGATATTTTGTGCTAAAATAGCTTAAAAATTGTTTTTACGTGTCTTTAGTCGTTTTATTCTTGTTTTGTCTATATAAGGCTCTCCGTAAGTAGTCTACAGGGTTCTTGGTTTGAACGAAATTAAATCGGAGAACCGGTCTAATTATCTTTCTGGCTACCCATTAAATCTGCTGTCAAATTTGACCTGTTTTGCAGGTTGAATGTAGGGTGTTTTAACTTGATGGATGTACACGATGGCATATAACTTCTCAGGAAGGACGTTAGTTCTTTGTAACTTGCTGATGCTGAGACGTACATGATTTTGTCTATGTTGCGCCACGATTTCAGAAAACCGCATCTTTCTATTTCGGAATTTGAGAGACTTCTTCCTTCCACATACTTACTGCTTATTGGCTAATATGAATCTTTTCTACAGATACGACATTTCACATACTATTTAGCCCTTTAAAGACGAAAATTAACTCAAGTATATTGTGTATATATATATATATATATAGATTCAGCTCGTACCGTGCAGTAAGCGCACTCCTTCTCGGTTATAAAAACCAGTCAGTTAATGCTGTATAGAGAAATAATCGCTGTTTGTTCTGAGATCCACACAAAACACATAAATACACTGTGTGGGCAGAACGTGGCATTTAAAGACCCAGTCCGCACCGCGCAGTAAACACTCCGCCTCGGTTATAAAAACTAGTCAGTTAATGTTGTATAGGGAAATAATCGCTGTTTGTTCTGAGATCCACACAAAACACATAAATACACTGTGTGGGCAGAACGTGGCGTTTAAACCCCAGTCCGTACCGCGCAGTAAACACTCCATCTCAGTTATAAAAACCAATAAGTTAATGCTGTATAGGAAAATAATCGCTGTTTGTTCTGAGATACACACAAAACACGTAAATACACTGTGTGGGCAGAACGTAGAACGTTTGATTGTTAACCACTTAGGCTTTAAAGACAACTGGTTTAGTATTAGCAGATCGAAAATTGATACTTCTCCATGTAAGCTTTCCAGACACCATATATCTACTTAACAGTCACTCATAAGCTGCCTTTTCATTTCGCCATAAGGCTTTTATTAAATGCAGTTTTGTTGAGTGAATGAGGGAAAAGATGTATTTTGCTTGCACAGTTTTTGAGACACCTTTTTTTTTTCGGAAGTAAACTTTAAGATCAGATAAAAGACGGCCTAAAGGCACATCGTTCAAGAATAATGTGTACAAGCCTTGTACATGGGCATGTAGTGATAGTTGTAACTTTCCTTCCATTTCAGAAAATTATTTAACTACATAGATTCTCATAAACAGAATTTTTCCCTTATTTGAGTGCAGGCTACATTTGCCTTAATACGGACAAAGCAATGTGGTAATAAAGGCTATTTGTAAATTTTTAAGAGATTTACACCAGTACCTGCTTGGAATAATGAGTTCAGTGGCGTGCAGTTAACATCCGCAACGTAGTTCATTGGTCAGGGTGTTACCAACCATAATGTGTTGTCACCTGTAGTTTGTCCCGCTCTACCTGTGGGAGTAGTATGTAATGGGCACCTCCCATTCCAGTACATCACTGGATTTTTGTACACGCATGGTGAAGGTTTCTATTATACTGGACTATTTTGCTGTGTGCGCGAAACGTGAGAAGAAAGAAAATTTGTATTCGCGAGAAGATAAGAGAGAAATATTGCAGTCGGCCTGGCTACGTTAGGTGTGGCCCGCAGCATTACATTTACATCTATTATTATTATTATTATTATTATTATTATTATTGCTATAATTCAATTCAATTCAGTGGCGTTTATTAAAGTACAGGCTTAACAGCACAAGTGCCAATTACAAAGCCAGCACAAGAACACAAATACAACCCAAAGCAGTATGAATACACAAAAACAAAACACTAAACAGACAAAACAAAAACAATATTGCAGTAAGTAAGGAACATAGAAGTACCGGGGCAAAACCGCTATAAAGTGGAAAGACACAGGTAAATTAATTTAAAAATGTGACAGATTAACCCAGAATCAGTTATAATAATAACAAATCATTAATTGAAACAGAACTACATTGAAGATACGGCTGTCCCTAATAACAATTACAATTCAGTTTAATTGAGTGCAGTTCAAAGGACACAAAAAAACACATCGTCACAAATACAACACACAAAACACTAAACAGACAAAACAAAACCAATATTGCAGGAAAAAAGGAATATAAAAGTACTGGGGCAAAACCCCTATACCCTAAAACCTGGTAACAAATCGTTAATCAATATTATTATTATTATTATTATTATTATTATTATTATTATTATTATTGAATCAACACGTGCGAACCGACAGAACCATCCCCAACAGTAAACCGGACGTCATAATCTGGGATAATGAAAAAGGAACATGTGCGCTAATTGAAGTAGCAATCCCGGGAGACAGAAATGTGATAAAGAAAGAAGCCGAGAGGATTCTAAAATATAAAGACATTATAACAGAAATACAGCGCATGTGGAATGTAAAAACACAGGTGACGCCAGTTATAATAGGGGCAACTGGAACCATTTCAAAATCCTTCAGAAAATACTTGAGCAGCGTACCGGGAAAGCACGGTATCAACGAACCGCAGAAAACAGCTGTACTGGGCACAGCACACACACTGCGGGAAGTGCTGATGTAGAAGCAAGCACAAAAGGGTTTAATATTGCAGACAGCGCTATATGCACCATTAACAGTACGTGCAGAATAGCTGCGGCACTGTGTACCCTAGAAACATGGTTTGTTTCACGTGCATAAGTGTGAATACCCTGCATAAAGGGGATGATGATGATAATAATAATAATCCCCTTTTTATTCTCTCTGATTTTGCTTTTCTGTTCCTTCCATAGCCAATTCTGTTCAAAATCCTGTTCCATCAGAAATATCTCTATAATCGTTGTGTTTAGGGGTGTGGAACATGGTCTTTCATATTGATGGAAGAACATAGGTTGAGGGTGTTCGAGAATAGGACGCCGAAGGAAATATTTGGGTCTAAGAGGGACAAGGTAACAGGGTACTGGAGAACACTGCATAATAAGGAGATTTTTGAATATTTACTGATGATCAGATAATAGCAGGATGAGATGGTTGGGTTTGTGGCAAGTACAGGGGAGAAGGCAAATGAACCCGGGATTTTGTGGTGAAATCTGAAGGAAAGAGCCTATTTTTAACACCAAGGAATAGATGAAAGTATACTGCTGAACTGGATTTTATAGAAATACACTGATGAGGGTGCGGAGTGGATTCATCTGGCTCAGAAAGAGGAACAGTGGCTCGCTCTTGTGAAGTGTCAGTGAAAGTTCTGGGTGTAAAAAGAATATATAATAACTTGACCAAATGCAACAGTAGTACCTTCTCAAGAACGACTGTTTATGATATCTACTTTAGTTGAGTCAGTCAGTCAGTCAGTCACTCACTCACTCACTCACTCACTCACTCACTCACTCACTCACTCACTCAGCCATTTAGCCAGCCACTCAGCCTGGTGGTCGGTTGGGCGATTTGTCGGCCTGTCGCTGTGTTTGTTGCCTAGCTACAACCGATATCTTACACCTCTGCCGCAGCGCGTGTAAGAATATTTTGTTTCCACGACATCTGACAATAAATTGCAGCAGTACACCGTAATTTACAGTCGCATTTATTTGTTATGGCCCTGTCCTTTATTTTTAGAGCATTTCTAGTAGCGAAAAGCGACTATTAAAATCATTCTTTCTGTCTGTCTGTCTGTCTGTCTGTCTCTGTCTGTCTCTCTGTCTCTGTCTGTCTGTCTGTCTGTCTCTCTGTCTGCCTCTCTGTCTGTCTGTCTCTGTCTGTCTCTCTGTCTGTCTGTCTCTCTGTCTGTCTGTCTCTCTGTCTGTCTGTCTCTCTGTCTGTCTGTCTCTCTGTCTGTCTGTCTGTCTGTCTCTCTGTCTGTTTCTCTGTCTGTCTCTGTCTCTGTCTGTCTCTCTGTCTGTCCGTCTGTCTGTCTCTCTCTGTCTGTCTGTCTCTGTCTGTCTGTCTGTCTCTGTCTGTCTGTCTGTCTCTCTGTCTGTCTGTCTGTTTCTCTGTCTGTCTGTCTGTCTCTCTGTCTGTCTGTCTGTGTCTCTGTCTGTCTCTCTGTGTGTCTCTGTCTCTCTCTGTCTCTGTCTGTCTCTCTCTGTCTCTGTCTGTCTCTCTGTCTGTCCGTCTGTCTCTCTCTCTGTCTGTCTCTGTCTATCTGTCTCTGTCTGTCTGTCTGTCTGTCTGTCTGTATGTCTGTCTGTCTGTCTGTCGGCATGTGATTCAGTCAGACGTGACACACGTGTGCACCCCAGCCGTCAGTATGTATATTTGTTTAGGACTGTTAAACTTTTACATTGCTTTTAGAGTTAAAAGTGCCCTTAAAGGTTGAGATGACAACCCAACAAAACGTAGCTTTGAAATTTTTATAACCTATTGTGTAGAGCCCGATGATGGCTGATTAGCCGAAACATGTAGCTCTTTTGTGTCTATTTAAATATATGTTTGCGTTTGACAGACGGTAGTTGTTCTTGATCTTAGAATTTCAAACCCGCTGAACGTGTTTTCACGAAATTTAATGTCGGATTTCACTGCCTTTTTACGAGTCCAATTTTTATTGGGATCGATGGATTTTAAACACCACTTTATGTGAAGACCTGTAAAAGACGGGTTTTTTCCTCTTCACATACAGAGAGAAGCTCTTTAAAAATGTATGGGAAAAAAATGTACGGAACAAATGGTATACAGGCAGGTCACATAAAGGCGCTATGCCCAGCATACATTTAGCTTAGGGCTTACGGTTGAGACAAAACAACATAAGGGGCACTATGTACACATTTCTGAAAACACATGTTTCTTACTAAACAGTTAAATTCTATATATATACACACACACACACACACACACACACACACACACACACACACACAGATATTACTGAAGTTTTTTTATTCTTCTCAGCACTTAGATTTTCCCGGGCACGAGGTGACGCAGTCGTTGAGACACTGCGCTACAAGCCGGAAGGTCGCGGGTTCGATTCCCGATTGTGCCATGGTGAATTTTTTTTATTGACGTAATCCTTCAGACCGCACTATGATCCTGGGGTCGACTCAGCCTCTAACTGAAATGAATACCAGGAATATTTCCTGGGGGTAAAGGTGGCCGGTGCTTAGGGCTGACAACCTTACCGCCTTTATGTGCCAACTGTCTTGATATCTGAAAGCCTAAACCTCCTGGAACCCTCAAGGCATGTCCAGGCGTGGATAGGGATTGCTTTGCGTTGGTTTGCTTAGACTTTCTTCCCCACATTTTCTAGACTTACGTATGTCTAAAGATATATTTAACTGGAATGTAGTTGGAGCTACTGCTACTGTGGTTACTTCACAAAAATTTAAACTTTGTCTCTAGCGAAATAATTAAATTTTTAAAGCCTAGCGCTAACTTTACGTACCACCAGGTTTAACATTAAAAACTTCTACGTGGTTCCCACATTGCGTTTATGTGTTTTGTACGGATCTCAGAAAAAACAGCGACTTTTGCCTTATAAAACATTAAGAGATTGGTTTTTATAACCGAAGTGGAGAGTGTTTACAGTGCGGTACGCACTGAGTCTTTATATAAAACAGATATGCTTCGTCTTTAAAGGGTTAATTAAAACGGGACAGAATTCCATTCGTACGTTCTAATTTTGTTTTAAAATTAGCGCTGGCTATATTGCCTTATTTTACAATAGTGAATCTAGGAGCAATTTGAGGGAATTAATTGTAAGTATAGCTAGTGTAGTTTTAAGTTTTCGACAGCTGGAATTATTGATACCAATTTAATTTATCTTATATTCTGCATTTGTCATAACATATATTTAAACCCTGGAAGTAATGGGGGCAGACCTCTCCCACCACCACCACCCGGTTTAAAATTCCAATAAATGAACATAGAAGAGAGGAGAGGGCGAATTTCCCTCTGATAATTTATTAAATGCCGTTCTTTCAGCTACATAAGAGTACGTGTATGTGGTATGACCAAATACTTAATCAGTGCAGGGACGGTGCCCTTGTGGAAGGCTTGACACAAAAGATAAAAGTAATCTGACCCCGAAGATGGAGGCACTACGGTCCTGTTATTCTTGTCAGATTTTAATGAAACTGGAATTTTCTCGGCTGATTTTCGAAAAATATTTAAATATAAAATTTCGTGAAAATCCATTTGATGGGAAGCGAGTAGTTCCATGGCATAATGAAGCTGATAGTTGCTTTCAGAATTTTGCGAAAGGGGCCAAAATTATTTTTGTTTTTTAATATAATAAAAGCGAGTTATAGTAATTATACAACTCTATTTTCAAGTTGAATTTATTAGCTCTGTACAAGTTACGGTCCCTAACCCCCCCTCAGCCCTCAGCCCCACACCCCTATCGGGTTTTGGTGGAAGCAAGGCATCCGTCCCTTGACAGCCTAAACTCAGCGGTAATGCTGTTAAAGTCTATAAGGGCTTGTGGCTTTCATGTGTGTAGCCTAAGTTTAAAGTACACAGGGATGGAAAATTCACCTAAAAATAAATGTACATAATGAAGAGGACTTCTTTAAAAAAAAAATTTATGAAGGAAGCCGCGTTTGATTTAAAGTTTTGAAACACTCCATGAAGTCGTGAATTACTGTTGGCGCTGCAGTAAACAGGCTTTGTTACAGAACAGGGAACATGCATGTTTTTATATCCGCGTTATAATTCCAGAACAGAGGGAAACAAAATTACAGTTGTTATTCTCCTCGAAACGCCGTAAAGAAGAATTCCGTTTATAAACCTTAACTTTGTTTTTGTTGCTGATTTTTATTTTTCTTTCCCCGTATTCAACTTCATATTTTTATTTTTAAATTACAATGTAATTTGGCGATGGGTAAATTTTGACAAATTTGAAGACGGAGATGAATGTGAAATTCATTTTAGAAGTCAACTATACATACATATATACACACACATACATACATATATACACATACATACATACATAAATACATAATACATACATACATAGATACATACATACCTACATACATACATACATACA
>BLKM01003703.1:0-12955 GCA_013340265.1 Coptotermes formosanus | reverse complement strand
CACACACACACACACACACACACACACACACAATCAATATCTTTTGTATGATCCACACATTCACCGGCTCTCAGACTTTTTAACATACTCAACCACTCTTTGGCAGTTAAAATGATGAAGTGGTAATTTAGTGCATAATTCAGTTCGTACCTCAAAGTAAACGCCTATTGTCCACACTATGCAGACCAACCAGTCAGTTAATGCTGTACAGCGACATAATTGCTGTTTATTCTGAGATCCACACAAATCAGACAAATGCGCTGCGTGGAGAGTATTCAGTATCTTAAACCCGATTCCTGCTTCTGTCCCGGTCACAGTCCGCTCACGGTCCGCTCACAGCACGCTCACGGTTCGCTCACCGCTCGCTCGCCTTCCGCTCACAGTTCGCTGACGGCCCGCTCACATTTCGCTCGCGGTCCGCTCAGGGGAATGTAAGCAACCCATCACCAACGGTGGTTACTTGCATGAAGCTGAAGTCAACGTCTATTTTGCCCTTTTAGCCATTTCTGCCTACCGAGCACGTCGCTGGGGTTGTGTGACTGAAAACTTAAACCCGGGACATAACTCCAACTAACTAACTAACTAACTAACTAACTAACTAACTAACTAACTAACTAACTAACTAACTAACTGACTGACTGANGACTGACTGACTGACTGACTGACTGACTGACCGACCGACCGACCGACAAAGAAAGAAAGAAAGAAAGAAAGAAAGAAAGAAAGAAAGAAAGAAAGAAAGAAAGAAAGAAAGAAAGAAAGAAATGAACAAACAAACAAACAAACAAACAAACAAACAAACAAACAACAAGCAAGCAAGCTAACTCCATGGAACAGAGGCCTTCTTGAGAAGCTAACAGTATCTCAGCTAGTCAAGAAATTACCCAACTTTTATGGAACCCGTAGGTTCATTACTGCATTCACAAGAACCCGCCACCTGTCCCTATCCTGAGCCAGCTCAATCCAGTCCATACCCCATCCCACGTCTTGAAGATCCATTTTAATATTATCGTCCCGTCTACGCCTAGGTCTCTCAAGTGGTACTCGGGACATAAAGTCAGGGAAAATATTCTAATCAGTATTGAAGTGCGTCTATTAATGACCGTACCGCACCTTGACCGTGGCCGCTAGTTTGGACTCCGCTACTGAAGTAGAGTGCAGAATATCTGACCGGCTCTTGACTCTAACGTGGATGGAGCCTTAATGCTGAAGCAGATGGCACCTGTAGTAACCACCGTGGTTTAACCTTTTAAAGCCTAGCGGTTACTTTACGTACCACCAGGTTTAACATTAAAAAATTCTACGTGGTGCCCACATTGCGTTTATGTGTTTTGTACGGATCTCAGAACAAACAGCAACTTTTGCCTTATAAAACATTAAGAGATTGGTTTTTATAACCGAAGTGGAGAGTGTTTACAGCGCGGTACGCACTGAGTCCTTATATAAAACAGATACGCTTCGTCTTTAAAGGGTTAAAGTATTACTGACTGACTGCGTGGATGTACTTTCGTTGGAACGATACGAGATTATTGACTGTTTGTCGCATGTAAGCCATAAAGCGACAGGCTACCAACGACAGCAGTGGAGGAAACATGCAGCCGTGAGGTAGCGTAAGTAGGTCAGACGTGTTCTTTACATTAGATTCCTTTCCGTTATGCGAATTTTAGTGACTGTAACGAATAAAGCGCAGTACTGATTAGAGTTCCGTTAATGCAAACGGAGTCAACGTGATTCCTTCTTTTTCACGTGGGGAAATACCGGCTCAAGCAGTTTCCGTTAAAAAGGTGGCTTTGTCGAGCAAACCACGCATGATCTCGCACTTAGGCAGAAGTCAGTCAGTCCCTCGTGCTCTCGAAAATAAATTTTTCATATATTTGCTGAATATTTATTGGTTTTTGTACGGGTCTGAAAACCAACAGGGATCAGGGATAATTTCCGTACACAACATTAAATGACTGGTTTTTTAAACCGTGACGTAGTGTTTCCTGCGCGGTACGGACTGAAAATTTAAATATAATTCTGTATTATCGTAGTTCTAGTACATGGCGTGTCGACCGGTAAACCTGCAGTGCGTGTGTACAAGGATGCAGCCATTTATTTTACATTTAAAGTATGCTTAGGAACTCTACGTCATAAACACCAGCAACTGTGATTCGTGAATAAAAAATAATATACAAATCAATAGTAGAGCCGCCAACAATATATGTTGCAGAGGTATGGGTCATGGATTCAAAGCTTTCCGAAAAACTGAATGCAGTAGAAATGAGTTTTTGGAGAAGATGCTGTGGACTGACACTGGAAGATCACGTAAGGAATGATGTAATCAGGGAGACTATGGAAACAGAAGTAACACTGACAGACACTGTAGAAGCTAAACAGCTTAAATGGTACGGACACGTGAAACGTATGGAAGAAGATAGACTACGTAAGAAAATATATGAATGGACTCCAATTGGAAGGAAAAAGAGAGGAAGACAGAGAAATACGTGGAAGAAGAAGGCAAAACAAGCAATGGATGGAAGAAATTTACGGGAAGAAGACTCCCTAGATAAAAATAGATGGCGACTAGGAGGCGGGATACGGCCGCAAAGGCTGTAACCACCCGCTTATATATATATATATATATATATATATATATATGTGTGTGTGTGTGTGTGTGTGTGTGTATAAAGAGGTCGAATGACCAGAAAGAGGCTATGCGGATTATGATCCTGTGGGATGTAAAGCCATATGCTTTCGCAACATGTACGAAAGCATATTTTGTGGAAACACTCCCAAAGAATGAAATAAAATTTGCCAGTTGCGGACTACACTTTAATTTTTGTCTTTGACGATTTACTTAACGGCTGTTGTACAGTCCTTATAAAAGGCTTTTCGTACAGAAACTTACGTATGGTTTCAGGCTTCCGTCGGGATGTGAATGTGATCTTTGCGTAGATTGGTAGTTACGCACTTTTCGGGCAACCCATCCGTCGCATCTTCAAGGGTCTAATGGCTCGTTCCAAAGCGCCGGTAACTACCAATCTGCGTTGCGTAACATCGAATAAGAGCCAAGACCACATGCAGAAACGTGATACACAAAAGAATTAAGGACATAACTACGAGCTTACGGCTGTGTGTGTGTGTGTGGGGTATTTTAACTTACGACGTGTCATACATTTTACGAAGCATTAGACAATGTAACGTGTTCCGCGATACAGGCTGATGATAAGCATTGTCAACAGAATGTATAACTGTTAAACAGTAATTTTGCAACACAAAATTTTTATCTGAAATAAAGAAAAACACCAGGGCCAATTAAGTATTACAACTCCTGAACACGCCCTACAAGCAGCTGTGGCCTATTTAAATCCTGTACGATTATTAGCCTGAAGGGAGTGAGGAAGAAGACGAAAAACGTCAGGATAACTCATGTCCGTTGCTGTATAGATAGTTACTGTAGAGTTTGCAGTTGACCTTGGCAGTGCTTTACGCAAGGGAAAGCAGACAGTCCTCTCCTTGTGACCAGTAACCGATGTATTCCACTTAAAAGTACACTGGTCTGGCATGCAGTCGTGTTTTGTGCGTGTGAGATGATACAGTTATTTTCTGTAATATTCTGTGTGGTTACAGCTGTGCATAAATTTCACTTCAGGCTTGTTATAAAGGGAACACGTAACAAATGGAAGGAAGCTCGAAGGTCATGCAGTGATAAAGGCTCAAGATTTTGAATGGATTTCTGTGTTTTTCCCCGACTGTTGTCGTGGGTGATACGGGACTCTACCCACGCTGTGCAGGTCAACCGCATTTTCTTGAGTAAGGGACGAGGTAGTTGAGTTGGGAACCCCGCCGAATACAAAACAGGAATGCTACCCTGCCAATCGTGACGCTTGACACATTGTTGCACATGGGATGATAATATTAAAGTGATCTTAAAAACTTTGGTACGAGGGTGCGCAATGGATCTATTTAGGATGATAACCTCCTTCTGGGATGTGACACCTGGTTGGCTGGGCGATAAGTACTGACGTTTCAGAGTAACCTGCTGCCTCCATCATTAATGTATAAAGATTCATATAGCCCTGGTCAGGTATTAGGGGCTTTGTTTTGTAAACATGGTAATGAACTTTCTGGTGAGATAAACGGCTGAAGATTCCTGGACCAGCCGAGGGCCTGCTGAAAGAACGACTCGTCTTCCTCGCCAGCCATGTCCTGCTCTGAATATGAAGCATTAGGACTGTACGTGTGAATGAACTGTAATAACTGAGCATCTATCAGTAACAGATTTACATACTGTGTAGCGAGCAATCGTGAATAGTACGGGTGTAGATACGAGGTCAGGTAAAAAGGGCAAGGTTCACCCTATAAGAGACCACGAAGGACCACAGTGTTCGTGGAGTTATAGCTCTATTATTTCTTTAACTCAGCGCTACATGGGGGTCGGTGGTCAACACCACGCCTCGGCCGGTTTTCCCCCCGGGAAGAGACCTGTTAGCCATTGTACAGGAGGGTGGGTGGGCCCAAGGGCCGATATGGACAGGCGCGGAAAATCTCGTATCCAGCGGGATTCCATCCCCGGGCCATCCACTCCTTAGCCTAGATATAAGGGCACTGCAGGAAAATAACGCTGTAGTTCAATCGGCCAAACTGGTAGTTATTTTAAATCCGACAATGTGACTTTTTGGGTTTTAAAGCACTTCACCCTGGCACCGTACTTGCCCTGTGGACTTGCATTCAGGAAGTGTCTGGTCTCAGTCAGAAGGCCAGATGTCCTAACTGAGCCACTTTGTGTGTTTCCTCAGTGCCTCCAAGACTGCCGGCGTAGTGCATTCATTACGTTACGCTCTGTTCCAAATCCTTTACAACTCTCCGTACATCAATTTTATTCTCATTCCATGCTCCATACTCTTCAGTTGTAATAGCATTGTTAAATAACCCACCAAAAGAGCTTCGTCTCGAAACGTAAAGTCCTCCTTTCAAGGCCTGTATTGTGGTTGGTTTTTTTTTTGCCAACACTGGCAACTGAAGGTGAACTTAAGTTAATATGAAGTTATTTAAGGATGAAATATAATCATCGTTTTGCATAACAACTCTTATTTGTTGCACTGGTTGTATTTCACACAGCACGATGTGACAGACTTATTTGTAAATGACATGAACATAAATTACGCGAATTTGTTTTGTACATTCTCGCCAATTCATTTGGTATTTATGCGTCAAGCGGTAAAGCTGGTTAACAGATTCATTGCAGTAAGTGTGGTAAATAACATGTTGAATATGATTTCATGGTCAACAGAATATAATAGTGATACACACGAAAACTGTCCTGTCATGTTTACCCACATGCGGGATGTTACTGTTAAGAATTCATGGTTAGAATGCAACTGTGCAAATGGCCTGAGAGAACTAAAGAAGACAGTAAAAGAACGTAAGAGAAGGAAATAAAAATAAATAAATAATATAATTTCGAAGAAAAGTTGAAAAATTTAAAGGTGGGGAGTCTTGAGGGAAGGCGACCACTTGGGAGACCCAGACGTAGATGGGAGGATAATATTAAATGGGATCTTCAAGAAGTGGGATGGGGCATGGACTGGATTGGGTTGGCTCGGGATAGGGACAAGAGGTGGGCTCTTGTGAATGCGGTAACGAACCTCCGGGTTCCATAAAATGCGGGGAATTTCTTGACTAGCTGAGAAACTGTTAGCTTCTCAAGAAGGCCTCTGCTCCATGGAGTTATTTAGTTATATGTTATAGGAGGATGAGAGGAGAGACTGTAAACTGCTAAGCCAGGTCTATGGTTTGGAAGTGAAAACTGACTTGTGAGGAAAGGGAAAGCGCCTGAAGTACAAAATGCACTAAGGGATGTCTTAGTCAGTGTTACTGTAGCTACTAGCTACTGGCTGGAAGGTCCGAGTTTCGAATCCTCGCAGGGACAAGAAGTGTTCTTAAGAAACGGTCCGGACCGACTCTGGGGACTAGGCAACCTCCCCTTTCCCGGGGGTAAAGCGGCCGGAGAGTCAAGTTGACTGCTTGCCTTCATCTAGAGTCAACGTTAAGGAAGAGTCTAGGTATACCTAGACCCCCTTGCATACTTTCATGTATTCTTTTGTAAATGTAATATTTGTAGCGACATTATAGCAGTAGGGGCATGAGCGTCATGTTATAAAAATGACACAGAACTGTGACTAGCAGGGCTGCCAGCCTTGCAATGAAAAATAAAAGGATCAGCCCAATGAAATTATCTTTTTTTTTTCGCAGAATTTATACTGTGGTCTAAATTTTTTCAGTTTGAAGAATTCCTCGAAAAACACGGAAAATTTTAAATTTACAAGAACATGAAGACTAACTCTAGATTCTAGAGCTACAAGAGCAGTCACAGTACTAAACTCAGTCTGGTGCAGAAGTATGTAAGTGCGTATGTGTTTATCTTGGTTTCGTTAAGTCATTACAAGACAGGCAATGTACTTATAAACGGAACATTGAGGCACCGTTCGCGTAGCCATTGTAGTCGTGGAAAAGCAATAAGTATTACATATTCTGAGTGTGTGTCTGTAGCCTTAGTTATCCAGCATGCGAAGCGCATGCGCGTAATTATATTGCCATTTGTGGCCTGTCCGGCTGTACCATATTTTTCCACATTATCTCATAAATGGCACGATTTTCGGGAAAATATCACTGAACATAAAACGCGTGTTTTGATTTTCTCTACAACTTTTGTCTGAAATATTTCTTATTCTAGGCGTAATTCAACGTGATAGTGTCATAAATGTACATTGGTCTTCACGTAAAGTACCCGTTACTCTTGTCAGGTTTTAAACAAAATTGAATTTTCTAGACAGATTTTCGAAAAATACTCAAACACCAAATTTCATTAAAATCCATCGAATGGGCGCCGAGGGTTTCCACGCAGGCAGGCAGGCAGGCATCACGAAGGTAATGGCAGCTTTTCGCAATTTTGCGAACGAACCTAAAACATGACATTGCCTATATGGATTCACGGATTTTATTTTACAACTGTCGTTACTTGTGTCTCGTGAATCGCGAGACAACGCCATTGGCGTAATCTAGGTCACGGCTGAGGGAGGTTGAGTAACCCTGGCCCACACAGTCTGGTCGTGGCGTCTCGAAGCACGTCAGTGGCTGCCTTACTGGCTTCCTTTTTGCTGGCGAAGCGTCTCAGAAGCGCCATTTATATTTATGTACATCGCTCACAACAAAGGCTGAAAGAGTGTGTCATGTTTTATTTAACAACGTTTTGTCAGGTGTAGAAGTTTTATAACGAGAGCCGGCATACTGTGGTCAATACAGTTACCAGGCTACGAGCTGGATGGTCCGGGGCTCGAACCCTGGCAGGGAAAATTATCTTTCGTATAAAATTTCCTGACGAGGTTTGGGGCGCAGCTGGTCTCCTCTTCAGTGGGTAACCGGGGGCTGTTTCCATGGGTATAAAAAGACCGGAGCGTCACACTGGCCCCTCACCTCCAGTTAGTGCCGAAGCTGAGAATGAGTGGAGCTTTACCACCACTCCTCCATATACCCTCATGGAGTGAACAATGAGGAATTTTAGGTTACATAAACATGGGATGATTGAATGAAAGTAAAAATCTGACATCATGTCCGATTTCAGGGAGACAGTGGGAGAGTAGAACACGCTAAAGAGCGTGAGAACGTATGACACACAATTTTCAACACATGAAGGTGTTTCAGCTTTTACTGGGCCCACCTTTTACGCAAGTTTAAGTAACAACATCTGTAAGTACCCGTGTGCCAATAGAGAGTCGAAGTAGTCGCGTTTGAATTTATTGTGTAAAGGACACAAATGGTGTCACAATACATTCACAAAGTCGTTTCTAGCCATCAGTAAATCAAACAGGTACGGTGTAACCCCTGAATGCTGGTTGCCATATACATTTACCGATGTGTCTGACAGGGCCAAAGATGAGGCGAGTAGGTACAGCTGATTCAGGATGGTGACTTAGCTCAGTATTTTGAATAGTTAGGTGCTTAAGAAAAGTAAATTTAACATGGCAAATTAATATTGTTTATTCATAAATATTTACATCTTGTAACAATAATTAACACAGTAAAGACACCCACAGTCGGTATTGCATATCTCTGCACATAGATGACAGCGCTTGCAGCGTTCCTTGACAAAATCATAAAATCTTCAGGACGTTTTATAGTTTCATAACCTGCACTCTGATTTCTGTCCCTAGATGGTTGTCTGGAGGTTGCAGAATAACCTCCCCCCCTCTTCTATCGCACTCACTCCCACAAGCACGCAAGCACGCATACATAAGCGCGCACACAGCGGTATTTACATAGCGTATAAAATGTTGTGTGTAAAATGTTATTTTACATTTAACCTTCATTCCATATATCCCGTTGGGATAATATATAAACTATATTAAAATAAAGCGTCAACTAGAAATAAAATTTTTTTGACAGTAGTTAGTATTCAATACAACATGTTTCGGCCGAAACATGTTGTAGTGAATACTAACTACTGACAACAAAAGATTTTAGTTGTGGTTGACGCTTTATTTTAATATAGTTTATTTTGTATCTGCTTTACTGTCAGTTTGAACAGAAGTGTAGATGAAGAACTCAAACTATGAAAATTAGTTTCCTGGAATCTGAGGATTAGGTGCTCCACACACTGAAGAAAATGATTTCAAGCAACAGGTTACATGCAGCTAGTTACACGCAAGTAGTTTGATGAAACCAGTTTCACAATTTGCTGTACACTAATATAATTATTATTTCATTAGTTTCAAATGAGATGTAAAAACACGTAGATTTAAAACAAAAACACAACAAAAAACTTATAGAGGACTTGTGTGCTGCCTGGCACAAAACAAACACAACCTGCTTTAAACCGTAATGGCAAGTTGCAAGAAATTACAATTTTGTTATTCTATAAGATAGTAGTTGCTTGAAATTAATTGTACGCATTTTGACTTTATCATATGGAGAACCAAAGCGCTAGATTCATGTAACTGTAATTTCAAGTTGCATGAAACTAATAGATTGAAACCAGTTTCTTCGGTGTGCGGACCGCCTTTAAGTCATGCAGGTAAACATTATTTAAACCTGGTATATGCCATATCATTATTGTCTTTCTTTAGTAATTCATAAAAACATGTGAGTCCTGAGGGCCGCCCAATGTGGCGGGAAGTTCTGTGAAAGTTGTTACCTGTTACACAGATTTGAAAAGAAAGGAGATACCTTTATCGGGGACATTCTTACCCGGGTGGGGGCAAGATTTTCCGCATCCGTCCAGACTGGCCCTGAAGCGCCCCCAGTCTCCTGTAAAATGTGTACCGGGTCTCTTTACCAGGGGTAAACCGGCCGGGGCATGACGTTAACCACCCTCCCCCTCCAGCGCCGAGGTTAAAGAAAGAGTAGAACTATACCTCTACTCTCCCTCTGGGCTTTCATGGCGTGTTTAACCTCTTAAAAGCCTAGCGGTAACTTCACGTATCACCAGGTTTAACATTAAAAAATTCTACGTGGTGCCCACATTGTGTTTATGTGTTTTGTGTGGATCTCAGAACAAACAGCAACTTTTGCCTTATAAAACATCAAGAGATTGGTTTTTATAACCTAAGTAGAGAGGGTGTTTACAGCGCGGTACGCACTGAGTCCTTACATAAAACAGATATGCTTCGTCTTTAAAGGGTTAATGTAAATTTACTTACACTTGTTCAGTGTTCAAAGATGGGCCTACCTGTCTTGAGGTGAAGAGAAAATGAGCGATGTCATGCTACTAAGTACAAAATAAACGCATTACACTGACTCACTTCGTGACTGGAGTATGGCACTATCTTGTACATTCTCCTGGTGTTTATCTGCAGCCGATATTACCGTCCACCTACAATGACTCTTCAGTTAACAAGATTCCCTGCGGTACAAAAATTAAACGAGAAGAAATTACAACCTTGCATGTAGGTCACTTGTTTTACTGATTTACCGTTATTTTCCAATATATTGCCCTAGCACAGTGGTGCGTTTTACCCATCTTGCCATATTCCATGACTATGAGTAAGTGGAATTTGTTCTTCGTGAATGGTTGAGAATGCGAGTCCTATTTCTACGGTGAAGGAAGTATTAAACTCGCACCAAAAAATGGACAGGGAATAAACGTTGCGCTGTGGGAATATGTTCACAAACAGTGATATCTCAGTGTAATAAATCAGCTACAGTTGTGGCTGTAAAGATTCTCAGTTTAGTCCTTATAACCTAAGAAGCCTTATTTATTGAATATTTTTTTACGTTGAATTTTCTAGACAGCGAAAAGGTCAAGCGCTGTTTTTATGCTGCATGGGCGGAAGATTCCACCGACTTTTCTTACCAGTCAACGCCCACAAACATCGCCATGTTTAAGTATTTTGATGATGAAGTGTATGTCGTTACTACTCCATGATTTATTTGTAAAAAATTCAAGTATAATTCGCTAACTATAGGAATGCACTACCCGTTTCCATGCGGATTTCTTAGATTAAGTTTCTTCTGTGATCATGTTCTTATATCAACCAACCAACCAACCAACCAACCAACCCCATGGAGCAGAGGCCTTCTTGAGAAGCTAACAGTTTCTCAGCTAGTCAAGAAATTCCCCGTATTTTATGGAACCCGGAAGTTCATTACCGTATTCACAAGAGCTCGCCACGTCCCTATCCTGAGCCACCTCAATCCAGTCCATACCCCATCCCACTTCTTGAAGATCCATTTTAATATTATCCTCCCATCTACGTCTGGGTCTCCCAAGTGGTCGCCTTCCCTCAGGTCTCCCCACCAAAATCCTGTATGTACCTCTCTCTTCCCCATACGTGCTACATGGCCCGCCCATCTCATTCTTCTCGATTTGATTACCCGAATAATATTTGGGATCATGTTCTTATAGAAAATTGTAATGTCTACTGCTGCAAAGTGCATTGAAAGACTATAACAGTTGTGAAATAGCAGGACACAGTCTTTTCCCTTGATTCTCAAACATCAAAATTTCCAGAACAGAAAGGCTGTGCTTGTGAGTTATCCCGAGTCAGTCACAGAACGGGTTGAAATACTAACACACCGGATGTATTGTAACATACTTGAACTTTAAACGTATGTTTGAAATAAAAACAAATATTTCGTGATTTTCGGAAACTATTAGATACAAAAAACAAGAATGTCTATACTGTTCCCGATTTTGATATTTATTCAGTTCGTAGTTGCAGGAATATTGAATCACAAATTCTGATATTTATAAAGCTGCAGTTCCTATGTCCTTTGAAGTGTGAACGTTTTGTACATGCTTCTTTTTGGGTTGTCAGGCAATTATCATGATTTCCATTAATTTATGTGAAACTGTACGATCATATTATTATTATTATTATTATTATTATTGTCACTGTCATTAATTTTACAGAAATGACAGAAGTTGAAAGTCAGTGCTGAAGAAGAATATCCCTGTAAATAATAATTGTACAGTATCATTAAATGGCACATTTATTTTAATTATTCTTTAAATTTAAATATAACATTTTGTTCTTTCGCACATGTGCAGTGTCAGTGCGTGTAGACATTTAAATTAGAGGTCACATACAAGAGCAGTTAAAATATTAAAATTTTCCTACTGGCAGCGCCTATGTTACGAGGCATTAGTGTAACACCACAGTTTTTTTTATTACAGTTCTGTTGTGCAAAAATTTGATTAGTGGCACGAAAATGTAGCCAAGAAACTTGCTTTGACTTGTACAAAATATCAACTGACAAACGAACGATATCACTTACATTGGCTTATATATAAAGGACACAGGAGTGATAGATAACATCCAATTAAATCACAAACGCCTCTAAGCCTCTGATTTAAATCTCCCAGATTTATCACAAAGTGTGTAGAGAGTTTCGGAACACACTGTTACACTCCAGAATTTTGTCATTAAAATTTCGCGATAAACCTAAGATTTAAGTCTTCTTGGATATGACGCTGACGTTTCGGAAAACCTTATTGTCCGTACCTTCAGGTTATACCATTCTTCTTAGATTGCGGCAACAGTGTCCTTCGAAATGTGGAAAATACCAAGCGAGAGTGTTATGCCCTGCAAGATGGATACATAAAGCTCCTCAGAAAGGCCGGTAACGATTGACCAGTTGACACTGTGTCATCTGTCAGAAGGCTTGAATCTTCATCAACACTCTGCTGTGAGACCCTCAAATAGCCCACTCACTACAAAACTTCTGTCGTTTCAAGGTCACGAGTTTCTTGGACTTGATGTCATGTATTCGTCCAATTTTTCTATCCTGCAGATAGTGGCTGCGGATACTTCCGACACTAGATTACACAACCTCACTTGTCAGGAGCTTCTAATGCGTTTATGCCGTGCGATCATGCTACAAAGTTTTCTCGCTTTATATAGGGCCACAATTTTTCAGTCTCGAAAGTTACGTGAGAGACAACAATTCTGGGTTGTGAAATATCTCCAGGCACGATGGTCTATGGCGACATTTCCAAAGACATACCAGACTTTTTTTAATTCAATCACAGCTCAATTTATTGTTCAAGCAAAAGTCGTATTTATTTCTTGAAATTCATTGTGGGTCTATTGAAAATTTGTTGGAATGGATGAAGGTGAGATATTCAAACTGAACACTGTTTTCAAGAGCCCATGGACGTTTTAAAACGACCAGCACGAGGATTTATATTAAATGCAGTCGTTATGGCTAAATTATGTATCACACGCACGTTGTGTTTCAGCTATATAATTAAGTTGCCTTTGTAATACACTACGCCCTATTGTCGTATCCAGTGACACTGTCACTTCTGGCAGACAGTCGACGTGGAATTCCGTTCAACGTGGTGGTATCCGACTATAACCAACTCCTTGCTCTACAGACGTCGGAATTTTTCAGACGTCGCTGTTAGAAGAGTGCAGGGCGACACACTGACAACGGATTGCTGAAGTACGAATTGGCGATAGTGAAGTGACTT
>BLKM01003700.1:0-26844 GCA_013340265.1 Coptotermes formosanus | reverse complement strand
CCCTCACGTGGGAGACCCAGCGGATGTTTTTTGCAGTACGGTAGTCTCGAATTTCGTGAATATCGATGTTCGGAATTTCGACCTTTCGTGACTAACCATGTTAATACCATTGTTTCGACCTTTCGTGACTCCCGACGAAACGGGACGAGAACGTGAATGGCGAGTCGGCTTTCCCCACTCTCCTGCTGTTTGTGCAACTCACTGTCAGTCAGACTGCCTAATTCTTGAACCAAGGTTCGTTGCTTTCGTGCTGTGTGGAATGAAATTCTCCTGCAATGATTCAATGTTTTTATTCCTCCAAGAAGTGTTTGTATTTTACTAAAATGAACTGCCGTGCTTTTTACGCTTTCTGAGGCTATTTTGCATTTATGTTACTGGTGTTTCAGAAGTACGGTTGAACTTGGTTAAAACGTCATGAAAGGGACCGAATAATTTTTGTCGTTATGAAAGAATGTTGTTATAACCGAGGAGTGTAATGTTATGGTTAACAGTGAGGAGTTAATTGGTACCACAGAATATCTGACGTTATAAACGAGGCATTGTATAAACTGATGTCGTTATAACCGATTTCTACTTTACATGAACCAAATAGACGTTTTACATTAAACATGGTTTCTGATGGTTTTATCGACCCTAGTGAATCACAAATATCGAGATGGAAACAAAGTGTCGGAAGAATTCTCTGTGTGTGTGTGCAATAGGCGCCAGAATTCTTGTTGAAGCTGGAATGTGCTCACAGTGGTCACCGCACCGAATTTCATGCTCGCGGAGGCAGCAGTGTGTGGCCCTACAGCATGGGGCATTATCGGGTTTCGAACAGTCAACAGCGAACAAAGCTGGGATGGAGGGTGGATGGGGCTTACTCCTGCAGCTCGGGAGTTGTTGTGGGCCTTTCAGACCTTCTTCGTAAGGTGTGTGTCAGGAAACATTCCTACAGGCCATTCCTGCTATGTTAAAGCGATCACATGGAAGTGCGTGTTTTCAGATGCCATCACTATGCCTGCTACCGTTCGGTCCGGAACTGCTGATTGATTAAAATATTCTGAACTGTAATTGTGCCTGTTTTGGATAGCTGTGGAAACGGGCTGTTCTAAACACTGTAGAGAATGCTCAGGATCAATAAAATTAATGGAATTTCTTGACTAGCTGAGGAACTACTAGGTTCTCAAGAAGGAGTCTCTTCTGTGGAGTTACGAGGTTGGTTAGAGTCACCATTTCGTACCTGAGATATCTGCGTGTGTTGCTAGGTACAGTACATGTGTGCCTGTCTTGTACAGTACAAGCGTGCCTGTATTGTACTGCACAAGTGTCGGTATTGTACAGTACAAGTGTGTCGTATTTTACAGTACAAGTGTGTCTGTATTGTACGCTACAAGTGTATCGGTATTGTGCAGTACAAGTGTTTCTATTGTGCAGTACAAGTGTGCCTGTATTGTACAGTGCAAGTGTGTCGGTATTTTACAGTAAGAGTGTGTCTGTATTGTACGCTACAAGTGTATCGGTACTGTGCAGTACAAGTGTTTCTATTGTGCAGTACAAGTGTGCCTGTATTGTACAGTGCAAGTGTGTCGGTATTTTACAGTACGAGTGTGTCTGTATTGTACGCTACAAGTGTATCGATATTGTACAGTACAAGTGTATATGTTGTGCAGTACAAGTGTGCGTGTGTTGTACAGTGCAAGTGTGCCTGTATTGTACAGGACAGGACTGTATTTTACAGTACAGGTGTGTAGGTATTGTACAGGACAAGTAGTTCTGTATTGTACAGTACAAGCGTGCCTGTGTTATGCAATACAAGTGTGCTTCAACCCTGCGAAGCGGGAGTTAACGAGCACAGCTGTGGGCCTGCAGTGACCGGTGCACAGCGAATTCCGCAACCATCTGTTACGTCGTTCGTACTCAGCATGTGGAATGGCAGGCATACGTAACTCTTTCATGGCCCTGTCGTTAGGCTCACATAGTTCTTGATCGTGAGCAACGAACTACACATTTGCCAACAGTTCTTATCCATCCCCCAGCATTCGTGGCCCCAGTCAGTGTGACAGTAAAAGAGCTTTGACACACAGCGATGATTTGAACTGTTACAATTGCAGTTTATATTGAGTTTTGTATTTTTGCATCTTCTTTAACCCTTTAAAGACGAAGCGTATCTGTTTTATATAAGGACTGAGTGCGTACCGCGCTGTAAACACTCTCCACTTCGGTTATAAAAACCAGTCTCTTAATGTTTTATAAGGCAAAAGTTGCTGTTTGTTCTGAGATCCGTACAAAACACATAAACGCAATGTGGGCACCACGTAGAATTTTTTAATGTTAAACCTGGTGGTACGTAAAGTTACCGCTAGGCTTTAAAAGGTTAATTAATTAAGGTTAGTGCCTTCTCCTCCGTCGCACAGTCAGTTCGTTAATCAATGCGAAGCCTCTATGTGTAACTAGTTGGTATAGTTGGCTGACTATAGCGAGTTGCATCGCCATGACATGTCTGTAGGGTCTACAGTATCCACTCCCTCCTGCTGCCCTCTTTATCTATGTCTGTCTGTATACCTCTTGTTTCCCTCTCCTCCGTCCCGGTTTTGTACTCCCGTCGGCTGCATCGCCGTGCATGACCCAAACCTTTTGCGTCGACCGCACTTTCTCTCCGTCTCTCTCTCGCGAGTGTGTCACACGAAGAGAGACACAGCAGGCCAAAGCTTACTGTACCGTGTTGCCTGTTGCGTTGCCTGCGCCCCCCTCTCAAGCCGTTCAATGTCGTTCCCTGCTGCTCGCGAGTTCCTCGCGGTGGTCGCTTTCAGCGGTTTTATTGTTTGCTACTGCCGTGCCGTACTCTGCCCTCCTCGGGATCCTCATTGCATGACGATGATGTTAGAGGGCGAGGTAGAATGGGGCGGGCTGAGGGGGGGGGGGGGGGGAGAGTTTCACGTGATCGTCCCAGGTGTCCGGTTTTGCACTGTAGGTCGGCTGTTAGGCGCCGCCCTTCCCACCGCCGCCACCACTGCCGCCATCATGTGTGGCTAGAAACAGGGAGGACGTGAGAGAAGCTTGCCCTGTCCGTCCGTCCGTCCGTCCTACCTACCACATTTGCGTTGCTGAGCTCGTGACAAGTACGCTGACAGATATAGCAATGTCACGACTTGCACATTTTTTAACCATGCTGAAATTAACCCGTTAAAGACGAAGTGTATCTGTTTTATATAAGGACTCAGTGCGTACCGCGCTGTAAACACTCTCCGCTTCGGTTATAAAAACCAATCTCTTAATGTTTTATAAGGCAAAAGTTGCTGTTTGCTCTGAGATCCGTACAAAACACATAAACGCAATGTGGGCACCACGTAGAATTTTTTAATGTTAAACCTGGTCGTATGTAAAGTTACCGCTAGGCTGTAAAAGGTTAAATGACATGACCCGATGTTTTATGTAACCCCGTGGAGAAGAGTCCTATTTTGAGAAGCTTATAGTTGCACATACGGACAGATACTGGCTGTTTATTGACGTGCCGAAGGTCGCCGATAGCCAGATCCATTTCTGAGTTAGATGAATCCAGCCTTGAATTGTTTAACACCCACTTGAATTTTTTACGTAGCTCATTTCCGTGCATATATTTAAATATCAGTAGAATTAACCAACAAATGCTCAATGTTTTTGTTTTACATTCATCTTAATTTTTTCCCGGACATGTTTCGGCATCTACATGCCGTTCTCAAGGGGGGGTCCATTCTAATTACATGAAACTTTATCGTGCATTGACACGTGACTCTTAAAAAGTCTAAAATCTTACAGGTTAAAGGTTAAAATTCTTCTAGTATAAAATACATACACATAAAGTACGTAACTTTGCTGTGGTTTTGTTATCGCTGTGGCGTTGTGTGATAAGGCGTCTTTGGTGTATTTGTTCAAGGTTGTGTGAATGTTGTAGGCAGAGCCAGGTATCGGACAGATCTGTTCTGGTATGACGTGCTGCTGATCGCGTCGATCAACAGCACGTCATACCAGAACAGATCTTGTCGGGGGAAAAGTGAAAATAAGTATAAAACAAAAACATTGTGCTTTTCTGTTGGTTAATTCTACTAATACCCACTTTAATATTATCTTCCCATTTACGCCTAGATCTCCAAAATAATGTCTTCCTTTTAGGTTTCGAGTAAACGTAAATGTGAAGGTTCCGACTTCGTCTCTTGATTTGATTGCACAAATACAGTCACGACCAACCCAAGTTCGTTCGTTCGTTCGTTCGTTCGTTCGTAGTCCTTCCCTCTTCTACCTACTTGTTCACAGTAGGTGTAGAGGGTTTGTATTTCACTTGACCACACTCAGACACACAAACCACATTCTGTAGGACTCCTCTGGACGAGGGATCGGCTCGTCGCAGAGACCTCTGACAACACAAACACTGTACAAGAGACAAACATCCATGCCCCCGGTTGGATTCGAACCCACGATCCCAGCAAGCGAGCGACGGCAGACCCACGCCTTAGACCGCGCCATCCGAAGTTACGACCAAAATTTCATTAAACAAATTTCGGTTCATACTACTATAAAATGGCACCCGGTATAGCGTAGTCTGTGTAGCGATTCGCTACGGAGGGGACGGTCCGGTTTTCGAAGACCGGTGGAAGCGAGATTTTGTATAGCCGGCCACACAAGCCTCGGGTCCTACAAAGCCACCTATGCAATAGGTACCGGGTCTCTTTTCCTGGGGTAAAGCGGCCGGGACGTTGCTTTAACTACCCAACCCCATCTAGCGCCGAGGTTAAAGAAAGAGTAGAGCTATACCTCTACTCCCCTTCAGGGCCTTCGCGGACTGTCATAGGGCGAACTTTGGCACTTCCTTACCTTCTTTACTACTGTAAAAATATCATTGAAATTTAATTTCGAGCAACAGGTTCGTAGACTTTGGACGCTTGCCGTTGTGATAAGAGAGTGTTACGGTAAAGATGAATATGGAACGTTGGTGAAATGGTGCTGAAAGAGGAAAACTGAAGTACTTGGAGAAAAACATGTAACAGTGTCACTCTGTGCACCACAAATCTCACATGGACTGACCTGGAAAAAACCGGGGCCTTGGACGTGAGACGCCAGCAACTAACCGCCTGAGGTATGACACAGCCTTTAAAGTAGAAAAACAGAAAGGGTCAAAGTACTTCTGTCTCCAGTGCTCCCCGATTTCCGAAAGAGCGTTCCTGTTTAGAAGATCCGCAGATTTCTCCCGTTTGTCCTTCTGGTAAAAGGAACATGTAGCTGAAGATGAGTGTGGAACATTGGCGGAATAATACTGACAGACAAAAACCAAAGTATTCGGAGAGAACCCTGTCGTAGTGTCACTTTGTCCTCCACAAATCTCACCTAGATTGGCCTGGGATCGAACCTGGACCTTCACGGTGAAAGGCCACTGACTGACCTTAAACATGAAAAATACCCTGAATTATGTTTAAAGATTCAGTCCGTACCGCGCAGTAAACACACTCCGTCTCGGGTATAAAAACCAGTCAGTTAATGCTGTATAGGGAAATAATCGCTGTTTGTTCTGAGATCCACACAAAACACATAAATACACTGCGTGGGCAGAACGTAGAATTTGTGAATGTTAAACCGGGCGGTACATATAGTAACCACTGGGCTTTAAAGAAGACCCAGTCCGTACCGCGCAGTAAACACTCAGTCTCGGTTATAAAAATCAGTCAGTTAATGCTGTATAGGGTAATAATCGCTGTTTGTTCTGAGATCCACACAAAACACATAAATACACTGTGTGGGCAGAACGTAGAATTTGTGAATGTTAAATCTCATAAGAGGATTGACTCGACTCCGTGCGCAGATACTGGTGTGGGCCCAGTGCTACTAACAGATCGTATCTCGTCAGGATTTCGTGTTTAATAGTGCGATGTTTCGCAGAAATATTGTGTTAGATGCTGACACGTGCAGAGAACCGCACATACAGGCGTAGTCGTTCCCTCTTACCTGCGGGAACTTGCAAGTTCAAGGAAAACGTGGCGCACACCGCCGTCTGCTAACGACCTTCGTTGTCAAGATCAACATGGACTGACTGACACAGTCCACGTATCGTCTGCAGCAGAGCAATATCACCAGTCGCCAGGGTTACGTTCCTGAAAAACACCCCGCCGGCAGTAGCAAGGCACCACGAAAACAATTTGGCGGGGCGGGGGGGGGGTGTTCGGTGAGCCGCTGTTCAGGATTTAAATGATTCAATTTCCGAATACAAAAAACACGTAATGGCAGTAGACATGAAACTCAAGCGTGTGTGTGTGTGTGTGTGTGTACGCGCGCGCGCGCGCGCACACACACACACACACACACACCTAGTAATAACTTATATTTACAGGTACCTTATATCATCGGAATCCAAATTGCCTAAATTCTGAATTCACAAAATTGCCTAAATTTTGAATACGCAAAATACGTAATGCCATTAGACATGACACTCTAGTGTGTATATATGTATGTAACAACAAATACCTTATGTGTACTATATAGATACCTTATATATATTATCAGGATCTAAACTGCCTAAATCCTCAACACACAAAATATCTAATGCCATTAGACACGAAATTCAAGTGTATGTATATAATAACAAATGCCTTGCATATATGTATATATATATATAAAACACTTTACATATAAGGTCGAGTTGTCCCTGTGATTAACACTACGACGTTAGGAAGTATGGAAAAGCGGAGGTATAACTCCACGACTTCTTAACTTCAGCATTATATTGAAGGGAGTGGTAAAATTTATATTAGAGCCCTTCCACATCGGGTAAAGTATCCTCGTTTCCATTTGATAGTACATTGTGCGGTCCCCAGAAATAATCTTGCATCCGGTGGAGAAGAGAAAGATTTCTGTTCCTGCATGTAATCGAACCCCCATTCATCGATCGTCTGGATCGTAATCAGTCACTGAACTGACTGAGCTATATCGGCTCGAAATACGACCGTCGAAGTTGTCACAAAATAACGCGCTTCGGTGGTTTGTTTTGAAACTAAAGAACTGGGATGCAGTTACAGCGTTGCCTGCTGCAAATGTAGATCGTTTGGTGCGGAAACCACCCCTGTTTCATATGTGTGTGTGTGCAGGGTTACAGCAAACTGGAAACCGCATGGCCTTCGTACCGTACAAAAACAAATACCGCGGCTACCGGAAAAACTGTTGTTGGCGAAGGATTGCTGTGTTAGCAGGATGGCTGGGGCACACATGCGGCTTATGAAGTCACCTTGCTGTGTGCGCGCGTGCGTGCCGGGCGCGCATGCGCGCCTCTTCAACTTTTGAACAATTTAACCGATTTCCGGGGGGGCGCGCCCCCACAAATTTGATGTGCACGCTGTTTTATTTGAGGCCACCCCAACACCATGTTCTTGGTTTCCTACTATGAGTTATAGCAACATGGCGAGCGCGCGAACTTGTTAGATGTGGAACTACACTAGGATCGCTGATTTCGGTGTCCTAAAATGATGTACGGTAACAGCGTGAAAAAAAATATGCATTTTTTAAAGGCCAGATTCTGTGTGGAGTGTACAAGAATACAATCACTGCAATAACTAAATTTTGGCTTTCAGTTTCATGGCGGTAACTAGTGAAACAATGACACCAGGCAGAAGTAGGTAGAATTTGCGATAGATCATAACATTCTTACACCTGATCTAAAATATTTGTAAATCAACAGTTATTAAGAATAATGAGATGGGCTGGGCATTTGGCTAGTATGGGAGAGAGGAGAGGTGCATACAGGATTTTGGTGTAAAAACATGAAGGGAAAGAGTCTACTTGGAAGATCTAGGCTGTGATGGATCTTAAAGAAATTAGTTGAGAGGGCGTGGACTACATTGATCTGAGTCAGGAGAGGAGAAAGTGGCTGTTTACTGTTTAATTGTTCACGTGCGGATGGATGGGACTGTCTTATCCATCCGCACGTGAGCAGTTAATCTCCAGTACACTGTAGACCAGGGATCCACTGCGAAATCGCTTACACGTAACTGATCATCTTTTACGCATTTTATATCGTTTTAACATGTACGTATATTGTTAGTTATGTTTGTGCAGTTATTAATTTTACACGAATCCCTGATGATGATCTCAGGGGGGGATCGAAACATGTTGGATTAGTCTATAGATATTGTAATATATAGTATCTAAAATAATAAGAGTGCATTTTGTTGGTCTGAGTGTTTAGTTAGTTGGTTATTTAGTTAGGTCAACGATAGTTAACGTAGTGACAATTGAAATTTTGAAGTCGTATCCGAAAAATTTATCGATACTGGAACAGAATTTGCAGGTTAGCAATACGTTGTTTAGAAGAATGAAATGACAATAACAACAGTAGCATCTGTAACAAGGGCACACCTAAGGGGAAGGGAGGGGGGGGCTGGCGGGGCTGCAGCCTCCACGAACGCCCCAAAACTGAAATTTAAAAAACAGAGATTCTGTAGATATTATGATATCAAAAGTTTTACGTGATTTCCCCTTCAGCCGAAATCAGCCACTGAAATCGGCTGATAACTAGTACATTAGAATTTTGAAAAATAAATTAATACATTTAAATAAAAACAATATGACAGGACACTGTGATTGAGTCATGGAACATGTAGTTATATTCGTTTGTATATAAATGCAGTTACAGACTGTTATTTTGTACTTACAAGTTGATTTTTAAAACATAATTTTTAAAATCAAACACAAGTTATATGTAGCGTCAGGGTCACCTCCCTCCCCTCCAAAAAAAAAAAAAAAAAAGGGGAAAAATTCTGGGTGCGCACCTGATCTGCAAAATAAATCCATACCAAGGGGGCAGTTGATTGTGTGAGTTCTGCTAGGAACAGCTTTTGAACTGAAATCTAAAACCCGGGCAGTGTTATACAGTGTGCTGTATGCTGCAGTATTGAACTGCAGCATACAGCACTTGGAGCTTGGTTCAGCGTTATTGGCAGCCTCGGGATTCGCTGTGCGGATCACCAGCTCATGAGTAAGCAGTGGGCGTATTGCCTTCGTTGTGCTTTCAGTAGATAAAGGGCCGCCGGGCATCCGACGCTTCCAACTAACCGAATGGACGGACGGACAGTCAGTCCTGCTTATTGTGTGCTGGCTTTGGTGTCTGTAGACGCCGTTTATTTTGAAGGCAGCATTTACCTGCCTAATGCTATGTATAGTGTGAACGTCTGGAGCGTCTGTTCTACATAGAGGAGTTTCTACATTCAATGATTGTCTGATATCTGTTTTCCCGCGTATAAAGGGCCAGAATTTTGAGGAACTGTATGTAATAATTCCCCACACCGACAGGAATCATACGTGGACTACGAATTTTTCCAGCTGAAAGGGGGTTTCAATCTGGCATGCAGCCGCCACTTTTTCCCCGTTGTCATGCTCACAACACAAACCCATGCACAGTATTTGTTTTTAAAAAATATTCTACACACCAAGCCAGCCCATAATAGGCGATTCCGAAACATCGCAAGTGTGTGTGGGCGGCGGGGGGGGGGGGGGGGGGGGGGGCTGCGGTGGCGCAGTTGTTTGAGGCACTGCGTTACAAGCCGGAAGGTCGCGGGTTCGATTCCCGATGGTGTCAGTGGATTTTTTCATTGGCATAATCCTGTCGGTCGCACTATGGCCCTGGGGTCGACTCAGCCTGTAACAGAAATGAGTACCAGGAATATTTCCTGGGGGGTAAAGGCGGCCGGTCCGTATGGCTGACAACCTTACCACCTTCATGTGCCGATTGTCTAGAAATCTCGGAGCCTCGACCTCCTGGAACCCTAAGGGCCTGTCAAGGCCTGTAATGGGACTGCTTTTTTAGCTTCGTCATGTCCGTCGGTTCGTCTGTCCATCCGTCCGCATGGAATAACTCGGCTCACACTGGACAGATTTTAATGAAATCTGATATTTGAGGATTTTTAGAAAATCTGATGAGAAAATTTAAGTTCGATTATAACCTGACAAGAATAACGGGTACTTTACGTGAAGACTTATGTACATTTATGGTAATATCTCGCTGAATTCGTCTTAGAAGGATAAACGTTTCAGACAAAAGTTTTAGAGAAAATCAAAACATACATCTTATGTTCTGTAACTTTTTCCGAAAATCGTGCCGTTTATGAAATAACGTGGGAAAATATATGTTAGAACCGGACATGATAATATAACACGGCACATACGCTTTGCATACTGGATAACTAAAGCTATAGACACACACTCAGAATATGGAATACGTCAACAATGGTTACGCGAACGCGTCTCAACATTACGTATATTGCCTGTCTCGTTAACCCATATTTACATCACTTCTTGTGTGCATAAATTCACGGCTTAAAGGGGGGTTCGCTTTAAGCGGTATTTCTCTGACTCCGATTGGCCCCGGACAACGAGGACCCCTCATACGTCAACAGTTCCAGGATTTGTTCGTGTCGGTAGTTGAACGTCGGATAATTCGCGTCAGTCGTCTGACACAACTCTCTCAGTCGAAAGAGAGGAGGTGAAAAAAGGCAATACTGTCCTTGCCCACCCCATGCAAGCTTAAAAGGGACGCTGCACACGTTCTTAACCTCGGCGCTGGATGACTAACATAAGGCTCCGGCCGCTTTAGCTCCGGGACAGTACCCCGGTATCAGTCGAGTAGGAAACTGGCTGGGCCCCAGAGTTGGCTTCGTCACTTCAGTTAATAAAATGTTAAGTCTGCCGAAACATGCTGCGTGAAATGAAGATTTTATTAAATACTCTAGCGCAAAACCTGTTGAAATTTCAACAGGGAAATTTACTAATTCACATCTCTGGCTGGGATTTCAACAGATAATCCTTCGATGGTCTACTGTTACACATTTTAGCCGTCGGCCCTTAAGGGATGCTGCGAAATCCCAGAGCCGCTGAATATTCACGCACGAACTTTAATTCCTAAAGGGGCACCATGAGCAACGTCACTAGTTACATTATCGGCGGGAAACAGGACTGCATTACTAGTAGGAACGTATCTATCGTGACTGTTTTATCGCGATAAATTGTTTTCGGTATTCATTGCCACCTGGCATATCTATCCGTAACTCTAAGGGTGGCTTTACTACGTGGGGACAGGATGACAGGTTTTAAACTGTCATTGGAAATTATATATACGGTATTTAATGTTTCTAACACCTTTCTATTCTTTATTTCTTAATTTTTTCAGTTTTTATGTTTTCTTATGTAGCTTGTGGGACCTTTGGTCTCTCACATTGAGGGAGGAACAAAGACTGAGGGTGTTCGAAAATAGGGTGCTGAGGACGATATTTGGGCCTAAGAGGGACGAGGCGACAGGGGATTGGAGAAGACTACATAACGAGGAACTTAATGACCTGTACTCATCACCAAATATTATTCGGGTAATCAAATCGAGAAGAATGAGATGGTCGGGGCATGTAGCACGTATGGGGGAAAAGAGAGGTACATACAGGATTTTAGTGGGGAGACCTGAGGGAAGGCGATCACTTGGGAGACCCAGGAGTAGATGGGAGGATAATATTAAAATGGATCTTCAAGACGTGGGATGGGGGCATGGACTCGATTGAGCTGGCTCAGGATAGGGACAGGTGGCGGGCTGTTGTGAATGCGGTAATGAACCTCCGTGTTCCATAAAATGCGGGGAATTTGTTGACTAGCTGAGAAACTGTTAGCTTCTCAAGAAGGCCTCTGCTCCATGGAGTTAGTTAGTTAGTTAGGTAGTTAGTTAGCTTGTGGAACCTGGTGATGGTGAAAAGGAGCCTTGGGCTCCATCCTCGGCACTTTGTACCGTGGTGTTTAACTAACGACCAGCGGCATGGGGCAGAGTCCCTGCTGTAAAGCTATCTCTTCTCTGGAACTACTCAAGAAATACCGCGCATTGTATGGAACCCAACTTCATGATCGTGTACTCTAGAACCTGGCATTTCCTGAGTAATTCTAACACTAACCAACAAATCGAACAGAATGGTGCAGGTCCTGTGGAATGTGATACTCATTCAACTGATCAGGAAATTCCCGTACCGTACTTTCAAGAAACTGGGGGCGCACAGTGGCGCAGTTGGTTGAGGCACTGCGTTTACAAGCCGGAAGGTCGCGGGTTCGATTCCCGATGGGATAATTGAGATTTCCCATGGACGTAATCCTTCCGGCTGCACTGTGACCATGCGGCCGACTCAGCCTCGAACTGAAATGAGGACCAGGTATATATTTCATGGGCGGGGGGGGGGGGGGGAAGGCGGCCCGTGCGTAGCGCTGACAACCTTACCACCATCGTGTGCCAATTGTCTTGAAATCTGGGAGGGAAACTTTACCTTTACTTGCATGAAATTACCGCGTTCAGAAGAGCCCGCTGGTAGACTTTGTCCTGAACTAAAGGGCCATTCTTTTATGTTACCAATATTCTTTGTAAGGGACAGCGGTGGCGCAGTTGGTTGAGGCACTGCGCTACAAACCGGCAGGTCGCGGGTTCGATTTCTGATGGTGTCAGTGTTTTTTTTTTTCATTGGCTTAATCCTGTCGGTCGCACTATGGCCCTGGGGTCGACTCAGCCTCTAACAGAAATGAGTACCAGGAATATTTCCTGGGAGGTAAAGGCGGCCGGTGCGTATGGCTGACAACCTTACCGCCTTCATGTGCCGACTGTCTAGAAATCTGGGAGCCTCAACCTCCTGGAACCCTAAGGTCCTGTCCAGGCCTGTAATGGGACTGCTGTACCATTTTTTTTTATTCTTTGTAAAGTCTCGTGGCCATTCCAACGTGCGTATGGGCGGGGGGGGGAGTGTGAAAAACATTTCACACACCCCCCCCCGCCCATGCGATTAGCGAGTCGACAGGAAGTGACACGATATTGGTCATATAAAGTAATGACCCTGTAGTTGAATACTTTCACACCTTCACACCCTACTTCTGTGAAAGCAGTTTTAAAGTTATCCTGCCGTATACGTCTAGGTCTGCTGAGCGGCGTCTTTCCTTCTGCTTTTTTCTCGCAGTAGACTGTGACGTAGATGAAGACGGACGGTGATATTGAAGTGAGTCCTGAAGACGTTATGTAGATTGAGAAAGGCGCACAACGAAGGGGCCGCGGACAGTTAGATTTCCGGCGTGAAACAGGGTTTTTCTATTCTTTTCACGATTACGTAGATACGAGGAGTCAAGGAGACAAAGTGTAACTATTATATACTTCGTGGCGTCTTACCGAAACCCAGGTGCAGTTGTGTCTTTCCTTTATTAACCTTTTAAAGCCTAGCGTTAACTTTACGTACCACCAGGTTTAACATTAAAAAATTCTACGTGGTGCCCACATTGCGTTTATGTGTTTTGTACGGATCTCAGAACAAACAGCAACTTTTGCCTTATAAAACATTAAGAGATTGGTTTTTATAACCGAAGTGGAGAGTGTTTACAGCGCGGTACGCACTGAGTCCTTATATAAAACAGATATGCTTCGTCTTTAAAGGTTTAATGTGATTTGAGGCTTCCGCCGCGTTGTTTATGAGATCTGCACTCTTCTGGGATTTTACGCAGCGTCGAGTGGCAATCCTTAACCGACGTTTCGGGACAACGTATCGGTCCCATCTCCAAGGGTCAAGAAGTCGAAGAAGAAAGCCAACCTTTTATTCTTGTACTTCTTGATACTTGAAGATGGGACCGATACGTTGTCCCGAAACGTAGGTAAAGGATTGCCACTCGACGCTGAGTAAAATCCCAGAAGAACGCAGATGTCATTTATACCTGTGTTACGAGTGGGCAAATCTATACTGCCCGACACGTCTTGATGGCTTGGTGCATAATGAACATAGGGAGAACTTTACCTTTAGCTTAATTACATAGAGTTGATGCTTGTCGCGGCTGAGGAGAGCCTGGGTGTGTGCTGGCTTCAAGGTAAAGGATATTTTAGTTTTGCCTGCCCTATTGGCGTGTCACGTGGAGCGTGGGAACTCTTATGGATGTTTTATTCCCGTGCGTCTGCTGCTGACAGCGTCACTGTACAACTAAAGCGGCTGTGAATTACCGATCCAGTTTCCTGCTGGTAATCAACCAGCGGACCACTTCTCACAGCCCCCATTAACCTTTTAAAGCCCAGTGGTTACTTTATGTACCACCGTGTTTAACATTTACAAATTCTACGTTCTGCCCACACAGTGTATTTATGTGTTTTGTGTGGATCTCAGAACAAACAGCGATTATTTACCTATACAGGATTAACTGACTGATTTTTATAACCGAGACGGAGTGTGTTTACTGCGCGGTACGGACTGGATCTTTGTATATAATTAGCCCAGCGGTTACTTTATGTACCGCCAGGTTTAACATTCACAAATTCTACGTTCTGCCCACACAGTGTATTTAAGTGTTTTGTGTGGATCTCAGAACAAACAGCGATTATTTACTTATACAGGATTAACTGACTGGTTTTTATAACCGAGACGGAGTGTGTTTACTGCGCGGTACGGACTGGATCTTTATATATAATTAGCCCAGTGTTTACTTTATGTACCGCCTGGTTTAACATTCACAAATTCTACGTTCTGCCCACAATGTGTATTTATGTGTTTTGTGTGGATCTGAGAACAAACAGCGATTATTTACCTATGCAGCATTAACTGACTGGTTTTTGTAACCGAGACGGACTGTGTTTACTGCGTGGTACGGACTAAATCCTTATATATAATTCGTATTAATTTTTAAAGGGGTAAAGCAGTAAGATATGGAGTTTTGACAATTTTTTACTTGAGTTATATAGGCAGAATTTGCAAGTACTTCCTCCATTGTCAATGAAATTACGCAGAACAACACACGATGTTCTGGAAGCAATCTGCCGAGTAGTTTCACCTGAAGAAGGAAGCAGATTGGTTTCGAAACTTAGGGTGCTGTTTTTCAGTTTTTTTAAGATTTTTTAAAGTTTTTAAAGGTGTTTTACTGTTTTTGACGCTGTGATGCGTTGAAACATGTCGGGGTAAATAAATACTTAGATGTCAATTATTACTGAATTGTGTGTACGAGTTGGTTATTGACACACGTCAAGTTGACTTGGTGCGTACACAGTATAAACAATACAAAAATTTGGGTCTATTCGTGATTTCAGGCTTCCGCCGCGATGCTGATGAGATCTGCGCTCTTCTGGGGTATAAAGCAGCGTCGCGTGGTAATTTTTTACCGACGTTTCGGGACAACGTATCGGTCCCATCGTCAAGGGTCAAGATGTCCAAAAATCTTGGAGTCTTGGAGTTCTTGACCCTTGACGATGGGACCGATACGTTGTCCCGAAACGTCGGTAAAAAATTACCACGCGACGCTGCTTTATACCCCAGAAGAGCGCAGATGTTAAGATGGGTCCATCTGCAGCACACTGCAAAAGTAAAGTTGTCCATGTGCAGATCGTTAAGGCGTAGTGGGGAGTAGCAATGTACCTCCACACATTCTTAATTTTGGCACTGGATGGTAGGTGAGTGGTCAGCTTCAAGGTTTGTCCACTTAATTCCCTGTGTAAAAGCTCCTGGCACCCAGTGAGTAGGCTGGGTGGACGCCAGAGCAGGTTTGGACGTTTCGGAAGAGGCCTAGGCAATTTTGAACCTTTATATCTTATCCCATAAAGTACCTTTCCTTCTTAGTCCTTTCCTCTTCTACCTACCTGTTCACAGCAGGTGTCGAGGGTTTTTTTTATGATTTCACTTGATCACACTCAAGCACACGCCACAGTCGGTAGGACTCCTCTGGACGAGGGATCGGCCCGTCGCAGAGACCTCTACCTCACAACACAAACACTGTACAAGAGACAAACATCCATGCCTCCGGTGGGATTCGAACCCACGATCCCAGCAAGCGCTCGGCCGCAGACCTACGCCTTAGACCGCGCGGCCACTGGGATCGGCATCATGAAGGATATGAAAGTAAAATTACTAACTTGCAACTAAATAATTGGCAATATTAAGAGAAGTGTCGATAAATGCGATCGCATAAAAGTCGTTGCAGTAGCTACTCTGATATACGGTGGTGAGCCCTTATTATGCTGGCCCATGGCTTGGGGTCTAAGCCTTAGGCCGTTAGTGGTCGGCTGATCACGGAAGAGACCCGAATTTGATTTTAGGACACTATGTGGGATTTGTGGTGAACAGAGTGGCGTTGAGACAGGGTTTTTTTTCCGTGCACTTCGGTTTTCGCATCTCAGTTATCATTCCACCAATTCCACACGTTCATCCGTCTACATTTGAGAGACGAACTCTGGTGCCCTCTAGGCTGCAGTTCCACATGGTCTCATCTCACCACAGATAAATAAAAACTTCGAAAAAGAGGCTTTGGGAATCAAAAGCCTGGAGCTAGCAGAAACGAGGTCTTAGGACATATACTGGTTTTTACAAGACCACATCACCAGTGAAACACATCAGGGAAGAAAAAAGCGTTAATAGAAGTGAATAATAATGAAATAATTGACTGGAATATTTGAACAAAGCTACTGAGGCGAAGATATGCTGAAGAAAAGACGCGTAATCACCGTGCAACAAGGGCGTATGTCACTGTGACGGATTGGCTGTGTCACAAAAATATGCAGGCGTCAAGTAGAAGTTGTATAAACTCTTGGAAACACAAACAGGTGCCCCCAACGTAAGGCAAACCGAACCTCAAACAAGAAAGTATATACGGCACTGCCGAGCCCGCAAGGCGGAGTTCCCACAAAGTTACGTGGCAGTTAAATGGAATGCTTTAAGAGGTTAGATTGAGGGACGTAACAGATTAGATTGAATTCACACATCTAGTTTAGATGAACAGCTGGAACAGATTAGATTGCGATGAGTAGATTGGAGGGAAAGATGTAATGATTAGATTCACACGTCTAATTTACATGGAACAGGTGCCATGTGTAACAGATTAGACTTCAGTAACACGTGGTTTCCATAAATGGATATAACATTTGATTAATTTAACATATGTAACTTAGAGAAAATGATGTAAAATTTAGATTATGTTAGGTTAGATTAATTTATGTAGATTAAATAGGCAGAGGTAACTGATAAGATTAACGCGTCTAATTTACATGAACAGATACAATGTATAACAGATTAGGCTTTAGTGACATGTGGGTTAGGCAAAGAGATAATAGATTAGATTAAATTAACGTATGTGACTTAGAGAAACTGATGTAAAAGTTTAGATTAACGTGTGTAGATTAGAGGAACACGTGTAACAATTTTGTTTAGATTAGTCTAATATGTGTGCGTTAGATAAACACACGTAGCCAGATACATTAACCCTTTAAAGACGAAGCGTATGTGTCTTATATAAGGACTCAGTGCGTACCGCGCTGTAAACGCTCTCCACTTCGGTTATAAAAGCCAGTCTCTTAATGTTTTATAAGGCAAAAGTTGCTGTTTGTTCTGAGATCCGTACAAAACACATAAACGCAATGTGGACACCACGTAGAATTTTTTAAGGTTAAATCGGGTGTTATGTAAAGTTACCGCTAGGCTTTAAAAGGTTAACATCCAATTTAGAAGAACAGATACACCAGAAGATTAGATGAACAGATCGCTCGTGGAACACAATTTGCCGTAACCCACCGATACACAGTTTTACAGGAGACAGAAAAAGCTTGACAGACCCGTGATAGATCTGTACATAACTATGTTTTTACAAAGTATAAGGGGAAGCATTTTGACAAAAGGCGTGTTTGTAACCCAACTGTCTAGTAAGGGAATCTCAGTTTGGCGAATTGTGTGGTTTTATTTTTTTTTTTTTTTTTTGTGGTGAAGGGTCCCGCAGCAGAAGCTACGGACGCGCAACCCAGTGATGAAGGCGATAATTTTTTCCCCATTTTTCCGTGTAATGAACACCGATGGAATGAAATTGACAGAGTAGAACTGAAGTACTGGGGAGGAAAACCTGTTCCCGTGCCCCTTTGTCCACCACAAATCCCACATGGACCGACCGATCCAGGCGCCGAACCCGGGCCTCCGCGGTGAGAGGCCGGCGACTAAGCACCTGAGCCACGGTGCGGCCTGTTGTGTGGGTTACGACAAATTGCTGCTTCATGAGCGATATGTGGTTTAGATAAACCATAAATGGTTGTGACAGGTCCGGTTACCGACCGTGCTGCATGCCGCACTGTGATGATGCTGTGTATCCGGTTTTCCGATTCGCGTCTCTTTTTGAGTTTTCTAGGGTTTGTATGGGTGTGAAACTTGGTCTCTCACACTGAGGGAGGAACAACGACTGAGGGTGCTCGAGAATAGGGTGCTGAGGAGGATATTTGGGCCTAAGAGGGACGAGGCGACAGGTGAGTGGAGAAGACTACATAACGAGGAACTTAATGACCTGTACTTATCACCAAATATTATTCGGGTAATCAAATGGAGAAGAATGAGATGGGCGGGGCATGTAGCACGTATAGGGAAAAGAGAGGTGCATACAGGATTTTGGTGGGGAGACCTGAGGGAAGGCGACCACTTGGGAGACCCAGGCGTAGATGGGGCGATAATATTAAAATGGATCTTGAAGTGGGATGGGGCATGGACTGGATTGAGCTGGCTCAGGATAGGGACAGGTGGCGGGCTGTTGTGAATTTTGTAATGAACCTCCGTGTTCCATAAAATGCGGGTAATTTCTTGACTAGCTGAGAAACTGTTAGCTTCTCAAGAAGGCCTCTGCTCCATGGAGTTAGGGTTTGGTCGGCAAGACGGTGTAGCGAGTCGCAGGATAACATTAGTATTGAGCAGGTCGGACGCGTGTTGCACATTATGTAGAGTACCTTAGCCTTATTTATTGATTTCAGATGTGGAATACGAGGTGAGGAGAAAACTTTGCTGTATTTTCTAACTGTACGATAACTCCATCACACTCTATCATACTAAATTATTCACTTCTTTGTATTGATTGGGTGGACGGCTGTTTAAGGACGTAAGTTGCAGACAATTAGCAGAATTTGAAAGGTGAATCGGGAAGGATGTAAGAGGAAGCCGTTGTTATCTATTCTGTATCACTGTGCCATATTTCTCCTGAAGTGACTAAAGAGAATCACGAAAAACGTCGCCTGGGGCCCACGTGCGAACCACGTGCTCTCTGGATACAAAACAGACGCTTAGAGTTTGTGTTGTTTGTGGAACCCAAAGAACAGTAAGGCAGTTCGGTGTAAACTAATGCAGTCTTCTTTTCGTATGGTCAGTGCTGGTAGTGCCCTGCTCTCTGGTCATCAAAGTGGCTTGTCTTCCTGAAGATGGAGGTATTGTGTTCGTTCGAGAAGGTAGCATCATTATCATCACGTCATGTGTCGCACGACAGGTGCAGTGCCTCATCTAAAGTAGGTTGTCCACACAGTGCGATCTACTGCTTCTTCTTTCAATGCAAAGTATCCTCTCGTTTCCTTAAGGTCACCCAGTAGCTGCTTACTTCTTCTTCCTCGTCTTCCCATCCATTCTACTTTTTCTAAACTCCGTCCACTAGAGTCCTTCCTGAGAAGCTAACAGTTCCTCAGCTAGTTAAGAAATTCCCCGCATTTTATGGAATCCGAAGGTTCGTTACCGCATTCACAAGAGCCCCGCCACCTGTCCCTAATCTGAGCCAGATCAGTCCAGTCCATGCACCTGCCAAATCTCATGTCCTCTTTCCCACTGCTTGTGTCGTACCAAAGGATCAGTCCAAGTCCGAGGCCTTGTGAAATGTTTCGTAAGTTCGGAAAGCCTTTACGGTGATGAGTTGTTAGCACCTTACCCAGCCCCCAAGGTGGAGGACTACCCTTTTCCGCTGTCCGCAACTGCTTACTCAATATATTCGCAGCTACCCTCCATATCTGGAGGCCGTTCCTCATCCCCAAACTGAGGACGCGCCATGCTGTGGTGACAGGGACCCACTAATCACGGTCCATATTCCCATATACACGAAAAACTAAAGTGTGAATTTTGAACGGTCAAGTATTACGGGAAATGACGCCGTAACGATTGGTAAATTTACCTACGTTTCTAAGGAGCTTGCTGCATCACTCTTCAGGGTCTGTTGAATGCAGGAAGAGAGACTTTTTGACTGTATAGTCTGAGAAGATGAAGACAGAAAACTCCTCCGAAACACCTGTGACTGTTTATGTGTCGACACGGCGTCATATGGCAGATGACTTGAATTTTCATCGACACTGCTGTGAGAACCTCATATCTCGCAAATTGAATCAAGACACCCTTTGGTGTCAGATATATTTTCCCCCCGAAAATCCCGCCGTTTACTAAATAATTACAAAAAATACTGTAGAGCAGGAGAGGCCAAAGAAATAACTTTCTACGTATGTGTACTTGTGGTGTGACGCAGTGTGCGGCTTGTTACGTCATGTTCCTATACAGTTACTGACTTTCATGTTGTTGCGATTTGCGTGATGTACAATTAAGGAAAATCTAAATTGAAAATCTCTATATTATGTGTCTATTTTATAGCTCGACAGCCCCTAATGGGCTAGGGCCTCCTCATTGTCTAGGCTTCAGGATCACACTCAGACACACACCACACTCGGTAGGACTCCTCTGGACGAGTGATCGGCCCAACGCAGAGTCCTCTACCTGACAACACACAACACTCACAAGAGACAGACTTCCATGCCCCAGGCGAGGTTCAAACCCACGATCCCAGCAAGCGAACGTCCTCAGACCCACGCCTTAGACCGCGCGGGCACTGGGATCGGCTAACATTATGTCTAGGAATACGATATTTGGTACGTAGATACAAAGTATTGTGAATATACCTACAGATTGTGTCACCTGTATTAGCATATTCTGACTTCTCTCTCATCCCAGAAGTTCGCGTGTTCGCCATACGGCAATATGCAAAAGTTACGAAGTCGGAATGGTCTCCAATTGCGTAACGTGCATGTCAAATTTAGTTGAAATCGGTCCGTTCAGAAGTTGAAACTGAGGCACATAACACGACTTGGTGGTCCTGTAAGACTAGCTTTTCCTTTAAGAAAGGAAAACAGGTTAAAGCTGGCTGGAGCTAATGTTTACTTCCACACATTGACACTTCTAGCTATGCTATGGGAAGTGCTTTCCCATTAGGCGTAACTGTAGATTTCATTAAAAGAGTGTCTCGTATTCGTATTTATTAGTTACGTCAAATTTGCAGTTCGAAGTTTTTCATTGTTACTAATGGTGTACATGTAGGATACTTGTAACTTCTGATGTGTAAATTGGAACACTTTGAAGAGAAACCTGTTGTCTGCCCCTTCTGCCAGTGTTTGCGGTTCTGTTATCCGTGAATTATTCAGAGATATAAGCGTTTGAAATCGGTGAAGTCTTTTTAAAACACCCTACAATGTTAAACGTACAACGTAATGATGTATATGCACTTAAAGTTGTCCCTTATGTACTTCTTTTTTGCTTGCGGGTTGAATTATGTAGTCGTTAGAAATGTAAGGGAAAGCAAACTAATCCAGTTTTAATGGCTGAGAAAAAGATGGTATTCAAACAATACGGACTTTTCACGCTCGCTTTAACCCTTTAAAGACGAAGCGTATCTGTTTTATATAAGGACTCAGTACGTACTGCGCTGTAAACACTGTCCACTTCGGTTATAAAAACCAATCTCTTAATGTTTTATAAGGCAAAAGTTGCTGTTTGTTCTGAGATCCGTACAAAACACATAAACGCAATGTGGGCACCACGTAGAATTTTTAATATTAACCCTTTAAAGACTAAGCGCATCTGTTTTATATAAGGACTCAGTGCGTACCGCGCTGTAAACACTCTCCACTTCGGTTATAAAAACCAATCTCTTAATGTTTTATAAGGCAAAAGTTGCTGTTTGTTCTGAGATCCGTACAAAACACATAAACGCAATGTGGGCACCACGTAGAATTTTTAATATTAATATCGCAGTAGTAGAAAGAAAAGCCAGACCACTTTCACCGCTTACTAGAATGGGTTGAAGAATAAGAGGTTGAAGGGAGGGCTCCCCTCCACAGGACTGGCAGTCGTCATATACGCAGAATCAGTGTGTATATGAATGTATGAATGAATGATACAGCGTTGCCATTGAGCACCCGGCGCAGTGGCAGTGAAAGAGCGCACGTACCAGAAATATCATAAATGACGTTTTAATGCATTAAAGAGGTCAGTGCATCGAGCGCGACGTTTGATTTGGCGCTGGTCCGCCGTTGTCATTGCAGTCGTGTGTTCTGGAACGCCAGTATTGTCTTATTCTTTTTGTGTCTCCTAATACGCCTGTCTGACCGACCAGACGAAGACGTGTCGCAGCGTATATTGGTGAAAGGTGGGTCGAGTGTGTAGTAACGCGTATCAGCTAAGCTTTTGGGCGCCCGCGGCGAGTAATCACAGTGGCTGCGCCAGATAGAAATCAGGAACGTTAAAAAACACATCTATTAAATTTCATTCTATTGGCTTCAGTAATTTAAAATCTGGAATAAGATTTTTCATTTAAAGCAGTCATTTTCCCACCAATTTTGCACCACTCGCCAACCCTCCCCTCTCCGCATGCTACTCGCACCTAAGGACGGCGATGAAAGAAACGCACTGTATAAAACAGGTAGAGGGGGCCCGTACCCCAGGTGTGAAGGGACCATGGCATGAAGGTGACCAGTCACCAAGGTTAAGAATGCGTGGAACCATACTTCTCTTCCCCCATACTTCATGGCACAAGAACAAAATATGTGTGTTTATTGACAGAAACGCCCTATGTATTATGGAGTATATGCATAAAAATATTCTTTATTGGTTAGTAATTTATTTTTATTATAATTGTATTTTATTATAATTAATATTTATAATTATTTATTATTATTCATATTATGATGAATGCTGGGACAAAATTAGTTTGTTCATCAGTCACGTAAAATCAATTACGAAATTAATGATCTACGGTGTATGATTTCGAATACGCCACGACAAGTTTTGGGCCCCGTGCCGCAGGGCTGGTCTTAGCTCTGTACACGTGGACGTCCGCCTGCTGCGCGAATTGTTTTAAAAGCCCTGACATGACGTCATAGTCTGTGTTGTGACGCAGCAGCGCATTCTGTCTGCAGCAGATAATGTACCTTCTGGTGTCATGTAATGTGCATGCGGAGTAAGTTCGGAATTCGATACAATGGACATTCCATGCATGCGGCATTAGCTGATATTCGCTGAAGCGTCGTGCGGATTTGGAAGAGTGGAAGAAGCACAGCAGGTGCCTCGCTAATTACCTTTTTTTATCCTGTGTTGCTGTCTAGACGTTCAAGTTCGTTGTGCCTTACTTTTGAACAATCTTACCCTGCGGTACTGACTACACAAAGAGTGCGTGTTTAACGACGTTTTGCGAAGCATTAATTTAACATCTGGTACATGGTTACGGACAGACATTTACAAGAATGGTGGGATGCGGTATTTCAGGCTTTCGCCGCGGTGTAAATGAGCTCTTTCGCTCTTCTGGGATGTTACGCAGCGTAGATTGGTAGTCACTGACGTTTCGGGACAACCGTCCGTCGTATCTTTAAGGGCAAAGCGGGACAACCCCGTCGGTCTCTTCTTCAAGGGTCAAGCCTTGACCTTTGAAGAAGGGACGTCGGTAACTACCATTGAATATGGGACCAATAGGTTGTCCCGAAACGTCGGTAACTACTGTACCTATCTACGCTGCATAACTTCCCAGAAAAGCGAAGATATCTTTGGTGCAGTGATTTTTATATGTATTCTGGGTTTAACAACGTTTCGATATCGTAAGGTTACAGAACGACGAACGGTCGGTTGCTTACTGAATACTGAATGGAAAAGGATGTGGAAGGAAACGGCTGTGGCGTAATTTGAGGTAAAATCGTGGATATCACCTTGACGGACAGAAGAATGTACAAAAAACTTAGAATAACCTGGGCCTACTTTTACGAAGCCCGGAAACGTAAAGCGGTCCCATTATAGGCCTGGACAGGCCCTTAGGTTTCCAGGAGGTTGAGGCTTCCAGAATTTCTACATAATTTAGGTACATGAAAGTGGAAAGGTACGCACCGGCCGCCTTTACCTCCCAGGAAGTATTCCTGGTACTCATTTCTGTTAGAGGCTGAGTCGACTCCAGGGCCATAGTGCGGCCGGAAGGATTATGTCAATGAAAAATTCCAATGACACCATCGGGAATCGAACCCGCGACCTGCCGGTTTGTAGCGCAGTGCCTCAACCATCCACCGCGTGCCTAATGAAGCCTCTGCTAGGCCAAAAAGTGGAACTTGATGCTTGTATCTGCAACGCTGCATTCTACAACATGCTACTTACTAGTGAACAGTAATCTTCAATGCACCAACAACTTTTACAAGAAATGCTTCAGCATACTGCGTCGACATGTGGTGGTTCAAATAATGATCTTTCTTACCCCTTTAAAGACGAAGCATGTCTGTTTTATATAAGGACTCAGTGCGTACCGCGCTGTAAACACTCTCCACTTCGGTTATAAAAACCAATCTCTTAATGTTTTATAAGGCAAAAGTTGCTGTTTGTTCTGAGATCCGTACAAAACACATAAACACAATGTGGGCACCACGTAGAATTTTTTAATGTTTAACCTGGTGGTACATAAAGTTACCGCTAGGCTTTAAAAGGTTAATGAACGCTTTAACAACTGTGCTCGTGTTGTTTAAGTGTTAAATGTGTTTCACCCAGAAGACGGTGTACTGGCACACCGAAACATGTCGGAGTTTATATAAAGTGATTGTGTATTGTGTTTTAACACTGTGTACAAGTTGGGGTGTTAATACGTATTGTTGCAATCTTGCACCTACTTGTTTGTGGTATCAGTGTGATGGAGTGAAAGGACGACGAGTGCCTGGTGGTCCCTTTTGTAGTGTCTCCGTGGACGGCAGCTGTATCGCATAGACAGCCTGCAGCCGCCGGCATATCCTGTTACAGCTGCCGTGTTGGGGCACACCACGAAAAGGAGCACCTGTACCAAGCCTGCACGGACTGACCGAACATTGAAGTCGGTTCTGTTTACAGAACGACTTGCTGTTACACAGCCAAAAGTATTGTCTTACGGAAAGAAAAATGAAAATGTCAAAATTGGTGTCTGTGCTTATGGAAATCCTGCGCAAGAAGGCGTTCTGGATTTTAAAGGGTTAGTGCTCGGTGGTATTTGGGGGCATTTTGCCATACAGCAATTACAGTGTAAAATTGATGGTATTCGTGTGATTTTGAGGATGTGGGGCAAAATGCGCAAGAGGAACCCCAAAATTTCTGGTGAACTTGTACGCTGCGGGGGTTGGGATAGTGTATTCAGTATAGCGACTCGTTACGGGCTGGACGGTCCGGGTATCGAATGCCGGTGGGAACGAGATTTTCCGAACCCATCTAGACCGGCCCTGGGGCCCACCCAGCCTCCTGTAAAATTGGTACGTGTTGTCTTTGCCTGGAGTAAAGCAACCGGGACGTGGCGTTGACCACCACCGCCATCTAACGCCGAGGCTAAAGAAAAAGTAGAGCTGTACCTGAACTCATCCTCTGTGACTTCGTGGCAGGTTACAGGTCGAACTTTACCTTTTTTGGTGAAGGGCCCCGCAGCAGACGCTACGGACGCGCCGCAGCTTCTTGTGCAACCCTGTGATGAAGATGACGATGATGATTATTATTTTTTTGTCCTTTTCTTAGTAATGGAACAGCGGTGGAATGAAATTGACAGGGGAAAACCGAAGTACTCGGGGAGAAACCTGTCACAGTGCCACTTTGTCCACCAAAAATCCCACATGGACTGACCCGGGATCGAACCCGGGCCTCCGCGGTGGGAGGCCGGCGGCTAACCGCCTGAGCCACGGCACGGCCTAACTTTGCCTTTGCTTGTACAGTACCTTGACGGTCCAGGGCCGCGAAGTAAAGGCGGTATGCATTCGTGTTTGCTGTAATGGTTGAATGCCACAGACCGCGAATGACACAGTGTTCGTGGAAAATAAAAGCAAGTGCAGAACGAAATGTGTCCACAAACGCCACGTCCTTGAAACGAAATTACCAACACGCCCACAAAATAGGAAATTACTGCGGCTGTAGAAAATGGCTTTTCAGGAACTGGCGTAGGCAGTGCAGGACAGGACAGCGTAATACCTGTCAGTCCGTGGTGCAAAGGCCGACACAAACAACCACTGACGTTCGTCGCTAAGTGTCCTCCCTTCAACCCTCAAGGCAATGTCGATAAGCAACTTAACCGAAACAGTCCAATGCGCAACACAATGACGTGTTTCCACGACTGGTTTGTTTGACAAACATTTGTCGCTTGTGGATTTTTTTTTTGTGGGGTACGCGGCGGTGGAGTTGATTGAGGCACTGCGCTACAAACCGGAAGGTCGCGGCTTTGATTCCCGAGGGAGTCACTGGGATTTTTCGTTGACATAATCCTGTCGGTCGCACTATGGCCCTGGGGTCGACTCAGCCTCTAACAGAAATGAGTACCTGGAATATTTCCTGGGGGGTAAAGGCGGCCGGTACGTAGGGCTGACAACCTTACCACCTTCATGTGCCGATTGTCTAGAAATCTGGGAGTCTCAACCTCCTGGAACTCTCAGAGCCTGTCCAGGCCTGTGTGGGGATAGCTAGCGTCTACAGATTTTTATGTTGTCTATTGTTTTATTGTTTCCCCATCTTTTGTGCACTTTTGGAGCTAACTGGCTGTGACAGGTATCCAGGCATTGATTTTATATTTTGTTGGTTAGATGCGATACTGTTTACGAGATTACGAGGATGACACGCTAGCCTTCGACTTCGGCAGGGTTTAGCTGTTGTTAGTTCATGATTTTGCTTAACTGCACGAACCAATGTCCTTTTTAGCCCCTTAAAGCCCAGTGGTTACTTTATGTACCACCAGGTTTAACACTCGTATAAATTCTACGTTCTGCCCGCACAGTGTATTTATGTGTTTTGTGTGGATCTCAGAACAAACAGCGAT
>BLKM01003675.1:0-23936 GCA_013340265.1 Coptotermes formosanus | reverse complement strand
TGTGTGTGTGTGTGTGTGTGTGTGTGTGTGTGTGTGTGTGTGTGTGTTAAAAGTCACCGAAACATTAATACATTACCATATACTCTAATGCATATGCATAATACTGTACACAACTGTCCAGTTAGCACTATCACTTTGTCTGGAAGCCATTGTTAATTGGAATTTAATAAATTCCAGATAAATATAATAAATCCATGATCCAGGATGTGAGAAGAGCAATACACTACTAACTCCGCACAAGTGTCAACAAAAACTGAGCTTGTGTCCGTGTCTGCCACTTCGTTAATTAGCAGTCAAGACTGCTAATTTTACATGTCCCCTTTGTGTGTGAACATTTCGGAACCAACAGATTTGATCTGCTGTTTCCAAAATCCATGCATAAGAGGTCCGTGAATTCGACGATCTGCAGTAAAACCAATTAAAACAATGTCATGGAATAAATTTAACATGAGAGAACACTTGGTGCAAGAATGGGGAAAATGCATTACACATGAATATAAATTATCTTTACATAGATTCTGCATTGTACCATGAATCTGGGTCCTTCATGGTGTTTTGGTAAGCTTTCCCACACATTGGAGCAGGTGAAACCAATTATTTGCAGCCAGGGAATTTTCCATGCAATGTTCCTGAACATTTCCTTTTAATTTGTGCTTTAGAAAAGAACATATATAAATACCCACTTCTTCAGTGGTGTATTTTGTGATGCTTCACACGGCTTTGAACTCTTATCACACAGATGCCCATATCCACATTTCTCAGAATGACTGTACACTGGTCTGAGCCAATGTGGGATTTGTGGTTGTTTTTCTTGGTGGATGCAGTAACCTGCCAACCTCAAATTTCAAAGCCTTTGGTATGTGATGAACTGGAGATGCAGTAGTTAGACTGTGATCACGAGAATTTGTCTCGCTTATCTAGGAAGGCATATCTAAACAAAGTTGTATCATAAAGCTGTCACAATTATACATGTGGAAAAGTTTTCGTGTATCTGAATACATCTGTATTTATGCCATCAGCTCACAGTCTTGTATTTAATAGCCACTGTCTGTCTGTCTGTCTGTCTGCCTGCCTGCCTGACTGCCTGCCCGCCCACCCATGTAATATTTTAGGCATTTCCACGTGGGTTTAAGATTTAAAACCTAATAAACATACAAAGCATCAGTGTATCCTAAAGAAATAGATGGGGTAATGTCGTCTGGATTCATCTGGTTCAGGACAGGGAAGAGTGGCAGGCTGTTGTGAACACAGTAAATGAACTTGGATTCCATAAAATGCAGTTGCTTTCTTGAATAGCGGTGCAGTTATTAGTTTCTCAAAGACTCCATGCAGTTAGTTTGATGGTGTCATGAAGTAGTATCCAAAGCAATTTGAATTTGTGGAAAATTTACATGGTGTTAAATCCTGGTATTACTGTTTATTATTATTCGACCCATTACTGGAGTTTGGAATTATGTCAGATTTAAGTTTAAAAAACCTGAATTTGGAAAGACTGGCTCACAGTGAGGATGAGTTCTGTAATGTTACAGGCAATACCACGTATTAACGGATATAATATGTGGCTTAAGTTTTATTTATTTTTTGATCTTTATCTTTTTTATATTTTAATTTTTTATTAAGGCCACATACCAGTAAATGATGGTTGGTATACCAGTAATGGTACACATGCATACTGCAGTTTGAGGAACCGTGGTGCAAATAGCATATGGATTTAAAGAAAATGGAAACTGTGGACATGTAGTCTAATGTGTAAGAGTGAAACATATTGAATATAGTTGCACCATAGTGTTTTTTTTTTGTATGACTGTAAAATTATATTGAAATATTTTCACTGTTGCGTGTTCATATGTAGGAATCTGTATACATGGTGCTTTGTACCTTTTTCTCAGAGAACTATATTTTTTAAGTTTCTGCTAATTATTAATTATGTTTCAGGGAAATTTTATCAGGAATGAAAATTGATCGGGACAAGAAGGTTGGGTATATGAGTGAGGAGGGTCGAGCACAACAAGTTCATAGGATTCTTGAAGGCCGCAAGATTGGAACTGCAAAAGAGCGTAATTTATCTCTTCGTGAAGTTGTTATGGAGCAGCAAGGACCAAAAATGTAAGTTGTCTGTGGAATAAAGCAGTCCTGTTATTCAGTGAAATCTCGGTATAACAAAGTTGTGGGGGTGATGCAATTACATTTGTTATAATGAAATTTTGTTACTCCAAAACACATTAAGAATTTTAGAATGATAGTTATGTACATGTAAAAATCCAAAAACTGGACAAAGTTACCATGTTTGCTTCTTAAAAAGTCAGTAATTGTCCTGTACAGCCTGTTTGATTGGTGATATTTCTGTAAATCCTTGGAGACTTCCAATACACAGTCCGGTACATTTTTCTTGGTCATTTAAAGTGCTGAAGATGTCTTGCCTAGTTGGATGCATGTGTAACAGTAATGACATTTTCATTATCGCTGTCATGGGATTTCTCCCACTTAACACCATGGTCATGCGCATTGTGTACATTCTTGTCATATTCTGTAATTCTTTCTGATCCTTTGTAACTCCTTTATGTTCCATCTGTCTCTTATCCCACACACAAAGCTTTGGATTTCCTGAAATGTGAGTTACATTTTAAATGATCTGTAGCCATGCATTGAGCAATTAGATATGGTATCTAAAACAAATGAATACACACAAGTGTATGAACATGCATTACAAACATAGTGTACCTCGTACATGTTTCGACCACTCAAGTGGCTATCCTCAGGGAGGTGCATATAAGCATATGTCGTTTTTGCCTGTTGGGCATTAATCCATTTTGAATTATCCATAACCGTGCATTGAACAATTAGATATGGTAGCTAGAACCATCAAATGCACACGATCGTATGAACATACATTATAAATGTAGTATGCGTCCTAATTGTTTCGGCCACTTTGACAACCCTCCCTGAGGATGGCCACAGTCATATATCAAATTGTGTCCGTATTTTATACATTTTTTGTCTGATTTGGCTAATATTCAGTGCAGAACACATCCATGAAAATTTTTTGTGTGATTGTGAGTTTTATGCAAATCAGTATATTGGAAGCTGTAATGTACTTGTTGGTGTAAATGAATTTCTTCCACCTTGTCCACAGTCACTGTCTTATTTGGGTGAAATTTGGTGTAAGAGATCTGCACATAATGCTCTTAAGCATTGGTGGGTTTAGTGAAAATTGGTGCAGGAAAGCTGTACTTTTCTTATTCGCATAAACTAAATTACATTTATGCACGCTTCATGGAACTGTATGACATTTTGAAAGTAAAGAATGCCTTGGGTAAAGTCTGTGTGCTGCATCATAGGCACCAATTGCAATCTTGGTATTGAGAGCATCCTTGATTGTTGAGGTTATTGGAGATCATTAGTGTGGATTTCGACATAACAGGTCAACTTCCAATCGTATATTTAGAATCCGTCAAATACTTGGAGAAAACATGGGAATACAATGAGGCAGTGCATCAGCTGTTTATAGACTTCAAGAAACCCTATGACTCAGTTAGGAGGGAGGTGTTGTATAATATTCTCATTGAGTTTGGTATCTCCATGAAACTAGTAAGGCTAATAAAAATGTGTCTAAGTGAAAGCTATAGCAGAGTCGGGGTAGGCAGACATTTGTCTGACACGTTTCCTATTAAGAACAGTTTCTGAAGCAAGGAGATGCTCTGTCGCCATTGCTTTTCAACTTTGCTTTAGAATATGCCATTAGGAGGGTTCAGGCAAACCAGGAGGGCTTGAAATTGAATGGTACACATCAGCTTCTGGTTTATGCTGATGATGTTAATATATTGGGCGGAAGCATACATAGTATGAAGAAAAATGCAGAAGATTTAATGATTGCTAGTAAGGAGATTGGTCTAGAAGTAAATGCTGAGAAAACTAAGTGCATGGTCATGTCTTGAAATCAGAATGCAGGACACAATCGCAACATAAAGATAGATAATAAATCCTTTGAAAGGGTGGAAGAATTCAAATATTTGGAAGCAACCCTAACGAATCGAAACTCCATTCATGAAGAAATTAAGAGCAGATTGAAGTCGGGGAATGCTTGCTATCATTTGGTGCAGAATCTTTTGTCTTCCAGGTTGCTATCCAAAAACACAAAGATTAGGGTATACAGAACTATAATTTTACCTGTTGTTCTGTATGGGTGTGAAACATGGTCTCTCACACTGAGGGAGGAACAAAGACCCGAGGGTGTTTGAGAATAGGGTGCTGAGGAGGATATTTGGGCCTAAGAGGGATGAGGCGACAGGGGAGTGGAGAAGACTACATAACAAGGAACTTAATGACCTGTACTCATCACCAAATATTATTCGGGTAATCAAATCAAGAAGGAGATGGGTGGGGCATGTAGCACATATGGGAGAAAAGAGAGGTGCTACAGGATTTTAATGGGGAGACCTGAGGGAAGGCGACCACTTGGGAGACCCAGGCGTAAATGGGAGGATAATATCAAAATGCATCTTCAAGAAGTGGGATGGGGGGCAGGCATGGACTGGATTGAGCTGGCTTAGGATAGGAACAGGTGGCGGGCTCTTGTAAATGCAGTAATGAACCTTCAGGTTCCACAAAATGCAGGGCACTTCTTGACTAGCTGAGGACCTGTTAGCTTTTCAAGAAGGACTCTGCTCCGTTGATTTAGTTGATTGTTGAGGTTAAATACACTGTTATGTATGGTATCTTTCTTTTTCTGATATTTAAATGTTGTCTGCTGTCCCAGTTTTTCAGTCCACACTATTTCAGATAAAAGATTTAAGCCTGCTTATAACATGCAATGCAGTCACAGGAGGAGTAGAGGCATAAGTGTGCTCATTCTTAACCTCAACACTGTATGGGGTGGGTAGTCAGTGCCATGCCCCAGCTGCTGTACCCTCAGGAACAAGCCCCAGTATCCATTGTGCAGGAGGCTGGGTTGGTCCCAGGGCTGGTCTTGAGGGTGTGAAGGGGAGAAAATTTCTTGTTCCCATTGGGGTTCAAACCTAAAACTAACTTAGACTCTGTAGCGTTAATGGTAGGATGGTGAGTGTTGAATTAAAAAGGATTTGACAGGAAGTGGTCTTGATGTAATGTAGGTAGGATCTTGGCATTTTGCTGAAAGGACTGAAAGAAACTTCAGTGAGGACAGCCAGTGTCCTGGCCAAGATTCAAACCAGTCATCTCCTAAAGACAAGTGTAGAGTGTTTCTCTTGCACAGATTTGCTAGGTATCACTGGTTGTGCAACATAATAAAACTTTGTTTTTTTAATGAGTATGTGTTCTGTGTGGGGAAGGTCAAAACCTACATGATACATTTAATTAAATACTGTTAAAATATGGAAAGCCACAGTGACATGAAACCACTTACACATTATGAAGAAATATTTGACATATACCTACAGGTGTTTAATATGAGCTCCTCCCTTGCTTACCCTGCAGATGTTCCAGTGATAATCCAATTCTTCCCATGTTAGCCACACCATATTTCAGTCCACCAAATTTGCTGCCCCTTTGATGTGCTGCTGTAGCTCACAGAGGGCTGTAGACATCAGAGGAATGTACACCACATCCTCCATAAACTTCCAGGTTCTAAAATCTAAAGGTTTAGATGTGGTGAATGTAGGTGCCATACAGTTTTCCCTCATATCCAATCTGTTTGCCTGGAAACACTGCATTGAGACATGCAGAGACCTCTGCAGAAATGTGCTGATGCACCATGTTGCTGAAAAATTGTGGTAATATTGTTGTGATAATGTAGCTGTGGCATTAGATAATGTCACAGCATCACTATATGGTAAATGAGGTGGACCAAGATACACTGTGATGAATGTGTGAAGAATTAGACTATCACTGGGACATGCAGGGTAGTCAAGTGAGCTCATATGAAATGCCTGTAGATACGCTTGAAGTGTTTCCTCATATTGTGTAATTGGTTTCATGTCATTGTAGCCATATGTGTTTTCACAGTATTTTATTAAAGTTGTCAACTTATGCTCAGGAACGCATGTTACTGTGTAGGAATGACATTCTAGCTTTCTGTTTACAATGACCTTGAATGTTGTGGTTCAGCATACAGGTAGGATTATTTCATTTAACACAACATTTTTCTTGTTAATTTCAAACGCTACATGTTTCAGTCGAAACCTATCAAGATAAAATGTCTTTGAGAGATGTTTTTGTTTGAGAGGTCTCTCAAATAATAACATTTTACCTTGATTTTTAAGATTTTATAGAAGAATGCCTGATGATAATAGTTTTCAACTGAAACATGTAGCATTTGAAAATAACAATAAATATGTTGTGTTACACAGACTAATCTCTGTCTGTAAGTGATGTTTAGACACAGTGGGATGGATTCCGTGGAATTAATACAGGTAGGAATTTTTTTGACTGACGTTTCAGATGTTGTCTGTTGTCCCAGGTTTTTTTAAATCATGATATTTCAGAAAGTGGTTCTTTTTTGTTCATGGGTTGAAAGGATAAAATAAGGATTCATACACCATAGGCCCAGTGTTGAGTCTGGCTGTGCCAAGGGGCCCAACAGAGTAGGCTTGCTTACTTTATCCCCCAGCTTCATGTAGGAAACAGAGTCAGTTTCCAAAATGTTAACTGGGTTGATAGACAGTGTCCAGCATGTCACCCAGAGGGAATGTTATGCATGATTGTCAGAAACCTTCAGACATGCTGATAGTTTACATCATTGTTTCTGTAGGACAGTACTCGGACAGCATTTTTTTTAATGATGCCATGCCTTACATTCCTTCAAATTTGTTCCACTTTTTCTGTCCTTTCTGTATGTTGAGGGACATGACAGATGCTATTTTTCTTGCCTCTTGAAGGATGGCTTTAGTCATTGAATCTCTATGGTTGATGTTCACTGTTCATATAAAATCATACCTGCTCACCAGGCTGGAAGGATATTTGTGATAAAATCTATTAATCACGATTCTTACAAGAAGGGGTTAGTGTTTCTCCATCTGTGGGCTACCACAGACCATGTGAGGGGTCTGTGGGACCTGGGGTGCTAAAATCCTGGGCAGCTGAATTTTGTATGATGGTACCTGATATTTGTGAATTTTAGTATGGAACTTGACCTGGGGAGTGAAGGTAGCTGGTGTGTAGGGCTAATGACATTACCACCTTCATGTGCTGATTGTGTAGAAATTCTGGGAGCTTCAACCCCCTGGACCCCTAAGGGCCTGTCCCAGCCTGTAATGGGACAGCTTTTCCTTAACCTTTATCTTTATTCTAGTATGAAGCTTGCTTCATGTCACCATTGTGGTTTCTAGGATTTTGGGGTAGCTTCTTGATCTTTGGAAAATTTGTGGACCCTTGCCTGAGACATAAACTCCAGTAACTTTTAATGTTAGAATATTTGCAAATAAACTGTAAAACTTTGTTAAACCAGTGTAAAAGTTTATCACAGATGTGATAATTACCCATGACAATAAAACTAAGATTAAGAACACCATGAAGAGTAAAAACTCAACTTTTACTGAATGTACTGCACACAACTTGCAAAGCCCTTAGGCACATCAGTGGCTGCCCTAGTTGAGAAATGCTGCTCTAGGCTGAGACATGACTGTGAATCACTTCCGTGACTTTGTGGCTTCTTCTTTGAGGGCAGCAGGTTAAAAGTTTCCCTTTTTATTACACCGTTCAGTAATTAAGTGAGTTGTGAATGAGTACTTTTAAATGTACTGAGTATGAGCTCATACTAGTTGCAGGCAAAGCATAATTGACGTCTGTTTAAAAAACTTCTTAGATGAAGGTTCAGCCAGAAACTTTGCTGTCTTTCTCATACGTAAGATAAGCATTTGATATTCTGTGTCGTTTTAGGTATGCTGGAAAAATAGATATTTTTGGTGGTGAACCTCTTGGTATCTTCAAGGTATCTGAGTCACAAGTGCAGACAACATCAGATGTACAACCAGAGATCACTACATGGCATCGTCTTGAAGCACGTGAACTTCGTTTAGCTGTAACACATCCACCATCGAATATATTTGAGGAAATGATTCAGTGGACTGAACAAGGGAAGCTGTGGCACTTCCCAATTAACAATGAACAAGGTCTGAACAGAATAAGCATGATGTTGTACCTCACTTGTATGATTTTGTGTACCAGGCTTAAATTGCGTGGCTTAGAAACTGAGAAACTTCTTGGATACAATAAAAGCATTTGCATAAAAAAGGCTTACAAGGACACATGTTTTCTGAACCAGAGAGTTTTTCTTAATTCAGTGTCTTAAAACCAAGAAGAACAGTATTAAATTGATGTACTGTAAATTGCATTGGGTCGTTGATTTCAGTATGCTGTATTTTTTGTAGCAGTCGCAATAGTCTCAATTCTTTGTGTAGTGATTACAAAGGATTTCTGTATCATGAAATTAATATTTCATACTATGACAGTTTGCCTTCTGAAACAATTCTTAGAGAAGCTGAAGATTAAGGCATTGCATAGGAAATCTGTAATACAGTGACACTGCATGAGAAGTTTTCCCCCCTAATACAGTATAATAATTTAGTACTAAATTTTTCCACCTGAGTAACATACATGTTGCCCTTTTAATACATTTCCCACCTGAGAAGCATGAGAGCTTCATAATGTATTGAATTTTTCAAGTGTTCTTGCATGAAAATCTTAAACTGTTTTCCATTTGTTCAATTTTTCACCAGCATGCAGTGACAAAGTAATGTTCTCATTTCATAAAGATTAATGTCCAAGGTCATTACCACCACAAATCCGAGCCATAAATAAGCAATTCAGTGTTAATCTGTGGAAAAATGCAGCAGGAAATGTTTAATTCCAACTGTGCTGGCATCAATTTCTGAGCGTGCATTTCACAAAACTTGATGCAATGTCATGGTGCATGTGTTATGTGTAACATGAATAAGCATTGTGAGTTCAACTATTTTACTTTAATTTCAATAATTTTAAGTACTCTTTGTACACGATTTATATATATTTTCTGTTCAAATTAAATTGCTTATGTGTGTACAGTTTTTGTCCTGTAGAGCCATTATTATTTAACATATGATAATCATGTGCTACATCAAAAGCCAGCTTGCAACATAAGCTGCTCTCAGTGCAAGAAGAGTTGGATATTATAAACTTGGTGAATGCTACTTAAAATTTTCCTGGCTAAATATTGCTTAAGAACTCTGCATTTCTGTTTCAACTTAAAATACAAGACACAGTGCTCGGGCTTTAAGTGAAAAGTGAAGCTGGAAAGAGGTGAAAACAGCAAGATATAGTATGGTAGAATCAGTATTTATGGAATAGTTCTGGCATGAATGTCCTTTTCATTTTACCACTTGTGCTTGTAAAAAGAACTTATCTTCTATTCAAAAATGTGTCAAAATCATTATAAAGGAAAGACTTTGAAAGGTGGTTTTATGGTGAAAATGAATTTTATGCACAGTAGATACAGGATAATATCCTGGTCAAGAAAATGCCAGTTTTAGTACAGAACTACAAAATAGGCATAATTCTTTTGTCAGGCATACTCTGTTAAAATCTTTTCCACTTAATAAGCCAATTTGTTGAATTTTCCAAAAAATTCTTTAGATGGAAAGTGAATGTTATCTGTTAGGATGAAACTTGTGAACCCCATAGTAAGCAGTCAGGTGGCATGATGGTATGGAGAAGGTTCAGTGTAATAAGAATGCAACTCCAAGTGTATTACACTCAATATTGGTTTAATTTGTAACAGGAAAAGTAGGAACATTTATCTCAGTATTTTGGATCATTACAGGAAACCCTTAATTTTAATTTACTTCTTCTTTTGTTTATCATATGAAGACTGCCCCACACCACCTGTTTTATTTCTGTGACTTTTATTGTTAGTGTAAAGTTTCATTTCTGGTGGGGAGAGGGGGCAGGGTTGCACAGAGGAGTGTTCCACATGCAACAAGTTCAGGAAGCACTGCTTTATGACTTTTATAAAAAGTATGTATGGTTCTGGATATGTTATGTTGAATTGTTAAGTAATGTGTGATGAAAAGCCAAACTTATTTCAGATGATCATAAAATTGGTATTATGTGCATTACCTATGCCCTTCTGATGGCAGTATGAATCAGAATATGAATTTTTTGTATGGGGCAGCCAGAAAGAAATTTAAAGGTTAATGTGTTGCTATGCATTCCAGGAAGGCTTGCTGGGAATTGGAGTTACTGATTTTTAACCTGGGCACTGGATGGAGGTGAGCGGTCAGCTTTACTCCGCTCACTGACCATTTTACTCCTAGGAAAAGAGGCCCTAGAGCCAGTCTTGACACTTTGGAGTAGAAAAAAGTCTGTTGCCTCTGCAAGGAATCAAACCATGATTTCTTGGTTGTCCAACCCATAGCTTAGTCACCATACTTATTACACTATTCCAGCTCCTAGCAGTATACAGTGAAACTCACTTAAGAAAAACCTGGTTAAGAAAATTTCCCGCCTAAGAAGTCAGGATAAAAAAGCACCAAAATTCTCCCATTTCATTAAAATTACCCTTTTAAGAAATTTCCCGCTTAAGAAGTAGGATTTTCTTGGAATTTTCAAAATTTTCTTAACAGGGTTTCACTGTATTTAACATTTGGAAAAAGTGTTGATTTATATTAATCCATTATAGCACTTGATTCAGAGAACAGATAATTATGAGCCTTTGTTGTAATTGCAGGTCAAGATGAGGAGTCAAAAGTGTATTTCACAGAACATGTTTTTCTGGAGCATCATTTGGAGCCATGGTGTCCAAGGAAAGGTCCTGTCCGTCACTTTATGGAGTTGGTGTGTGTTGGGCTGTCTAAGAATCCCTACATTACTGTGCAGATGAAACTTGAGCATATTAACTGGTTTCGTAATTATTTTGAAGAGAAGAAGCAAATTCTGCAGGACACAGGAGCTATTCCTGCCCTTTCACACAAGCAGGAAACTGATCATGAGAACGTACCATCATAGATATGCTTACCATAGATACTAGCAGTTTTCAGCATAATGTGGAATACAGTTTGTATCTAAGAAGATAGGCCTGCATGTAATAAACATTAATAAGTGAAATGTGCAGATAATTAGAAGTATTTCAAATATGCTGTACTGTGGCATCGTGATTAGCCCATTCCGGTTACATGTGACTGGACCTTTTTTTCCAGCAGAAATACTTGTTTGGTGAGACATCCCATTGTGATACATAGCACAGATCAATGAATAATAAGACATGTCAGTCACAATTGTATTTAAATAATGTTTTATTTAGTGTGCAGCATAATTTGCCCATCTTGTCTAATTATTACAGTAATATTAGCAATTCCAGTATTCAGCAGGAGATATGGTTGTACATTGTAAGTAGAACAGACTTCATTGCAAAAGACTACCACTAGCCTTGCCACTTAGCAGTCTGAATGAGTGTTACTGTAAGTAAGAAATAGAACTGTGAGGGCAGCAGAATTATAACTTAAAAACCCCTGGAAATGGTAACATGAAGGTTCAGAAGCTCTTCCTAGAGGAGACTATGTCAGTTAGGAGAATGCTAGGATTAGTTGCAGGACAGACTACACAGATTTGGGCTGTATGCTGTTGCATGTTTATATAGTTATATATGGATATGTATGTCTTCTGACTCATTCTACATCTCAAGGACTCTTGTGGTACCTTCTGTAGATCACTTGAACATAAATAAAACTAACCAACTAACTAACTAACTAAAAAGAGCAGTACACTACCACCTCCACACATGTGTCGGCAAAGACTGAGTGTGCGTCCATGTCCACCTCGTAGCAGCTGCTTCGTTAATTGACAGTCAAGACCTCAAATTTCACATATTCTTATTGCGGACGAAAATTTCAGAACCAACAGAATTCTTCCGTTATTTCCGAAATCCTTACATAAGAGGTCCATTAACTGGGGGCCTACAGTAATAGAACAGATAAGAGTATTGTTCCTGACATGATGTTACACTGTGACTGCTGTGAGCATTTAGGATCTAAATTAAAGTTGAACACAGTTAAAGGTATGTAGGAACTACCACTGAAAATCCTTTTGAGTTACTCCAGTGTGTTTAAATGTGCTGGCTATTCTATTGACCAAGTAGAATAGTTAATATTTCAAACCAAGGCTGAACGTGGCAGAGAACATGGTCTAAATCAGTTAAACTTTATGTCTCATGTTGGGATAGCAACAGTAGTCATTATTTTACCGTTATTAATCATTATCTGTTCTCTGCGTTTATTATTTCCTGCTGTTCTTTAATGGCTTCTAGGTATCATCCTCGACTATTGTAATATCCTCTTTTTTTTATTTTGTATTGTATCACATTTTGTGTTTTTTGTTACATCACCTTATACTTAATTTTAAGTGTTTTGCCATTACAGACCTGTATTTGTATGAGGGGCGCACCCAACAGGGGGCTGCTGGGCTGCAGCCCCCCCTCCCCAAACCTCCCACAAAGCCAAAATTTAAAAAACACAGATTATGTAAATATTATGATCTCAGAAGTTTTATGTGATTCACCCTTCAGCTGAAATCAGCCACTGAAATCAGCTGACGAATAGTACAGTTGAATTTTGAAAAATGAATTAATAAAATTAAAAAACAAGAAGACAGGAGGACACTGCGATTGAGTCATTAAACATGTAGTTATATTCATGTGTACGTAAATGCAATTGCAGACAGTGTTATGTTACACTTACAACATGATTCTTGTAACATAATTTTTAAAATGAAACGTAAATTATATGTAGCCTCAGGGTTACCCCCCCCCCCCCCCACAACAAACAATTCTGGGTGCACACCTGATGTGAATCTTCATCTTTTTAATGCTTTCAATGTGCCTTCTTTAAGTATTACTTATGCATATTGGACGTAGTTTGTGCTGTTTCTGTCATAGGCCCTTCGGCTGTTGAGTCAGCACATAAATAAACTTGGTTGAATCATCATCATCATCATCTCTATACAGGGCATTTGCAATTACATACCTGCAACAGACCATGTTTCTAGGGTATATAATATTGCAGCTAATGATCAGGTTTTGTATTTATACATTAGTACTTACAAAATGTGTGCTCAGGGCTTTTCAGGTGTGTTGTTCAGATATTCTTTGAATGATTTTGAAATCATTCCAGTTGACCCTGATATTACTGGTATCATTTTCGATTTTACATTCCACATGCACTGTAGTTCTATTTTAAGGTCTTTATATTTTAAAATCTTTTTGGCTTCATTCTTTATCACATTTCTGTCTCCAGAAATTGCAGTTATAGGGGAAGGTTGGTAGGTTGTAGGATAGGTTCACCAATATATGTACGGGTCACCAGAAGTGGTATATCGTAGTATTACCTCAATGACAAAACCAACTCCTATATAGTAAATTTTAATATGTTGTAATATAGTATGATCAACCCATGCAGGTTGTACAGTATGCAGTACAGTACAGTGCTGGACTATTATGCACGGATAGCTTGCTCTTGATGAGTCTTGATGCTGCTGGTATAAACGACAAACACACACTGCTGACTGTTGCTAGGCGGCTTCTTTTATCCTTCCGCACAGCTGAGTGGGCAGAGCTCATGTGTTGGCGAATCCCAATGCCACTGGCTAGCGGGCAGGACAGTGTTGCCAGAGTGGGGAAGAACAACCATGGCTGAAGGTCGGTCTGCTGGATGAAGGTCGGTCATTGCCCTCTGTGCTGTGTCGAGGTTTGGAAGTAGTGACTTCTGCTGGTAGTGTGGTGTGTATTTCTGTGGCCCTTAAAAGGACTGCTCTGCGTGCAGTGGGATGTTCCGACACAGTGTCGCTATCACAGTTTATGATGTCCAGTTTATTGTTAGGGATGGTTGTGTGTCCAGTTTATTGTTAGGGATGGTTGTGTCCATTTTCACCTGTTGGTTACATAATAGGCCTATGGTTACCTTACTTTCATGACTTGTTTCTCCTGATTTTGGTATATGCTTATACCAGTGTTCCTTGTGTAATTTTACCACTCCTTTTCTGCACAGTGTAGCTGACAATACACTCTATCATGTCACTTTATGTTCTGTACTTTTGCCAGTATTGAGGTACACTGTTAAAATGTGGTCCATTGTCTCATGTTATTGACATAGCCTGCATTTGCTGTTTCTGTTTTCAGTGTTTGTGTTGTATGACATCATCACCACCACCACCATCATGATCATCATCATCTGAGATAAGGGTTATTTGACTTTGGGGGTCATATCCCTTTAACCACCTGGAAACTGTGCTCAAAAACAGGGTAGCCTTCTTCTGCTGGAGATTTCATGGTCAATGGATGTAATGCCTGTAAGTGCATGGAATTTTATGTACTTCAAAAATCTGACCCCATAATTGTGGGGAAATGGATATTGCGGGCCTCCTGTATCAAATCATGCAACGTCATACCCAAGAAAACATCCGTCTTCTGAATTGCAATGTAAACTTTATTACAGCTGTGTTCCGAGACTAATAGTTCACCAGTATGTATTTTAAGTTCTCTAACTTCATTAGTTGCGTGAACATACAGAAGCTAACAAAGTAATTTTTTCACCTATCAAAATGAGATGGGAGCCAGCTTACAGATCATATACTTATCCTTGATCTGAAGTTCTTGTGGTATGCCATCTTAGATTCAGTTAGTTTTCCTTTTACTGTTCTTTTCCCTCAATGACAGCATATTTTACATATTCTCCTTGTAGTCCTGAGAGATGTTATCAGGACCTAGAGACATGGTAAGATATTAATGTGGTACTAATTCCAGTACCTTCCCAGTTGCATTAGTGGCAATGCGCTGGAGTTGTTTGTCCATCTTCAGGATACTGAAAGCTATTTGCTATCTTTGACTATCCTGAAGACAAGGGTAACAAGCTGCGACGAAACATCGGTAATGAACTACCAGTCAATGCGGCTTTATACCCAAGAACGCGTAACTGTAATCAACATTCAGAAAACCACAAATACCACATTTGCTTTCGTCGCACATACAGATGGCAGCGAAGTTGAGGCAAGGTACATTCGTGACCACAGATCATCTAGTATAGCTTGTAGCGCATTTAATCTGTGATGACGTGCACAGGAGGGGAAAAATAAGCGTGCGGTTGTAGGATGCGTTTGAGTTCAATGTGCAGCGTAAAGTGTTGTCGTGTAATACTGTTTTATTCCCATGTATTTGGTTCGTTTATGTATGCTTTTGTAACGTGGCGTTTTTCAGATTTTCTGTATTTCACACAGCTAACGTTTCGTATATTTAGAAACGTGCCGTTCTAATTTGAGGTTATATACTCATAAGGAAAATAACAATGGACAAAGGTGATAGTAAATATCAACATTTGTTATCCAAGCAAGAAAATGTAGTGGAAGATTGTACTTTGTGGACAAGGTAAGTAGCGTGTAAAAGTCCGCGTATGTTGTTTTCGAGTACAGAGTTTGTTTAATTTGTAACGCTGTATATCCGACGTCATGCCAGCAATCATCAGAGGCTCTGTCTTAAGGGCAAGTTACTGATTAAAAAATCTTTCGCCACTAGGTCTATACGAGGGTAAAATTTAGTACATTAGTACTTCCAGTAACGACAACTTCACAAAACGACCTGGGATAAAAGTAATATTAATGTCTTTTGCCAAATGATGCAGGATGAGAACAATGCTCTTGTTTGATGTGATGAGTTGTTAAATAATGTGAACTATTTTGACAACACAGAATTCATACAAAGACCAGAAAGAGTTGAAAACAGTATAATTACAAAACCCAGACTCATGTCGTAATGATATACACAAATCCAACCAAACAGTTTGAACATACTGTTGTGGAAATATCCAGTTACATATAGTTGTTACTTAAGGTAATGAGAGACGGGGTGGGATGCTGTACCAGCGTGTTTTTAATTTACTGTTTCAGTGTCTTTTGGACCATCCAGTGTGTATGCGCAGTTTATTTTGATTATCTAAATCTTCACTATGCATGCTGTTATATTAAAATGAGCCCTTCAATAGGCTTTCATATTTTCAGTCAGCAGAATATGAGTGTACGTGAGGGCCATGTAAAATGTCTCATTTTTAATTATATTGACTTTACAAATTTCCTGTCCTCTGTATCCATAACAGGGTCCAGCAACAGGCATTTCTGAACAAAATGAATCTGTGGGTTTTGCTGAAATACAGGGAATTTATTTACAAATTGAATAATTGTTAATTCCTTCAAGAAGATTACATGATAATTTAGTTACTTTCAAGCTGATGCTTAGACCGTTTCCATCAGTATAAACATTATGACATAACGGCTTATATATAATATGTGATTTGGTGACAAGTAGCACATGCATACTTTCTAATGAGTTGAGGAGGCTGTAATAGGATATAGTAATGATCACTGTGTCAGTAATACCTGAAGAGGCTAAGAGAGTGATAAAAACACATAGAGTGACTCGTACAAGTAGTTATCATGTTGCGCGATTTTGTTTTGCACGATTTCACTTTAAAATTTACTTGAAATTTTACACTTCTGTTTGAATTCAAGAGATAATTTTCAGCTGAACGCGATGTGGCATACACAATCTATGGTCATTCTTATCAAATCTATGTGATAATTTGCAGTTTAACGTGATTTGGCATGGATGATCCATGGTCACGCGTATCTTCTTTAAGAGGTTAGCAGGACATGACATCACTGTCACGCCATCCCTCACGTGTATGGATTGATTACGTTGGTGTTATATCTACGCGGCTCATTTAGTTTCCTCTTCAACAGCATTGGCTCTTCTTACCAATATAAGGGAGAAACATAAATCTGCTTCACCTAGTGCAATCCAAGTGAAAAATCGGCAAAGATGATTGGTATTGAAGAGAAATTACATGTAATAAGCCGACTTGAAAAGGGTGAACGAATTATTGATATATGCCATAATGTTAGACCTGCTCATAGCAGCGTACATACAGTTTGTCATAATGCTGCTTGAATTAAAGAAAGTGCTAAGTCAGGAACTAAAGTGTTTGTTTGTGTAGCAAGACCAAGACTACCACAGTCCTGTCTGAATGAACCGTACCAAAGAACTGTGGATATGAGTCTCTTACAGTTTCATTGCATTAGAAATAAATAAATAAATAAATAAATAACTATATTGTATAGAAGCGTATGTATACTGTATAGAAATGTACATATACTTTATATATAGTATGTGTATACTCTACAGGTCCATATGTCTACTAGTGGTATAGTCATACACTATATAGGATGAGGTTGTCAGTCCCCTAACCCCCAGGAAATACATTGCTTTAAATGGGAATTCTGTGTGTGATTTGCGCGATGTTTTTCAGGAACATAATCCTATTGTAAAATGAGAACTGTTTGTATTTCACTGCTGGACATGTAGAGGAAATGGTGGGATGAAAGTCAACAAGAATGCATAGTTGGTGTTTCCCCACTTACTGGACCACCCAGTAATGCATGTCTTGACAAATTCTGAGCACAGTGCTGCAATGGCACATAGATATTTTGTTGTTGCACCTAGTTTTTCCAGGGTATTTTTGATTTGTTTCTTTGGCCTCTTTGAAAATCCCAGTGTAACATTGATTATGATACAGAACTGCTTGTCTGTGGCAGCAGACAGTCGGAACACCTAAACCTGCGTTTAGTGGTCCTTTGCATTGGTGTGTATTGTGATACGTACCAGTGCAAATTCTCACTGGTAAATGGTTGTTGGGCATTTTGTCTGAATTGCCATTTGCTGGCACAGAGTTTAGTTTATATGCTGTTTAGAATGTCAGCCCAATCTGTCCAGATCACCTATATACCCTCATGGAGAAAATTGTATTGCCTCTGGTCAAAAGAAATATTTGTCATGCCTTGCATTATTGATTTGAATTCCAAACTAGATGTAATATCTGTATGAGGGGGCGACTTTTCTCTCTTTTAATGGGCACCTAACCATATTAGCTTACAGGGTGTGCAGGCTTCATTTACAACTGACACAGGTGTGACAGTGAATAATGAATAAAGAAGTTCTGTGATACTCCTCTCAAAAGTAGATATTTCAGTTGCTCAGAATGTTCAGTTACAACCAACACTTTTCCCTTTATTAAAAGTTATTTGGCGACCAGGTTTCAGCTTATAAAGCCACCATCAGGCCTTACAAAAACATGAATTGAGAAACTATGTCACATGAAGGGAAAGGCCTTCCTCTTTTATGAAGTAAAGTAACGTTGTACAAAAACCTGGTCACCAAATAACTTTTAGTAAAGTAAAAAGTGTTGGTTGTGACTGATCATTCTGAGGAATTGAAATATCTACTTTTGTATACATGCTCCAACTGGGATGTTTAGCATAAAAAAAATACCCATCTCAGTTGATCACAATTTGTGTGATACAATTGTTGATGGCATTTGACTTGCCTTGTCAACTTAACATAAATGTAAAGGGGCCTGACACAAAATATACTTATTAGTGTCAGATCCCTTAACAGCCTGCCAACTTTATTTGTCCTTGAAAGTTTTGAGACTTTCACAATGGTGTAGTTGAGGGGTCCATATGTCTGGGGTATGATGCTGTGTCATTAGGTGTGTATTTCCTTCACCTTCGAGGGTTCTGAGGTCCTAGAACTTTGGAGCCCTCGGAAGAGGGATGCAATAAATTTCCTGAAAATGTTGGCAAATACTTACCCAATGATGCAGTATCATTTCCCAGAAGAATTGATTCCTTATTTATCTTTGTAAGTGTTCAGATTTTGTGAAGAGGTTTAACTAGTTTTATGTGTTAGGAAGTTGATGTTAAAACATCACCTTCCTGACAATATTTGGCTTCAACTTAGTAGTGATATATTGTACAGACATATTGTTTTATGTTTTGTTTAGTAACGGCTCTTTGCAGCCTGATGTTTTAGGTACTAGAAACTTAGTATTTTCTGTTGTTTATTAAGGTTCTTTACAGACCTCATTTTACCCACTACTAGCAGAATAATACTTTTTTAAATTTGCTTTTTAGGCAGTTGTAGATAACATTAGATGCTAGCACAGTTCTAGGTACACTTTCTAAATATCTGCTGACCTGGTACCGTGAAGATGGAGACAGTCATTTTCTCCAAATGTTACCTGTTTACAGAAATGTGCTGTGTTGTGACCTTAATATGTTACCATGAGAATCTCAAATGGTGTTTTACTCTTTTATGTGTACCGTTTGTAACATGTTTCAGGACTGAGAAACGAAAGTGGCTTTGCACTCTCTTCATTGGGACATCAGCCCTATATGCCAGTAGAACTTCTGTGCCACTTCTTGTTCCTGCAATTGCCCTGGAGAGAAACTGGAGCAAGACAAACTCTGGCACTGTACTGTCAAGTTTCTTTTGGGGATATACGCTAACCCAAGTGGTTGGTGGCTACCTAAGTGACAGAATTGGCGGGCATAAAGTTATATTAACTGCTGCTGTAGGATGGTCGCTGTTTACATTTTGGATGCCAGGTGTTATAAGACTATTTTCAGCTCAAGAAACTTCAGTCAATTTTGTAGTAATTATGAGAATACTTCATGGAGCATTCCAAGGTATGGTATTTGTAGAGTTGTATAGTTTTGTGGCTTTGGGAGCTAATAAGATAACTTTCTCTGGAAGTTGGTAGGCTAGAAACTACAGCCATACATGTCAGTATACTAAGGTGTAAGAATCTTAGCAACCCCCGCCCCCTCCACCTCCTTCAAAGGAGAGGAGAAGAAGAGAGAAGTAAAATGAACACTGACAGCATTTGCCCAGAAGTAGTCATTTGGTGAGACTTCATGTACACTCTGTGAAACAAAAATCAAGCGGCCTGGGATTTTGAGTGTCCCCCTCCGGAATTTCAGGCCGCTTGATTTTTGTTTCACAGAGTGTACATTTGGACCAACTGTATGAATATTATGCATGTACATTATGTTTTTGTCTGGTTCAGTTAGTATGCATATATATTTACATCTTTTTTCTGTAATGTCTCTCGTACTGTCATCTTCAATTATTTTATGAAATTTTGTATGTATTGAAGCCCTCAGTGTGACACAATTCAATAAAAGCTTCTCAGCCTGACATATTGTACCTTAACATGGTCCATACCCAAATCCTACAGATGTTTATACGCTAATTTACGTTTTAATGCGTGATGATGGCACGCAGTAGGTGGAGTTCAGTGGTACCAGGAGATTTTTATGAGAAGACAAGTTATATGAGAAATTGCTTTTAAGCCAAATTACAGCTGGTATGTGGGGTTATTTACCTGAAGGGATGGCTTCTGCAGCAGTACTATTTGAATTTAAAAAAACACTTTTAAAGGATGCATGGAGATCTGTAGAAGGTTGATGAATAGCATGGTATTAAATTGCGTGAATATTTTAACAAAAAAATACAAGGATATCATTTTATAAATACCTTTAAAAATCAAGTTGGTAGTGGTCTCTCTTTGGATTACTGTGGTATAGTAACACAGAGCTACAAACCATTGTCCCTGTCTTATTAAAGACTTACTGAATGTCCTCTTTGAGAAGTATCCCACCAATAGAGAAGGCTAAGTAATAGCAAATTTCTGCCATCTGCTCACAGCATGACGAGAGAGGACGTGGTGTGTTGGTATCAAAATTATGATCATTATGTTTGTTTTGAATGGTGTAGGACTATCACACTTCACTGAATTCCTATTGTAATATAAATCACATCATTATTTTGTGCAGGTATTGTAAGATTTTCCTACAAAATGTGAACTAAATTTGATCAAAATTAAGGACACTAATTTCTACACAGTAATATAAATTTTCTGGATAACTTTTTTCTCCCCAGTGGTGCAACAACCCCTTGTGGGCCAGCGTCTCCTCATTATTGAGGCTTAGTGATCACACCCAGTTACACCCCACTTGGTTGGACTCCTCTGGACGAGTGATTAGCCGTACCCAGAGGCCTGTACCTGACAACACACAACGCTCACAAGAAACAGACATCCATTCCCCTGGCTAGATTTGAACCCACAATCCCAGCAAGTGAATGGCCACAGACCTGCACCTTAGGCTGCACGGCTGCTGCGTAACTAGCATCTTGAAAGATACTTAAAAATGAACACCACAAAAACAATTTTCTGTTACTTATAAACTTAGCAAAATTGAATATGAGGTATGAGATTCTTATGATAGTGACTGTGATGTGGGATGTGATGCTGTGTTGTTTAGTAGATAAGTTCCAACATTTTGGAGGACCTGCTGTTTCCATCTTCAGTGAAAAAGAATTGAAGGGTGGGCCTGGCAGCTGGAGGCATTAGGTTCTTCTGACTGTTAATATGTTTCATACAAAACAACGCGTCATATCCAATAAGACAGAAATCTTTAGTGTAGTATTTAATTGTTACATAAAGTATTATTTGATTTTGTGTACCAGATGTAGAAAATTTTGAAGATACAGTAAGAGGATGTTGGAGTAATGAAGTTTGACTCACTAATCACTAACACAAAAATGAGACAGTATGATTCCAAAAGTGGAATATTCAGTTAATGAGGATACCGTTAGGAAATGGGTGGAAGATTTGCCAGATCTACAAATAATATAGGATCTATACTATAGGGCGCACGTGCGCACACACGCACGTGTGGAACCAGTGTCCTCTGATAAATGTATGGACAATTTATTTATTTAATTACTTATTTATTGACCCATTTACTTTGTTATTCATTTGGTACTTAATTCATTTACTTATTTACCCATTTATTAACTTGGTATGTATTAGCTCATTTACTTGCCTATTTACATCTTTATTTATTTATTAACTTACTAATATCTAATTAATATATGTATTCACGTTTTACTTATTTTTAATTTGCATATTAAGTATGTGTTTTATTTATGTTATGTCTTTGTGTTTACATTTTTATTATTTATTTTTACTTCACATATTTTGTGTATTTAGTTATTTACTTATATATTCATTTTTAGTTGTTATTTATGTACTCATGATTTTACATATTTATTTACATATGTCATTTACTTATATACTGACATGTTTTCTTAATTTTGTTATTTATTTGCTTATTCATTTAATGTGTGCTTGGTTTTATTTATTATTTATTTATTTAATTAATTGTTTAATTTTTGTTTATGTACTTAATTATTTTAACATTGGTTTATTTATTTATTTTTCGCACACTTATGTATTTGCGTATCTTTATGTTCTCTGTTTTATGTATATGCTTGTTTACTTCATTTATTAATTGCTTATATTCCAATTTATTTATTTATTTATTTATTTATTTATTGTGTAGTAATGTGTATGTCACCACACGTGTCTATTTATTTATTGACATACACATTTATCCACTTACTTGCTTTTTGTATATATTTATTGTTTATCTACTTATTTCTTCACTACTTGTTTATATTTATTTACATGTTGACTTATTTTCATTTGTTGATATATTTTCTGGTATTTTTCTTACTGTTATTTATTTATTTATTTATTTATTTACTGTCTTCATTAATTAGTTATGTAGGTATTTATTTAGTTATTTGCTCATTTATGTATTGAATGATTCATCTGTTTATTATTTCCTCTATTATTTACTTACTCTTGTATATGTTTATGAACTTATTTATATGCTTATTTAATTACTTCATTGCTTTTTATCTTCTCACGTATTTACATATCCATTTAGATGTACATTTATTTGTTTATTCACATATTTATATATTTACTTACATATTTGTTTAGTATTCAATTCTTTATTTGATGTTTATTCATTTATTTAGCTACTTATTTAACTTTTTCTTTATTTATTTGTGTATTTTTTCTTTGATTGTATATGTATTTGGTTACTTATGTATTTACTTTTACATATTTTGTATTTATTTACGATTTCATTCATTCTGTGGTCTGTCTAATGACAGGTCCGTAGCCCCTTCCAAAGCGAGTTTTCCACAGGGTGTGATCTAGTGCTTCCTCTTTTAATTTCCAGTATCTACTCTTTTCTTTAAGGTCATCCAGTAGCTGTGTATGTCTTCTTCCTCGTCTTCCGTCATTTTCATCCTTCCCTCTAACTTTATTTCAGTCACGTGTTTTAGAAGGCATTTTCTACTCAAGGTGTGACCAATCCAATTAGCCTGTCTTCTTTTGATTATATTTTCTGTGTAATACATAAATGAAAGTGGAACATCTTTGGTAGTTGGTAGTGGTACTCTGCCTCTCTGTATTCAACTTAGACATTGATTGCTTGTGATGGTAGAACTGGCTGCCTCAAATACATATACTGTTTTAATCTGATATTTATTACAATTAATTCTTTGTGCAGGTGTTCATTTTCCTAGTATGAGCAGTCTGACAAGCCAGCATTTAGCTGAGAAAGAACGTGCGTCATTTTTTAGTATCTTAACCTCGGGTTCAGCTGTTGGGACTCTGTTCACTGGCACATGTGGATCTTATTTGTTGGACTACTACGGTTGGCCTACTGTATTTTATGTTATTGGTATGTCTGTTATGTATGTGGTGATACAAGATTACTGAGAAAGTATTTCTATTATACTGTACTTCTCCAAATCAGGACTTTGCTGTTATCAGCCTGTATCTATTGTATACTTAGCTTTATTATTTTAATTTTGGTTTATGTGTTATTCAGGATCTTATATAACATTGTATATTGATAGGTTTCCTTGGAGTAGTTTGGACATTTGTTCTACGCAAGTATGCTTTAGCACTAGAGAGGAGAAAGACTGTAATTACATCTGTTTCATCTAAACTTCATTCTTCATTACATGTGAAAGATAAAATACCAGTTCCATGGATGAAACTGTTTCAGCGGTTTGAATTCTGGTAAGTTTGTCTGCATTCATCCAGAATGTGGTTTTGGCACATTTATTCAAAAATAGCTATCATTATTGTAAACTGTGATCTTTTCCCATAGCCAAGATAAAGTAATAATAATAATAAGAAGAAGAAGAAGAAGAAGAAGATAAAGATAGCAAATGCAGATTATGT
>BLKM01003672.1:0-11172 GCA_013340265.1 Coptotermes formosanus | reverse complement strand
AACACTTCACATCACTTCACTTATTTACACACAACACTTCACTTCACTTATTTACACACAACACTTCACATCACTTCACTTATTTACACACAACACTTCACATCACTTCACTTATTTACACTCAACACTTCACATCACTTCACTTATTTACACACAACACTCAACTTCATGTCACTTCACTTATGGTAATTATAATGATTTTAATTATTAACTGCAACTGAGTTTACACCCGGCGGCAGTGTTAACCTACATGTGATCCATTTAATGTCTCTTTATGTAAGATCTTTCCGGAGGCCCCGTAGAGATCAATAGGCCCTCCACGTAGATCTTGCCCTTTTTCCGTCCTTCCGCCCGTCTGTATTCACCACCCCGTCATTCACCTTTTTCATGGCTGAAAAGCCCCTAGTGGGCCAGGGCATCCCCGTTATCGAGGCTTCACGATCACACTCAGACACACCGCACTCGGTAGGACTCCTCTGGACGAGTGATCAGCCTCACGCAGAGACCTCTTCCTGACTACACACAACAGTCGTAAGGACAAACATCCATACCTCTGGCGGGATTCGAACACACAATTCCAGCAAGCGAGGAGCCGCAGACACACGCCTTAGACCGCGCAGCCACTGGGATCAGCACCTGACTCATTTACTCGTCGATGTTATAGACTCCATCTACGTATATTCAAGAAGCCTCATGTGAACACTCTCAGGGCATAGAAAATCTCGCTGGCTTGATGAATGTGAACATTCAGTTGTGAGCAGAACAGAGATGGAGACGGTGTGAAGATTCGAGTCTTAAAAACTTCGAGTGGTGATTGGCATTTTGCAAATCTACAATAGAATAATAGAATATTTTATTCTGCTAGTGTTTAAGAATGGGGTGCACAGGAACATAGTCGAACCTGAGAGGGAAGAATTAGGGGAGTGCTGGACAAAACTGCGTAATGAGATGCTTCATGTTTCGCGCTCCTCGACAGATTCTATCCAGACGACGAGGCACAGGAGTATGGGATGGGAGGAGCGTGTGGTGTGTATGCGGAGAAGAGAAATGCGGACAGGATTTTGGTTGAGAAACCTCAAGAAAAGACCCAACTTGGAAGACTTGGTCATAAATGGTAAAATAATATTAAAATGGATTTGAGTAGAAAATGGAAAGGAATAGCACGGGCTGGATTAAGGTGGCTCAGGATAGGGACAAGTAGCCGGCTGTTGTGAACACGGTATAATGAACCTGCGGGTTACATAATACTCGGGGAGTTTTGTAACTAACCGAATGGCTAGTAGCTTTTTACAAAGGTCTGTGCAGCGTGGAGTTAGCTAACTAGTTAGGGGATGAACTGCTATAGTCCGTTACATTTGTGTGTTGATGTGTTGTAATTGCATCCGTTTCCATTGTTAGTGGTAGCAAGACGTGCAAAGTTCGACCCTTCGGAACTCGAAAATATTTCATGCCAACAGCTAGTGCCTATAGTACTTCTTCACACTTAAGTATCCACATGAGACACGGGACAATAATGTTGACTATGTAACGTCATATTTATGTCGGTGTTAATAATGCATGGAGCTTCACCTCTACATATTCCCTACACCTATTTTGTAACGAACATTTATCAAGCAGGAAGCCAAAAGTTGTTTCAAGTGTATAACATATTTTCATACATATTGGGTCGGCAATTTATCACGTAATTGCGCCTCAGGGACGTCCTGAAAATGGCTCCAGCCCTCTCCGGAAAGCCTCTATTTTCAACAGAATAAGTGCTTTACAACAGGTTCTACCATAGAGTGTCGTGTAAACTTCGTATTAGTGGCTGAGTTTGCGTTAACTTTTCGTACAGGTCATTTTGCAGAAGTGACGGAATTTCTAAAGACCTAATTAAATCTAGAAACCCTTCAGGAATTTGAAACAGAGCAGATACGAATTTTATTTTCAATGGATGCCATTGCCTTTACGTGGTCAAGGGCTGGCGAGATTCTTACAAGGCGCAGCTGTCTATAAATAAATGTGCGCTCTTTGTCTAGATAATTAATAACGTTGTGACAAATTTTTGTACATACTGAAAGTTTGGTTTTGTAACGAAATTGTCTTTTTAAACAACTGGTGTAAATGAAACCCTCAAACTACAGCAGGGAAGTATACAAAAGTTTATATGAACTGAAATTGCGGAAAGCTTTGCTGTCAACTTGCCGAAACTTGTGATGTAATGTTTGTTACATATCGGACCCTGAGTTTCAGGTCACACAGACAGACAAAAAGTCAATGGAATGTACGCAGGTCTGGTTATGAGGGCCTTCAGAAGTGATAATTCATGGTAGCAACCTTGCGATTGCCTTGCTTCGACACACGAGGGCAGACACTTTATAAAGTTTAGGAGACAAAGAATTATTTAAGGAGATTGTAATACCGTCTAGCAACCTAGTTGAATATCGAAGATTAGTAAGAATATGTGGAAAGAAATTGTTATTTCATAAAAAACACTAATCACCAACAAACGCACAAAGAGAGTTTTATCATCAATTGTAACACACTCGTACATGTTTCGACCCTGCTGGGTCATCTTCAGGGAGAACTTTCCTTTACCGTTACACTAGGGTTGCACTTTACAGTTAAGTGAGAATGTGCTGTTGACTGTGTACTGCGTTGTTTTTGGAGTCTTGAACTCTCCGCGGTCCGGCCCGGACCGCGGAGAGTGTAACGGTAACGAAAATTTCTCCCTGAAGATGACCCAGCTGGGTCGAAACATGTAGGAGTGTGTTACGATTGATGATAAAACTCTCTTTGTGCATTTGTTGGTGATTAGTGTTTTTGTATGATATACTGCACGGACATGGAACACATTAAATTTAAGAAACACATTGTTTATTTTCAGTAGCAACAATGCTTAGCTCAACAACAATATTAAGAACTCGTAATCGGCGACGTAAATTCGACTGAAACGGTGGTGGGCAGTTAATGTAGCCGGGAACGAATAAATATTGCGCGAACACACCACAGTGTTACTTTATAAGCACATTGAAAATCTTTTCTCAATCAAAAATATCCATCAGCTAATTGATGATAAAACTCTCTTTGTACATTTGTTGGTGATTAGTGTTTTTGTATGATATAGTGCACGGATATGGAACACATTAAATTTATTATTTCAGAATTGTTACTATTATGAATAGAATACATTCGAACCCAAGGCTGTAACAGTTTGTAATCTACATGGATTGGTCCGTCTAGAATACAAAGAGCTTATATACAGTGTTAGTACAGCGTATTGCCTGCAATATAATGATAGGCGGTAATGCTGCTGATAGGAGTGGATCGGCCTCAGGTTTTTCTCCCTTAATGGTCTACATGAAGGTAAGGTTGTTCTTGTCCATGGTGGTTTATCTCCACTCATTCTTAACGTCGGCTCCAAATGGAGATCAGGGATCAGCATTACACGCTGGCCGCTTTACCTCTGAGACAGAACCCCTGTACCTATTCAGTAAGAGGTTGGGTGTGCCCCGGAGTTAGTGTGGACCTTATGGATAAGAGTAGAACCTCTTGCTCGTGCTGGCATTCGAACCCCGCACCGCCCCATAAGTATCTTAGTCACTGTACCGATTAAGCTGTCCCGGCTGCATCCAAAGGATCTGCATTCACAAAGAAATTGAGAGGGCAAATCTTTCGATGAGTGAATGCTATCATTCATTTTAGAATTTCTTGTGTAGTGTACAGAAGTGTGAAAATTAAAATATAGAAAACTATAAATACAGTCGAACCCGGTTAAAACGACATCGGTTTACACGATACCTTGTCCATAGCGTCAGACATTATGTGACACCAATTAATTCCTTACTGTCAATCAAACATTATACTCCTCGGTTATAACGACACAAAATATTCAGTCACTTTCATGACGTTATAACCGGATTCGACTGTACTCCTTTTGCGGGTTTGAAACTTGGTCTTTCACACATCAAGGGAAAAATATAGGCCGCTGCTGTTTCAGGATAGCGTGCAGAGGAAAATATTTGGAGGTCAGTGAAGAGGAGGCTGAAGAAAAAATCGTAATGAGGAACTTTAAGATTTTTACCAAATAATATTAGTGTGATGTCGTAAAGGAGAAAGACATTGATGTGCATGTGTCGTGCATGGTAGAGAAGAGTATTGCATACAGAGTTTTGTTAGGAAAACCTGAAGGAAATAGGCCATTTTGGGGACCTAAACTTAGATGCGAGTATAATATTAAAAGGAGTATGAAAGAAATGGAACGGTGGGTGTGTACTGAATTCGTATGGCTTAAGATTAGGCATCAATTACAGCTTCTTGTTATCGCGCTAGTGACATTTCAGGTTGCAAAAAAAATACGGTAAAAAATGAATGGCTGAGGGAAAGTAATGGCCTCTGAAGAAGGATGCTACTCCATGAGTTATAGGCCTCATATTTTGTCCACACCTGGGGTTACATAGCTGGCCATTTGCGGTTAACAGACTCGAACCTGAGGCTGTGAGAACTGGTGGCAGGTGGAGTGGCCCATGTACGCTACAAAGAGCATACAGAATGAGTCACTACACAGTAGTAGGACAACACTGGGCGGTGATGTTTCTGACAGGAGTGGTTAGTGGGATGATAGGATCTGCCACAGGCTGGTGACCTCTAATGATCCGCCGCTTGTTCGCATATTGTGTGGAGGATGGTTTGGAACTGGTGTCTCGCGAATCGTTATCCACAGCTGATATGAGAGTAACAGAAGATACTGATCCTAGTTTGTGCTGGACTTCCGTGTGTTTTAAAGTATTTCATTGGCCGTGATTGATGAACCGCTTTATTTAGAGTATTGACAGGTTTAGGAATCAGAATAATGTTTATTACACCCAATTCCATCCATGGAGCAGAGGCCTTCTTGAGAAGCTAACAGTTTCTCAGCTAGTCAAGAAATTCCCCGCATTTTATGGAACCCGGAGGTTCATTACCGCATTCACAAGAGCCCGCCACCTGTCCCTATCCTGAGCCAGCTCAATCCAGTCCATGCCCCATCCCACTTCTTGAAGATCTATTTTTGTATTATCCTCCCATCTACGCCTGGCTCTCCCAAGTGGTCGCCTTATTAAAATGGTCAATATTTATCATTTTTATTTACTTTTAATCATTCAAACTAACTAACTTCATGGAATAGAGGCCTTCTTGAGAAGCTAACAGTTTCTCAGCTAGTCAACAAATTTCCCGCATTTTATGGAACCCGGAGTTTCATTACCGCATCCTCAAGATCCCGCCACCTGTCCCTATCCTGAGCCAGCTCAATCCAGTCCATGCCCCCTCATCCCACTTCTTGTTTATTACACCCAGTGTAATGAATACATTATGTAAGCCTTACAGAGTCAATATAAAGTCAATTTCAAAATTTTGTGTGGGTGTAAGAAATTGTTTAAGGTAATTCTATGGAGGCGATAGAGCTGTGGTGAATCGGTAGATGAGGAAGTGTCGAAAATGGACATGGGAACTGATAAATTTCAATTGGAAGGTCTGTTGTTAGGGTAGTCAAGTCAGGGAGAAAATCGTTGTTGATGTCGTTTGGATGTGGAAGAGTGAAAAGCGTAAAAGTTTTACTCGGAAACCTGTTTGGGCTCACAATTAATGGAAAAGTTTACAGAAGGTGGGAGAATATTGTTGTGAGTAAATTGTGCAGTTACGGAGAGGATAGAACTGGCTGGACTTCCTCCTTTTGGTGTATGGGTGGCCGATCCCAGTGGCCGCGCGGTCTAAGGCGTAGGTCTGCGGCCGAGCGCTTGCTGGGATCGTGGGTTCGAATTCCACCGGGGGCATGGATGAATGTTTGTGTTGTCATGTAGAGGTCTCTGCGACGGGCCGATCGCTCGTCCAGAGGAGTCCTACCGACTGTGGTGTGTGTCTGAGTGTGATCAAGTGAAAATAAATGAAGCTCGACACCTGCTGTGAGTAGGTAGAAGAGGGAAGGACTGCGAACGGTATTATGAACGTAGAACTTAGGTGTTACGGTGCCAAGTATTAGATGAGTACTACTGACGTATGAGGTGTGACGCCGTGTAGTCTGGTAGACACATACCAACTCCATCATCGTAACTGAAAGTCAAGAGGCAGGTGGTCCCTCCGAGACTTTAGTAGATTTATACCAGACTACACGGCGTCGCGTCTGATGACGTGAATTTTCATAACTTTGTGACAGTTTGAAATCTCGCTTTAGTTAATTTTACTTTACTCATTCTGTGAATCTTGTTGCAAGCATTGCAACAACCAGCCCATACACTGAATAAAATTCATCTCTAGCTATTATAAAAAAACCCCGTACGTGTTTCAGAACCGAGGTGCCGATAAATTCAAAGAAACGTACATCCAACACACCAGTCTAGCTAGTATGTCGCCTTTACAGCAATGATTAAAATATTGAATCTTTTATATGTTTAATATTTAATATTTCTGTAAAGGCGACATAATAACTAGATTCGTGTGTTGGACCTATATTACTTAGTACTGAACCGCCCCCTGATGATGGCACCTCGGTGCCGAAACATGTAGGGGTTTAACCCTTTAAAGACGAAGCATGTGTGTTTTATATAAGGACCCAGTGCGTACAGCGCTGTAAACACTCTCCACTTCGGTTATAAAAACCAGTCTACTAATGTTTTATAAGGCAAAAGTTGCTGTTTGTTCTGAGATCCGTACAAAACACATAAACGCAATGTGGGCACCACGTAGAATTTTTTAATGTTAAACCTGGCCGTGTGTAAAGTTACCGCTAGGCTTAAAAAGGTTAATGTAGCTTACAAATGTATTTTATCAAATGCGTGGGTTGGTTGTTACAATGATTGTCACTTCAGTTAGTTGATTATTCAGCTCATTAACTGTTCTGCTTCAGGTATGGCCTGATTGAAAGTTTCGCCAGTGGCAACGGTGTTCTTGCAGCTGAGAACGTGGAGGACGTGTCAGTAGCACAGGATACCGTCAGTGGAACCGGTATGTGATGTCAGTAATGTTGCATGCCATACACTGCATGTTTGTTGTGTAGCACTGAAGCGTGCGTTACATCTGCTTCATCAAAAACACGTAATTTTTCTTTCTGTCACTGCTTTAACGTCCTTACTCTGATTTCATTATTACATAACGGTGTAAAAGAATTGCCACACGCTTTGCAGAAATTGAATGGCTTTCTATACATAGAACTTTATGTTGAATGTGGGAAGCAGAAAGAAACCAAAAGGAATGCTTTGCACGATACAGGTGTCTTACACACATATGGCTTGCAAGTAGTGCGGTAAGTGGGGGCAGGTGGTGGCGAGTATAGCACAGCACCGACTTGCTGGGTCAGCTGGTTTATTGTCAGGGAAAGTATTCGCACTTTTGGTATGAGACGTCGGGAGCTACGCTCTTGACGGCTGCTTCGAACGCCGAACTAGGCATGCGTAGTTAACGTTTTAAAGCCTAGCGGTAACTTTACATACCACCAGGTTTAACATTAAAAAATTCTACGTGGTGCCCACATTGCGTTTATGTGTTTTGTACGGATCTCAGAACAAACAGCAACTTTTGCCTTATAAAACATTAAGAGATTGGTTTTTATAACCGAAGTGGAGAGTGTTTACAGCGCGGTACGCACTGAGTCCTTATATAAAACAGATATGCTTCGTCTTTAAAGGGTTAAGGTCCTTTAGCGTATCTGATAACCGTTTAAGTAACATTACACTTAGCGAAGTCATAATTTTGAAGTTATGCGAGATGCTGCCGTGCGGATGGAGTAACGACTTTTGAAGGTAAAAAACTGCTTCTTCTGGTTGTTCTTTGGCGCTTTCTGCTCGTTTTCGGTCCATTTCTCCTCTTCCAACCTCTGATCTTCTTCCTCTAACCCTCTTTCTTCCTTGCCGCCAACTTCCAGTTCTGTATCTGGAACAAATGTACCGCGTCCTTCCAAACGGCAACCTCTCATCTAGGTCTAGGCCTTCTGACGGACCTTCTTCCCTCGAAACAACGTTCCGTCACTTTTTTGGGGGTTAAGAGAATCGTCCAGGCTTAAAAATATTGAAAGTGCCACATCATCTTAGGCTTTATAAACCTCCTCATTGCATCAAATTCGCTTGGCCTACTTAGGCACGAACATTTTGATATAGGATTTCGCTCATGAAGAATAGTATGCCTGTATTTTGTTACTCCGTCTGCTTGCTGCCTCCCGGAATTATAATTACATTTTTGTTGAATAATTTGATATTATTCCTAGTTAAATTTCGTTTCTTGAATACTAATCCTTAAGAGATTCCACATTTATAATTCCTCCCTCCGCTGGTGTGGTTTGTCACGTCTAACTCAGTGTGGGGGGGGGGTAGGTGGGGAAACGTGTAGCATTACAAATATCCACTAATTCTAGACACAGAAGTGGAGCGGCTAAAAGTTTGCATTTTAGATTTGTCTATTTAATAGTGATGTAATATGTAAAGTTTTACGTAGAGAGAGCGCAAATCCAGTGAGATAAATTGTCTTCGGTCTGCGTAGGCCGGTATGTGGGCGCTGCGTGACAAAGAAGTGGGAAAATGCTACTTCGTCACAGAGGCAGAAGAATCGCATGAAATGACCCAGTCGAACTGCCACTGCCTTTAGCAGTAAGATAGCGGTGACACCCTCCAGACGAGACATAAAGGCCTAGCAGGTTACTACAGCTGTAGTGTTAAGTGGACCCCTAGTTGTTAACGATATTTGGCCGAAAGTTTCGCGATTTCACTTTTGTCTTCCCATTATAAGTGAGAAGAAGCCGGTGTAGCTCAGTCAGTGTAGTAACTAGGCAACGGGCCGAGACTTTCCGGGGTTTGATTCCCGGAAGGAGTAAGAGATTTATCTCCTCTGTGGCCGAACCTGTCTTCTGTTCTCGTTGGTAACTGGGGTAAAGCGGCTGGAGCGTGAAGTTAACCACTCGCCTCCATTTGGTGCGGATTTAGTGTGGAGGTTAAGAATGAGTGGAGCAGTACCTTTAGTCGCGTTTGCCTTCATGGCGTGGAAGTGAAAACTTTACGTTTTATAGTGTTAAATATTTTTATTAGCTCCGCCTAGGGGTGGCAGCACCTTGGCGAGTGGTGGCGGTGCTTGTGTGTTTCAGTGATCCACCAAGATATACTGGCGGTAGCGTAGCTACTGGTAGGGCCTCGCATGCCAGGCAGGTTGGTGGTAAAAAACCAAAGAAGCAAGCCATCGGCCCTCCGGGATGGCTGGGGGTTGGGTTTAGGGCCAAGAACCGTACCTTGTAAAACCTAAATTATTTCGAAACCCCAAGAAAGGGGAGGCCATCCCCGAATACTGGCCGAAGCGCCATAGGAGAGGAGAGAGGTATATTTATATTTTACAAAATGTGTTTATTTAACCTTTTAAAGCCTAGCGGTAACTTTACATACCACCAGGTTTAACATTAAAAAATTCTACGTGGTGCCCACATTGCGTTTATGTGTTTTGTACGGATCTCAGAACAAACAGCAACTTTTGCCTTATAAAACATTAAGAGACTGGTTTGTATAACCGAAGTGGAGAGTGTTTACAGCCCGGTACGCACTGAGTCCTTATATAAAACAGATACGCTTCGTCTTTAAAGGGTTAAAATAACGCTCGAACATATTGCATGACAGGAGGTTCTCACAATGGTGTTGCTGAGAATTCAGGTCTTCTGGGATATGACGCCGTATTGTTGGGTAAATAGTTCCAGAGATTTCGAAGGATCGTAGCTCTTCCATCTTCACGGTGAAGCAGTCCTTCAAAATGCTAAGAACTACCCACTCACCGACACTGCATCACATCCCAGAACGTATGAGCACTCGTACAACACAGCTTCATCCAGGAGTCTTTTTGTTCAATGTATTACGCGCAGCAGAACCTAAGGTCGTCTCTCATCATGAATGCTCGGAAAATATGGCTCTTGTAATCAATTTTGACACTAAATTTACAAAGCTTTTACACCTTAAGCGTCTTTATTATTTGTAAACACTCGGACCTTAAATATTACAGTGAATTAACGGTAAGAATTGGCCCTAAGGAATGCACGAGTTGAGGTGATTTTGCGGAAGGAGTTCAACAGAATTCGTGAAACGTTTTAAGTTGTCCGCGGTACCAGAAATGTAATGAACAATGCTCTAGACTTTTATGCGGGATCTGCCCCCACACGTTGCGGGATGGATGGTATCTTGACTGACGCCATCCTTTGTATAGTTCAATCCCTCCCAACAAATTCCTGGATATTACGTCGAATCAACGACCAATTCCACATTATTTCCAGTTTATAATTTACCAGTCACCCTAACATCCGAAGCTATGGCTTGTAATGTGAGAGAATACAACGATATAGTTTGTATACAGTCATGGTTCGGTGCTCCGGAACTCGTTTGTGATGGGTGGTGACTGTATTAACGTACCAGAACTTGCTGTAGGGTGACAGGATTTAATAGTCACTGGGTTTTAGTGCGGATCAAAGATAAGGCTTCTGGAGCCAACGCGTTAGCTGGCGCGGTGCATTATGTGTTACAAGGTTATTCAATATCGACAGGAACATCGCGATGCTTTTACTGATATCGGCGTCCAAAGCGCTGGCCCACTTATTCTGCAAAGCCTGTCTGAATACTTGCATGTCCCTACATACACCTGCGCTGACAATGTATCTGCAATGCGTAACATGTAAGGGAATTTAATGCGTGTGCAAATCACGGCATCGCAGAGAATATGTACGTGCTAATGTGCCATACCAGCCGATCCCTGTCGCCGAGCGGTCTAAGGTGTTGGTCTGCGGCCGTTCGCTTGCTGGGATTGCGGTTTCGAATCCCACGGGGGCATGGATATCTGTCTCTTGTGAGTGTTGTGTGTTGCCAGATAGAGGTCTTTGCGTCGGGTTGGTCACTCTTGCAGAGGTGTCCTACCGGTTGTGGAGTGTCAGAGTGTGATCGTGAAGCCCCGATAATGAGGAGGCCCTGGGCCACTGGGGGCTATTGCGCCGTTGGGAAAAACATGTTCCATACCAACAGACAGTATACATTAACATGTTTTCCGAAGACTTACTTACACGTGGTATTAACCCTTTAAAGACGACGCGTATGTGTTTCGTATAAAGACTCAGGGCGTACCGCGCTGTAAACACTCTCCACTTGGGTTATAAAAACCGGTCTCTTAATGTTTTATAAGGCAAAAGTTGCTGTTTGTTCTGAGATC
>BLKM01003671.1:0-48450 GCA_013340265.1 Coptotermes formosanus | reverse complement strand
TCCCATCTATGCTACATTCCCTTGCATGGATGGCCAGTACCCCACTGCTGAGTGCCACACGTCAGCTGCTGCTGAAGATGTTAACGGAGATTTTGAAAAAGAAGATTGGTCTTTGTGCGACAGCCATGGGTAAGTGCTTACATTTAAGCTGTTGTACACATAAGGAACAATTAAATTGAATATGCCAGAGAAATATTTATTGTAACAGTAGAGTGGGGAAAAATGTATAGTGTGTGCTTCATGATTTGTTCACCTTACCAAATATTATCTGGGTGATAAGATGGTGAATGATGAGTTGGGTGTGTGTGTGTGTGTGTGTGTGTGTGTGTGTGTGTGTGTGTGTGTGTGTGTGTGTAGAAGAGAAGTATGTTCAGGGTTTTGGTGGGCAAACATGAAGGCAGGAGGCCATGTGGAAGGCCTTGGCATAGATATGAGGGTATTAGTAATATGAATCATAAAGAAATAAGATGGGAGATCATGAACTGGATTTATGTGGTTCAGTACAGGGGCATGTGGCTGCCTCTACTGAACATGATAACAAACTTTTGGGTTCCGTAAAATGCAGGAAATTCCTTTAGTAACTGAGGCGCTGTTAACTTCTGAAGAAGGACTATGCTGCGTGGAGTTAGTTAGCCAACTGAGCAACTGAGTGTTAAAATTAAAATGGCTGCCATTGTGTGCCGCTTCTTTAAAATCTGACAATGCAGAATTTCTTGAAGGTGTAGGGTGTTAGTCAAAATTGATTCTCCCTTTCTGCAATGCCACAGGCTATCACTTCCCAGAGGAGTGTAACCATTTTGCAGGATGACAGCATTATGATGAATTAAATGAGTTTTCATTTAACTATATGATGCACAGAAGGCACTTCAGCTGGGATAGCTCAGACAGTACAGCCACTGGGCTACAGGCTGGACAACCCGGGCTTTGATTCCTGGCAGGGGTAGGAGATTTTGTCTCTCCTCAAAAACACTTATAAAGGCCATGGGGCCTACTCAGACTCCAGTTCAGTGGGTACTGATTAAAGCAGCCAGGGCGTGCAGCTGACCACTCATCTCGATCTAGTGCAAGGTTAAGAAGAAGTGGAATTTTACCTTTATGCCCATGTGTGCGCCTTCATGGTGTGCACAGGGTCACCTTGACATAACTCGTCAGAAAGTGAAAGCAGGAGATTGAAAGAAAGTGGCATCCTGAGCCACAGTCCGCCTCTAAACTGCCTGTGATTAGGAAACAGAGTAAGGTTATCCTCACAACATCCCAAGCACATTTTTGTTTTTAATTTTTGAATGCAATTTTGAAGATTTAAGTCTTCTGGTATGTGATGCTGTGTCTTTGGGTGAGATAAGTGTTGGGGAACTGTGTGCCCACTTACAATAGTGGCACATCCCAGAAGGCTTGATTCTGAGTAACATATGGGAAGATAAGATCTACGTTTGATTGTGTGTGTGTGGGGGGGGGGTGGAATGTTGGCGGTTATGTTTGATGTTCGGTGTTTGTTTGTATCATGGTGTTGCTTGCAGGCATTCCAGATTGCCACGTTGATTTGAGAGTACCCCGAAGTGCTCCAGCAGTCTGCCCAGCAAGTGAGACGCAGTGACAACAACACACAAAGTGAAGTGGCAAGACTAGTATACCATTCAGCATTTTACACAAATCTGTGCCTGTCGTAGATTCTGCTGCAAGTTAGGTACAGCGTGCAGAGTTACATGTCTGCTTATGTGAGACAAAGCTGCTGTCTGTAGAATGGTTAGAGTCTGGAAGAGCAGCAGATCATCAGCTCAGCCCCCAAAGCGTAATGAAGATATTTTCCTGGTATAATGCAGGGTCTGGACAGCATTGTTTGCAGTTCGCCAAGTCATTATGTGTGTGTGTGTGTGTGTGTGTGTGTGTCTGTGGTGAGTTCTTATCCTTGCAGTGTGATGTGATGATCAAGTCAACGTGTGTGGTTAATTTACATGTTGTGATTGCAAAATCCCATTACAGGTTTTTGAATTATCTTTTATGGGCGTTGCTATAGGTGTATTAATTGAGGTATGTAAGTATGTAGGGTAGGTGTCTTTCCCAGGATACATACAGTGTGCATATTGACTGATGTGAATCATTAACCTCATATTATTGACTGTATATATATATATATATATATATATATATATAATTTTGTGTTTCGGTGTAAACTGTAGTGTACAATAAAATACATTTACCATCTTGCCTTCCCTTCCCACCTTCCTTGGAGATTGCCGGTTTTATTTGCATTGCGTTTGCGATTGCCATGCATTATGTATGAAGTTCGTGGGGCAGAGCAAGTTAGTGGACACAGCCACAACAAGAAAGTATGGTGTTGCAGGGCTGGCAGGTAGCAGAGTTTACGTTGCTGGGTAGTGCCAGTGATTCAGGTTGAAAAGGTTGGTAAGGCTGGGAAGTGAAGGGTGGGCAGAGTTTAGTGGACACAGGCCACAACAAGAGAGTGTGGCATTGCAGGGTTGGCAGGTAGGAGAGCATGTAGGTGGTTAGTGCATGTCATTCAGAATGGAAAGATTGGCAAGACAGAAGTGTAGGGCGGGCAGAGGAGGTGTAGTCTGTACCGTAACTGGCTATGCGTGTGGTTGGGAGAGTGTAAGGCGGTGTATAGGGCCTGTTGGTGGCGTGGGTTTCGTAGACTATTGCAAGGGAAATTTTAACATGTTCAGTAGCGTGTGAAGGTAGGAATGAGTGAGTGTATTGTCTGATGTGTGTTAAGGAAGGGTAGTATTTTGTTAGAACTGCAATTGGGTCTGTAACATACTGTCAGGGAAGGCGTGCATTATGTAGTAGGCTGGGTGGGCTGCAAGATCAAAGAGTACAGATGTACCCCTCCAGCTGATGTCGATATCGCAGTCTACAGATAGTCCAGTGTCAGGTAATTGGTCTGGCAGGATTGCAGTATGTTGTCGACCCTGTTTCTGCGCCTTTTGTTATTGGTCTGCGGGCAAGGTAGAGGGATATTAATGGTGAAAGTAATGACAATTTTGTGCTTGTTATTTGGAATTTTGTGTGTGGTGCTGCAAGTGTTAGGGGTACTAGTTTCTAAATCAGCCAGTTAGTGTTCATTTTACCACAGAAAATTATTACAAAGGCATGGGTTGTAATGGTGCTGTAGGCATTGTTCCCAAGTGCAGATCAAATTTGTGGTTGTGTTGGGGCTGGTATTCGAAGTGGCAACTATTCCCGACTGTGTGGCAACTGGGAAGTCTGGGTAGTGTTGCAATTTGTTTGTTAGTAGAGAATTGTCAGTAAAGTGGCTGAAATGAGTAAGTAGCCGGTAGACTGCAACTTTATCAGGGCTTTTGTGTTATCATGTCCACACTTGTTTGGCCTTCTGTTCATTTTATGTATAGTGTTCAAGGTTATTAGTTAGGTTAACTTTAGGCCGTGTGGTTTAGTCTGCAGTGGCTGTGGTTGTCGCAAGGGTTATTTCCGTTAGGGAAAACTGACAGGAATATGGCTGTGGTAACAACCGTAATCACAGTACAGCATACTTATTTTTGTGCATGCCTGAAAATTTAGAAATATGAATTTTTAGGGAAGTCCAACGCAAAGCAACATGCAAAGAGGTTCTTTGTGTGTAAACTTTTGTTGCTGGCTGGAGAGTTCTGTTTTGCATGAATGGTATTAAATGTAGGAACTTGTCACTTTTTAAACCACTAACATGAACAAAAGGGTTATGTATGTGTCTTGAAATTTGAAGACTGTTCTTTCCACAAAGTAAAACAGCTGATAACTAATTTCTGTGTGAAATGTGTTGATGCCTGGAAATGGGAGGGAATATTTCTTCCAGAATTCGCAAGTGTTTTGTTATACATTAAACCATATTTATGTGACCTCTGTAGGCCTGTACCTAACTTTGATGTAAGTTTGCCAAGGCAAAATGTAAGTTTTGTGCAATGTAGCGTTTCTTTGCCAGTAGCATCAACAGCATATACCAGAGATGGATCGGTTTCATTCAATTTCAGTCACTTCAGTTGATTTTTGGTCTTCTGTAATGGCATGTCCTATAGTTAACACTAGATATGGAATAATGTTGATACTTTTGTATTGGGAAATTCTTTATAGTAAATGTATCAGTGGTGTGTGTGTGTGCGTGCGCATGCGCAAATATTTGCATATCTCCTGAATTTTGGCTATTATGAAATTTCACTATGTAAATTAAAGCCCACATGTGCCTAGTCTTCCTATTATTTCTTCAGTGTATGAGATTTCTTTATCCCTATCATTTGTTGTGTTTGTGCTGTCCACTTCTGCTGGTAGATGTGCAAATTTTGTTTATATAAGGAGTGTCCAGTCTGTTACTGAAAGGAGGATTGTGGGCATTAGGAGACAAATAGGTATACCCATAATTAATATAATAAAGGAAATTTAAATAATAAAAATATAAATTCAAATAACATTAAATGTGGGTCCATATTGAGTTGTTAGTTACCCATGGAAACAATGAAGGGGCCAAACAGTTTAAGCGTTAGGAAGTATCATTGGTCTAAATACTGAAGAGTGGAGGATTAGGAAGTGGGACTGTGCTATGGCCTGGATGGTCAGGGGTTCAAATATGATTTTTCTTTTCTCCAAAATGTCCATACCAGCTGTGGGACCTATCCAGCCCCCTATTCAATGGGTACTGAAGTTAACCAGTCGTCTCCATTCAGTGCCAACGTTGAGATTGAGTGGACCTACGCGTCTGCGCACTGTGTGTGCCTCATGGGGGTGGAGGGGGCCGGCTTTACTTTCATGCTCTTCAACTTGTCAGTGTAATTGCCACCATCTGGCAGGTACAGAAACGAGTGACAGCGCACAGACACGGATGTTGGGAAAGCAGGTGGGAGACCCAAATCTGTGTCATGTAGGTTCTGTGGAAGCTTGGAAGAAACGTCAGATGAAACAGACAGTGTGCTAGGGGATGACAGTGGACACAACACAAGCAGGAAGTTCTGCCAGAATGAGTTCATGGAATTGCAAAGTTTAGATTCTTCTTGTTCACAGTCTCCATCTGTAGCAACAAAACCAGCTTGGCAAACTGCAAACAGAAGTAGCTGCTCAGGATGGATAGTGCCCCAGTTCCTTGCTGTGTGCACACCATATAGTACAAACGTGATGGGGGCTGTGAAGCAGAAGTCTAGTAGTAGCAGTGCAAGTGGGGCAGAGAAGCATATGTTTGGAGACAGTGAGGACCGTGCTGTTGATGAGGAGGAGGGTGTCAGTTATTTTGGCACATAACCTTCCATTTTGCTTCACATGTTTGTGTTGGGAGGTAAGGAGTAGGATCAGGTAACTCTGTTCAATATGCCAATGTCAATACGGAGACTTCAGCCTGTACACCGCGTTTGCTGGCGGGGAAATGAAACAGCCCCTGTGATGTTGCTCATGGTGGCTTCAGATGTTACATTTAGACATACAAGAATACAAACAACATAAAAACACACTCCACTTCAATAAAATTGAATTGTTGTTATAAAAGTCTGCAATATTTACTGCTAGGTATGCACATAGCAATTCAAATTAAAACTAACCATTATGCTAAACATTTTTTTGCTTGACAGTTACCTTTTACATTATACACCAACTTCTGCCAAAGCAAATTGTGGTAAAAATTTCACTGATTTCTGTGTTAGTAAATATGACACTTTTCTGTTCTGTATATGTACAACATATAATTAAAATTGGGAAAGTAAGGATTGGCTGCCAGCTGTGCCAGAATTGAGGCAGAATTTTACAATGTGATTTCAGTCATCTAAATTTAGCTTCAAATCACACAACTGAACTGTACTTTCTTAATCTGGGTGTTACTCTTGGAATGTTTTAGCTAATATATATCCCAGTACAGACCAGAAAGCAACCATGTCCTGGACAATGAATGAATTTACCCGATGTGTAGGGTTTGCAGTAACAAAATGTTTTGGAATAGGGACGTAGATTTAGCTTAGTGGATAGTGCTACACTAGCATTTGCCACAAGGGGCTGAGGAGGGGCCATGTAAAAAGGCAGTGGGGGTAGCAGGTGTCATGCTGAGGTAATGGAAGTATGTAGGGACAAAGCATTTCCTGCCTAGTGTAGCATACTGAATCTTTGCTTACAAGACTCAGTGGTTTGCATAGAGGTGGTAGATGTGCCTGCCACAATGCTTATGTATGTCAGAGTTCCGAAAAGAATACAAAATATCTGTAATGTGATTAAGAGTGGTAATTATTTCAAGTGGTGTATGTGCACATTGTTTTGATTTAATGCATTGAAAGAAACATTGTTTTGGGTTTTTATGCTGTGCTGAATGGCATGCTAATGCCTAAATATGGCTGCTGAATTTCACGTTTAACCAGACATCTTACAATATTTTTACTTCTGTGTTTTCTGGACATGTGGCCACAGAAGCTGAGGCCAGTAAATGCTATCAAAACGTTGTTCAACAAACACCCAGAGACAGGACCTAATATCCCAGAAAATAAACATATCCATTTCATATATACACATTGGTTAAATACTAAGAATATATTGCAGGGGGGGGATTGCATAGTCAGGAAATTTAAGGTAGAAAAGCAGTTTGTTTTCTTACTGACCCATCTGTGGTCATCTTTTTCATGTTATTTTAGTACCACTGCCTGTGAAAAATGAGACACATGACAAAACAAACAAAGACAGTAATGTTCAACAAGTGTAAGTGCCTTTATTTAGACATCACAGATAATGCAGTCAAAGTCAAACCAAAATAAAAAAAATTAATTGAAATTTTGATGAAATTTTAACTTATTGGGTTGTACCAAGAGGGTATTATGTCCTTTCAAGTTGTAGAAATTGAACAGAGCAACTGTAATTTGATTTGGAGTAGCAATTATTCCAATAATTGAATTTGTTTTTAATTTCACACATGCGAAAAACCATTGTTTTCGTATTTTTATACTGTTCTGAGTTGCATGCCAGTGTCTAAAAATACCTCAAATTTTGGGTGTAACCAGGCTTCTGACAAGACTGTTTACTTCTGTGTGTTCGGGACATGTGACCCTTGAAATTGAGACACGTGCGCGGTCTCAAGACGTTCTTCAACAAACACCCAGACACAGGACACAGTATCCCAGAAGAATGAAGGTGTCCGTGTCATACATACTGGTTGGTTCAGTACTAATGATATGAGGTGGGGGGGATGGGATTATAGAACCTGTCGGTGCAATAGCAGCTGGCTTTCTTGCCGACTGACCTGGCGGCGTCTTCCTTGTTTCATGTTAGTACCAGTGCTAAATAAAGCCGAATGTGGCGCAAAGGTGGCTCGGTTTTATCACTACCTGGTAGATGGCAGAATAATAGAACACTCTAATCAATGACTTAGAATCGATTAATTTGTGCTTACATTAATATTATTTCCTGTGGTTGGGTGTATGTGTAGTCGGTGGCTGCGGTTGTGCTTGTGGACGGTTTTTGATTGTTGGAAAGCGGGAGAATCCTTCTTTGATATTCTAAACGGCGCGATAATTTGGTGTTGTTTTGACATCCAAAATTCGTTCCCAGATTTCGTACTGGGATTGATAATGGGTCTACTGCGGATCTGGGCATCCACGTACTGACATCTGCTCGGTACTGAATACTGCGCGGCAGACATGTAATATGTGGCTTAAATTCCGCAAGCTTAACATTGCATTCTGTAAGTTATATTGTTACCACAGTTCTGTCAAATGTTAGTCACGGTTGAATTTTAATTACATTTCACAGCTTTTTTCACACCATTACAATTTATGATTACAGTTTCTTGTAACCTTCACCTTCAGGTCGAAGAGTGTGTCACGTAACAGTGCTGTAATTGAGACTGAATTGGCTAGGGAGCTTTTGTGTATCTTTTCAACTTCCTTAAAAGCAGCAAAGTGTTGACTGTTAGAGGTCCACCAGCTGACAAAGGAACGTTCTGTAACATCAGCTGGAGCATTTCCAGTCTGTTCACAATTGAAACTGCTCGTAACAGTGACTAAGACATAAGGCTTTGAGTGGCTGATGGCAAATATTTTGTTGTCAGGCTTGATGAGTTGCACCGCAGGACACAGTGTTGCTTCATAACATTACTCTGGTACTTCAGCGTCTTGCCACGCAGATCTTTAAGGAAGAGAACTCGACACTTGATAGTGTATTACAGGCGGTACACAAACTTGGATTTCCACAAAAGTGAGTATTGAGTAACACATTAGAGGTCTATTACTTCATGCAGTGTGATTGAAGGTGATAATACATGATTGCAGTTACAACTTGTGACCGAGGTTTGTCTTGGTTTTTCTCAGTCACACCATGCAAATTCTGGAAAACTTGCTTCTAATTATTCTATAGCTGCTTCGTTCCATGCCCCTTCCAATTCATCCTACCAATTTGCTATATATATAGTCTGATTTGACATAAATGAACAAATAGAGGTTAGGTGCAGAATGTGGGTCATATTGTGGTTAGGTATGTAAAGGGGAAGTAGTATGTTCAGGGGGTGGCAAACTGCTATCTTAGATTGGAGTCTGTGTTCTGTGGTTGGCAAGAATATGTAGAGTAAGATTTGACATTTTACTACAGAAAAGGTTCATTTTGTGGTGCTCTGGGTGATGGTATCGTGTAATCTGGTAGGCTAGTACTGATGTGCCATTGCAACACACTGCAGCCACTGTCAACTGTCCTGATACTTTGATGTCATTTGCACACATGGCAAGGCTCCAGGCTCAGTCACTATGTTGCCTCAGTGTCTGTGATATTGTGAATCAGGATGTGTAATTAAGATGGCTAAGGTGTAAGTAGGTCACTAACTGTGGGCTGCAAGATGAGACAACTGGGTCACTGCACGTTATACAGCGATATCATTTTCTTATTTTTTCCCAAAAAGCATGCTGTATCATGCGGGTTAGTAATTGATGCTAGAGCATCAGGATTTCTGAAATGGTGAATTTAACTGTTATGGCAGCCATGGTGTGTGTCCCTTGGCTGTAGGCATGTTGCTGAAAAGTGGGGCACTGTGATGGCCAAAGCTCTTTGATTTGTAGTGCCATATGAAATGAATGTTACTGTAAATGCTATGGTGATGTGTGTATGCTACAGTAGTGTTAGTACTGTATCTAGATACAGAATTGCTCAGTCAGATTTATTTGCTAGGAACTTGGGAAATCCAAAAAGGATTAAATATTACTGTAGTCACTAAGGAAGATCAGATTTTGAACAAATTTTGTGTTTGGATTTGATTATGGATTTTTATGTCAGTGTATTTTTGGCACTAAGGTTACTTATGTATGGTGACTTTAGCTATTGGCTGCAATCCATAACCAGTATACACATATAGAAGTACTGTTTCATAGTGAGATTTATGGTTTCCACATTTAGTACATTCAGTTCACTTTTAATGATATTTATAAGAGTTACTTTACGTATTGCAGATGTGGACTGGATGATCTGGGATTTGACTACTTGCAGGGGCAGGAGATTTTTGTCTTCTCAAAAACATCCAGACTGGCTTTGGGGCCCACCCAGCCCCCTGTGCAGTGGGGACCATGCCTGTTTCCCTGTGCATAAAGCAGCTGGTGTGTCATGTTGACCTCTCGAATCCATAGAGTGCCAAAGGTTTATGCCTTCATGGTGTGGAAAGGGACGACATTATCTTCACCAAGCAGTATGGGTAAGTTAATTTTTGGGGGGGGGAGTGGGGGATAGGCAGACCCCTCACAAAGTGGTTAAATGCTGCTGTTTGCGTCTGAAGCCTAAGGATACTAAGTGTGAGGTGTGATTTGACTTAAACACTGGAAAATTGTTGGTTGTTTAGCTGAAGTCATTGAGAAGTTCATGAATTGCTTATCAGAAGCTAATTATGTATTGCCTTGTTCTGAGAGGTTGATGCTGAAGCCATGGCTAGGTGCAGAGGAAGGAGGATTACGGCTGAGTGTGAACAGTGACTGCGTGCTGACACCACAACACTTGTGGTGCACAGGATTATTCAGCCTGACCCTGCAGTGCAGGTATGATTGTAACTTGGTTGATAGGGACAGATGCCAATCATAGACACTGGGTGTTTAACAATGCTTTTAGAAATACATTCCATACTGACACATACCGTACTCTCTCTGCATGCACTCCACAGTGATACATACTGTACTGTTTATAAGCGTGCATAGACTACAGACAGCAGTGGGCTGTGCCAATGTTGATGGATGACATCTTGGTGACAGTCAGGTTGACCATACAGGACCTAATTGTATTTCTTTGATAAATGCAACTTCAGAGGTGTACACTTTTTCCGTGTCAGTTCTTTTTAACACCGGAAGGGTTTTGATACACAAATTCATAATCTCTTGCCATACTTAATTCTATGTTGTGTGCAGTAGTTACTGAGAATTCTTTATCGAATCAAAGACACAGATACATTCCGTGCAATGGACCCCTTGGTGTTTCTTGTTCTAACAATAATGGTTTTACCAAAAGCACACCCCAATCAAATACATGCATTAAATAATGTGTTGTATTCTGCAGGCAATGAGGTGTGGCAGCACGTCCCAGTGTCTCCGTAGTTGCAGCTAGTGTTCTTCCCTCAAGATGATGTGACTCCATGGCGTGTCTCAGGTGCCTTCACAGTTGCAGCTACCATTCTGCTCTGAAGATGATGCAGACACAATTTAATACTAGCATTCATGAAATCAGTCATATCTGTAGCTGTACATAATGTTCTCAGACACCATCTTACAGGGAAGAAACATAAAAGTACATGTTATAAGTAACTGTGAAAACAGTAACACAATTGTGTTATTTCTGTTACTGTTCAGGCATACAGCTTGCTCTTATGACTTCTCTTTCCCTTGATTGTGGCAGGAACATGTCCAGCCTTGCAGAATTCAGGAAGCAAACCAGTTTTTTTGGCAGGAAGTAGTTCCTCGTGAAGTATTAACGCAGTATGATTGGGTTTCACATTGGCTTATGTTACAGATTTAGTGAGGGTCTATAGTGTAATTGTATGCACTGAACTGTACCAAGCTATGCTACATTGTACTGTACTGTGCTGTGCTGTATAATGGCATTTATGGACATGAATGCACTGTTTTTTTTCATGGTTAGGCTGGCAGAGGAGGTTTGGACAGAGTGATTGTACCCCATATTACTGCAGCCAGAACAGCAAGTTGATCTCCAGTCATTACAACTCATTTCTTCCTTGCAAGACTAGACTCCACAAATTCAAATCCCATCTCTTCAGCGGCAAGTCCCTACTGCACAATCCGTACTTGTGCTGTGTCCAATTGTGTCCATATTTATGGGTCAGCTATTGGAATAAGAGTGGCAGTTTCAATATTAACCTTTTAAAACCTAGCGGTAACTTTACGTACCGCCAAGTCTAACATAAAAAGATTCTACGTCCTGCCCACACAGTGTATTTATGTGTTTTGTACGGATCTCAGAACAAACAGCAACTTTTGCCTTATAAAACATTAAGAGACTGGTTTTTATAACCGAAGTGGAGAGTGTTTGCTGTGCGGTACGCGCTGGGTCCTTATATAAAACAGATACACTTCGTCTTTAAAGGGTTAAAGCAAAATATATTGCTAAACTAAATGGGGCAACATGTAACACAGATGTGCCTGCGAGTGGCAAAGAACATTTTTAAGTCCTGCCTTCTCGAACTCTAGACCATTTCCTTAGACCATGGTACTGACACACTGTATGAACTGGCAGAGTTTTGACGTGAATTTATTCTTAAATTGAACACGCGAATCTAGTCATTACATAGCCAGCAAATAAGCAGGATAGGTAGGTGTAATAAAGCCAACCAAATGGCAGCTTGTAGGATTAAGATAATGCAGCAGGCTGACTGACTCAATACTGTTAGAACAGCATAGTAACTGTTTGAGCCATTACAGTGTGTATAAATATTAAATACATTACTGAACTCCTGCGTGAGACACATCATGAAAATAAGAATAGATCCTCCAATGAAGTAATGTACCCACAGGACACGTGTTCTTAATGTGTCATGGATCGGCACAGTGGTAGAGATCCAACTGACAAAGTTTCAAGAATGCCAGAACTGGGTATACCTTCAAATGCATGACTTCCTCAGGCATGTAACACTTGGGTAAGTATTTAGAATGACATTACTGAAGAAGCAGTTGAATCAACCACGTCATCAGATTTTAAAAAATTCGTCTAAGAGAGTTTAACTTTTTGAAAATGGAATTCACATTAACTCCTCAGAAAACTGTGTGGCTTGAATGATCTATTAAGAATATGCTGACAGCAAAGACAGGCACGTGCGCACCCAGAATTTTTCATTAGTGGGGGTGGCGGCTGACACTGAGGCTGTATATAATTCATGTTTGATTTTAAAAATTATGTTTTAAGAATCACGTAAGTATAACATAGCACTGTCTGCAACTGCATTTATATGCACAGAAATATAGCTACATGTTCCACGACTCAATCACAGTGTCCTATCATCTTGTTTTTTAACATTTGTGTATTTATTTTTCAAAATTCCGATCTACTAGTCATCAGCTGACTTCAGTGGCTGATTTCAGCTAGAGGGTGAATCACATAAAACTCTGATATCATAATATCTACAAAATCTGTTTTATCTAAATTTTGGTTTTGGAGGAGAGGGTGGGCTGTAGCCCAGCAGCTTCACCCCCGGCTGCGCCACTGCAAACAGGATGCACGATGGTGGGATCAAATATGAGAAAAGCTTATCAAAGTGTGTACGAATAAGAAGGGTTATCGTGACAGGCTATTTTAGGCATTTATAGAGGAGTCAGGAGAGTCTCTGCTAGGCAGTTATGGGGGGGGGGGGGGGTTGCAGTGGGATGGTCAATTACAAACACATAGAGGGGTGAAGACTATGATAACCATTAACATAGGGTTGCCAGGATAGTCTATTATGCTCATTCATACAGGGATGTCTGATGGGTCTATTTCAAAAGAGGGGAAGGGCCGCATCAATGGGGGGAGGGGTTGTCAGGCTGTAGTCCCCCTAAATCAAAATTTTAAAAACACAGATTTTATAGTTACTGTGATATCAAACGTTTTATGTGATTTACCCCTCAGCTGAAATCAGCCACCGACATTTGCTGATGATTAGTGCATTAGAATTCTGAAATATAAATTAATAAAATTAATAAAAACATTACCATAGGTCATTGTGATTGAGTCATGGAACATGCAGTTGTATTAATGTGTATATAAATCCCCTTGCAGACAGTGTTTTTATAACATAAATTTTAAAATCAAGTACAAGTTTTATATTGCCCCAGGGTCGTGGCCCCCCCCCCCCCCGATAAATCTCGGTGCGCACGTGAAAAGGGGTGTCAGGATAGTCTTTATGTTCGAAGAGGGGGATGTCAGGAGAGCGTATAAAAGCTTTCGCCCTCAATGCACAGTTTCTGGGCACAGCAAGAAATATAAAGAAGCAAGCAATTTAGTCATATAAATGAAATTCAGGGAGCCAGAGCAGCCATGTTACAATAAGAAACGTAAAAAAATGCCAAACTCTTTTATCAAATGAGCTGGACGTAGCCAATCAGAATCAGGATTATTTCATTCTGTTTTAGTGCATTACGTAATGCGTAGCCAATCAGAATTAGGATGATGTCATTCTATTTTTAGTGGATTACGTAATGCATATCCAATCAGAAACCCGATTACGTCATATTACGTAATGCATTTGGTTCTTCGTTCTCGATTTTTGGACGCAGGAAGGAATACAAGGGAACTTTCGCCTAAACGACCTTGACCGACCGTCAGTGACCTACATTCGGGCCGAAAACCCTTGAGGCGTATGCAGTAGCCAATGAGCGGTAAGGGGCGTGGCCAGTTAAAATACCAACATTTAGTGCTTCATGCACAATCTTTGGACAGGAAGAAATACAACGGAACTTCCGCCTAAACGACCTTGAACGACCTTAAAGTCGGTCAAGAAGCCATGAATGTAAACAACAGTCACCTTGAACGACCTTCAAAATAGGAAGGTAGGACCGTCCATTGTAAAGGCAGTCACATAGGGGTGTCAGGAAGGTCCATTATCATTTAGGGGTGTCAGGGTAGTTCATTATAGACATTTACAGATGGGTATAAACTAGGTTGTCAGGGTGAGTTAGTTTTTCAGTCCAATGTAAACATACTGTATGTTGAAAGCTAACTTTATTTATTTTCCACCAAAGGGTACATAATACAAAAAATGATACATTACATGGAATATATAGCTCATGAAACTCTAGAACGGTTATATAATTTTTCCAATACACCAGGTATTTAAAAGAAATTACACTGTGTTCCACGACATCTGCAGTGACCTGTGCACACCTTTCCATGCTTGTTTCAACAGCTTCTGAACACCCTGTAACAATACAAATACAATAATATATTTTTAAAGTATCACTGATATAACCTATTTCTGGGGTTCTACATCACACTTTCTAATCATAACACGTCATTGGAGCAGTGTGTGTGAAAAACAACTGCAGTTTACACAACTTTAGCTCAGGACCTTTGTCTAACACTAGCCACAAATAATTCTTTTGACAGTATCAGAGGAGCAACAAGTCAATGCAGAATGAATAAGACACTGCCCCAAACTACTCCCTGTAGCATTTGTTTCTCCTGTATTCAATCAAAGGGCCAACCAAACACATCTCTGTGCTGCACAGTCACCCAACAGGAGCTGTCAGTTATACCCAGTCAATGCTAACAACTGGGGATGCCTGTCCAGCTCTGTCAGTACTGAACTGCAATACTAACAACACAGATGAAGTCAGTTGGTTTGTATAAAGGGTAAATGAAGCTCGTGTGGGATGTCTTACAATTTCATGAAAAGATCTATGATAACATTGACTGTTGTTAAATTTGTTAGCAATGTATGACAGATCTGTCAGATTTCAGATCCTTGTAACCGTGTTTCAATGATTCAGTTATTCTGGGATGTGATACTCTGTTACTGGGTGAGCTGTACCCGAAATTTTGAAGGATTCTGGTGCCACATGGTGAAGTAGTCCAAGAATAATTTTTTCCTGAAACTCCTGATCCTGAAGATGGAGGCACTATGTGGAGTGAAGAGGCACAAACCGGCCGCTACATGATTTTAAAAGTATTTGTGAAAGGCTCACAAGACAGTTAAAAGTACCATGACAGTCTACTGACACTCATTTATGGAGGGGTGTCAGCAGTGTATGGTAGTCATTAACAGAGGTGTGTCAGGAGAGCCTATTACTGGCATTTATTGAGGGGTGATAGGACAGTCTATTATTCTCATTGGCAGAGGGGTGTCAGGAAAGTCTATGCAAGTCATTAACCTTTTAAAGCCTAGCGGTAACTTTACATACGACCAGGTTTAACATTAAAAAATTCTACGTGGTGCCCACATTGCGTTTATGTGTTTTGTACGGGTCTCAGAACAAACAGCAACTTTTGCCTTATAAAACATTAAGAGACTGGTTTTTATAACCGAAGGGGAGAGTGTTTACAGTGCGGTACACACTGAGTCCTTATATAAAACAGATAAGCTTTGTCTTTAAAGGGTTAAACTTGGTTGACTAACAACTCTTACTCTATTCTTGCTATACAGAGCACTGCATAATGCAGGCTGCAAGGGTTAAATGCTAATCTTCAATTTGTGTGCACAAAGTCCCTGAATGACTGAAATGCAGAGCAGCATTATATGATCTTGTTGGGCTGTTACAAACAGGTGGTGGCAACAGTACAGTTATAGCAATCAGCTGGTTTGGAAACGGCAGTACCACATGTCCTGCGTGTTCTGCAAGAGAAGCTTCTGATAAATGACATAAACAGGCTGACAGGTTCTTATATGATCCTGGTATAATGCTACAGATGTGGAATGCCAACTGAAGTAATAATAAATTTAATGTTGCCCACACTGTGCATGTAATGTCACTAAAATTATATATAATCACACCAACTCGTGCACAAGTTGGTATAATTATATACAATTTTAGTGAATAAATTATACTTAAATTTTTTTTTAAGTGTGTTACTTAATAATGCTGCCAATTCCAAAGATTACATAACATTGGTGTAGGTGAATGACTGAGTACAGAACATTTGTGGAGTGACAGTCACAGGGGAAACTGACATACTTAGATAAAAACCTGTCACAGTGCCACTCTGTCCACCATAAATCCCACATGTAATGGCCTGGGATTGAACCTGTGTCTCCATGTTGGTAGGGCGTTACGTCTGTACATAACTGCCTGAGCCATGGCACAGCCTGTTAAAATGTTAATCACAGTGTGAGTGTGTCCGGTAATTATTATATGTAACCTCACACACTGCCAAATTTGCACCTGTATCACAGTACAGACGTCAGTGCCAGACTAGACTCGCTACTCACCACGTACTGCATTAGCTAAGTGCCCAAGTAGCCGCGTTACTGTTACATCTTGAGGAGCGACCAGTATTCACAAACAGCTGTACAGACGGTGGATCAACATGGAGGCACTGTTACTGCCACAGAACCTGGAAACGCAGACAGAACAGCTCCACTACAAATAGCCAACATAAAGAAGCACAATGCAGTGCCAGAAATAGAAATATAGGTTGCTGCTACTGGGAATGGCAACTACACTTCACAGTCTGCCTTGTGAATGCAGCATGGAACCTCATGATTTTAACAGTACAAGAATGGTACATTTTATTGGCCACATCAGAATAAGGTAGTAACTTTGAAATTTTAGAATTCCAAATCCAGTAAAAATTTAACCTGCAGGTTCCTTGATTATGATGCCATTGTTTTGTAGATGGTACACTTATACCTGAAATCTGCAGGCAGCAGGTTCCTCCAAAACATTAGTAATCACCTACACATTCACTTCCTACAAACATGATGATGATGATGTAAATTCATGAGGTCACATTTCACCAATGTAGGGATGTCAGTGCCTACCCCAGCGCAAATTGTTGCCAAAAACAGAAAACTATATTGCATAATTCATTAATGCGCTTCCTGAAGAAACCTGTCCCCTGGAATGTCATATCTGTAATTTTGTAGGCAGTAGCCTTCAGCCACTGCTGTGACAGCCTCAAATCTTACAGTTCCTTCCAGCCTAATCACATGAAATTAAGCTTTTGAAGGATCACACGCATTGTAAGTTGTTTTCTGAAGTGCTTGTTGTGTAGGCCAATGCAATACATACTTTTACATGACAAGAATAACAGGTTGTTGGAAAAATTCTGAAAGTTTCAATGTGAACAGAGGGCAGCCAAATGACTAGAAATACATGAGCCTGCACATTCTACTAGCATTCACTGAGATCAAACCACTCTATTCAAAAGTGGTCCTGCAAATGATGCTGGTGGGAGATTTGAGGATTGCACAGCAATGATGTTTAGGATTCATGTCGTCTGAACTGCTATGCCCTTGCTACCCCTTCAGCCTTTTACATGAAAGTGGAACAGTGAGTAGGAGTGTCATTAATTCTGAGGTTTTGAAGGAATGTACCAGCTTCATAATCTCTGGAATTAATAACCCTGCTACTCAGCATTAAAAGCCAGATGACCTGAATCCTCAAGATGCAGGTGACTAATTGAAGGAATGTTTTGATATAAACACTGTATCTTCTGCACCTAGATTCAGCTGGGGATCAAAATCAGTATATTCTGATATCTCTCAAAAACCACCACCACCATACATGATAATCTGTAAGCTGCGAATTATAACACATATGCTGAATGACTGTTTCTTTATACCTACTTGTACATGTGGAATAATGAAATTATCATAACATTGTACAGAATACCTGCAAAATTAAATATCAGGTTGCCTGGCATCACTTACAGCTGTCAGGATCACAATGACATGGTCTTAGTGACTGGAAACAGCATTCAACTGACTGCAGCTGCCATGCCTGTTCAATAACACAAAACACAGTGCATAATTTTCTTGTGCTATTTCAAAAAGAAGCACTTAACATACACATTTTTGGAAGATGTGACCTATGCAGTGTTGAGACATTACTCCCTACACAAGCACTGCTTGCAACTTCAGCTCTGGCCCCAGTATGTGGATTGAGGCGCGTTCGCAGTTATTATGAGGGAGTTGACACTTCATGTTAAGCTGCAGGTGCCAGCCCAATGTGTTACGAGTGGTACAGCACTAACTGTAGAGTTTGGAGCTCCAAAACTTCCGAAAGCACCACAGTGAGTACTTCTCTCATTAACGCTTTAAAGACAAAGCATATCTGTTTTATATAAGGACTCAGTGCGTACCGTGCTGTAAACACTCTCCACTTCGGTTATAAAAACCAATCTCTTTAATGTTTTATAAGGCAAAAGTTGCTGTTTGTTCTGAGATCCGTACAAAACACATAAACGCAATGTGGGCACCACGTAGAATTTTTTAATGTTAAACCTGGCGGTACATAAAGTTACCGCTAGGCTTTAAAAGGTTAAACAGCATTAGAAGGCTTGAAGAAATAGAACCAAATGCTCTGTTAACTAAACTTACACTTATATTTGTATTTTCAAATCTGCAGTTTTTTCTCCTCAAAATCCTACACATTACACTAGCAGAATTTCATTTGGTTCTCATTATTTATTTGTCTCTTACAGGGCAATATGTTCTTAATGTTCAGTGATAATTTCAATGATAGAACTTACAAATGGAGGCCCCCCCTCCCCCCAACCAAGACCAACTGTATACTCACAAAACATCTAGTGGCATTTCCAAAATTTTGACTGTAAACTGAACACTGAAATGATCAGTGTAATTCTAAATCCAAGTACCAGCAACATTCAAAACTCTACATAAATCATCACATGCTACTCAGACCACAATGCACTGCACTTTCTCTCTGGTCTGAACTTCACGTCCAGATAGGTTCTACGTGAAAAGTTTCTCTATCCATGAAAGTTAAAAACCTTTCTATTTACAGCAGAGTCAAATCCACAAAATGTTTGTGTATTCCAGACCGCAAGGCCTCTGTAATGTAACATTGACAGATATTGAGTGTCTGCAGTTTTCAATGTGTGATCCATTTTACCAGCTGAAACAGTTCTACGCATATGCATTTTCTAATGTGTACATCGGAAAAGTTAGCACCTTCCGCAGAACAGATCTGCATTTGTAGGCAGCAGCAACAGAACGGAATCTGAAACAAGTCTGTAGCTTTCACACTGCCACCATGGCAAGCTGTTTTTGACACTCTTTGTGTTCATATTTCACTTATAGTGCACTTTTTGTAATTAGTGACAGAACAGGCAACCAAAGATGCTGCTGACCAATGAACTCCTAGCATACAGATTATCTATACATGTGGAGCTATACCTCCACATAAGCATGGCATGTTGTTTACTGAAACACAGGCATAACTTTGGTTTATATAATCTAACCATTCTCAAATTTTATCCATAGATCCCTGCAGACAACTTGTGCAAGCATAAGTCCCTTTACAGTGGCAATCACTGTGTTCAAATGAAGTAGAAACGGCACCTGGATAATCGCTGTCTGTTTATCTAGAAAAGACCTTTGCATATCCTTTGCCCCATGGTATATCCGTGTATTATAAACTTTGCAGGCTCACACAATCATTACCAATTTTATGTAACCTTCCCTACCCCACAAAAATCATTCAGGTCAAGGCTGCAAAATACATCACAATTGCATACACTACATGTAATACAGTTCCCACCAAGTTACCGCCTGGTGATGCAAGTTTAGTTACCATTAACCTCAGACAAATGGAATTCATATCACCAACGCATCATACTCGCACCAAATTTATGATTGTCTACTACGCCTGTCAGCCGAAAAATATTTTCAGCTTACAGCAACACATTTTCGGCCCTTCTGCAGTTCCAACTCTAAACAATTTATACGTCATTATATAATCATGCCAAGCACCAAGCCTCGGGCCTGTACAGTGTTGAGAAGCAACATTCAACTTGCACCTCAGTTAAATCCGTTACACTACACCAAACCAACATACTGGAGCAAGACAAACTTTCCGACTAGCCACGACTGCACATTACTATAAAAGCATTTACATTGTCACAGTCTCCTCCACTCATTAACCGCATGGGACCTGCTTAGCATGGGCCATTAAGAACACAAGTGTGCATTATATCCGATTCCTGTAATCACACTACCTGAGCACTCAATATTCACAGAACTGCATGCCTTTTATGAGGCCGGACATCACTGCACGACCCACAGGCTTATGACATGACAGCCGTAACATGCTAGCACTCTGCCAGTAGAACTCAAAGGTTTATCTGTGTTAATACCAACACTTGCCAACAGACATGATCAATATGCTAGCCCCTGTCAGTGAAATACAAAGGTTCAGCTGTGCTAATACCAACACCTGCCGACAGATATGATCCTCAGCCCTCTCCACTTCCAAACTTTGTAGCCAATTTCCCTCAGGTCCATATGCGTGCTATTTTAGCATCTTCTCCTCAGTCCTCCAGGCAGCTGCCTTCCACCATCTGCAAGTGTGATAAAAAAACCTGGTAGTATGCAGGATATAGTTTGGGGGGTCTGGGAGAGTCACTGTTTGTACTTTATTGACTAAATGCAAAGTAAATGGAACGGGCACATTCATGTAAATACACCTTTACAGAATTTCTGAACACTTTTACATTAATGAATATGTGACATGAGACACGTGTGAGTTCATTCACACCTACAATTGAGGCAGCAGGTCAAGCAGCACAGCTCCACATTTTGTGAACAGTGTTATTAACCCTTTAAAGATGAAGCGTGTCTGTTTTATATAGGGACTCAGTGTGTACCGCGCTGTAAACCCTCTCCACTTCGGTTATAAAAACCAGTCTCTTAATGTTTTATAAGGCAAAAGTTGCTGTTTGTTCTGAGATCCATACAAAACACATAAACGCAATGTGAGCACCACGTAGAATTTTTGAATGTTAAACCTGGTAGTACATAAATTTACTGCTAGGCTTTAAAAGGTTAAGGGCCACCCTCATAGCACAAAATACAGTTATGGCTGTCAGATAGGACACATGTAAAAATGCAAGTTTGAGAGGGAGCTGGAGACAAACAACAGAGGAGGAAGCTGAAATAGTGGGAAAGACTTGGAAAAAGGTCAATGAAATAGCTGGAAGTAGCATCTGCTGACGTTGCTTCACAGGGGCCGTGCTCCAAATGGAGTTACAGGAAACGTACTTGACTCACTCAAAAAAAGAAACATGTACAACAGACAGACACCATGCTGCCTCAAAAGGTGTTCACGGGTAAGCTACGTTTGTATCTACTGAACCACACGTTACACGGATCAACAATTCCTTTTACATATGGAACATCTCAAGTAGTAATGAATAACTCAGTGCAAGAGTAACACCTATTAGGCCTGCAAAACAAAAAACAATAAAGTCCACATTCAGTTTGACAGCTGCTGAATTCTATGTACACCACATCACAGTTTTACACTCGCGAGTCCCCAGTAACTTGTCTATGGCAAATGGAGGAGCATATTTCTGGGGCCCTTTGATACCTCCTCAAACATTCAATTAACCGGAATTAACACAATATTTTAATCAGCACAGTACCCTTGGCTTTAGCTGTCATGCACTTAATCTCAGTACTTCAAAATTTTGCGCGGCTATGCTCAGTCAGACAAACACACTTTCTAATATTATCGGAGACTGATGCCGCTCTCTACAGCACAAACTTGTTATCCTAGCTGCTACAGTGCTCAGACAGTTTAAGCATGTTTTGTGTTTTTTAATTTTCCTGTTTAATCTGCTTCAAAACTTCTCATTTTTTATGATTTCTAATGTGTCAGCTTGCTATCAAGTCAGACAACACTTACTGACATTTCTCGACAAATAAAACTACAAGGCACATTGCACAAAGCCAGTTTCTTGCACTCTCACTGGCTGACATCAGAGCCACATAAGCATGTCAGCTTTCTGCTGACAGTTTCTGCAGTATATACACGGTTCAATACACATTAAATACTAACACTTGGACACCATAAATTTTGCTCTTGGTGAAGAGTTTGAACACATTTGTAATTCAGAGCAACGTAAAGAAAAGTTGGCTGCTTAATTATGCGCCAATTCTTTTCTAAAAATTTTGTCAAAACAAACGTTAATCGAAACTGGACAGTGTTTTCATCGAGGCCGAAATGCACATCAGCAGACATCTGATGTGACCGTCACTTAACACTGGCAATTTCATACCACTACCCTGGTGGCCACCATAACCTTTGAAAGCCTAGTGGTAACTTTACATACTACCGGGTTTAACATTAAAAAATTCTATGTGGTGCCCACATTGCATTTGTGTGTTTTGTACGGATCTCAGAACAAACAGCAACTTTTGCCTTATAACACATTAAGAGACTGGTTTTTATAACCGAAGTGGAGAGTGTTTACAGCGCGGTACGCACTGAGTCCTTATATAAAACAGATAAGCTTCGTCCTTAAAGGGATAATAGCTACTGCATATGGTGGATGGCTGGTGTGCACCGCAAGTGCATCTAGATATATCACATATGTACAGTTACATCTAAATATATTACGTATGTACAGTTCTGTCTGAGTATATTACATAGCTACAGTTATACCTAAATACATTGTGGCAGTGTCAGTTCACAGAGTTGGAATTAGCAGAGCATGTCATAGCAGAAACAAATAGAAAGGTGGCCAAAAAATGTTTCAGATAAAAGCCATAGCTCCTAAGTAAGATGTTATATTACATACATTTCTTTCACACAATACAGCTTTTTCGTACACATTAAAATACAAAAATACACCTCCTGAACGAAGTCCACATTACCCTCATGGCATATCGTCGCTGTCAAATCAGAAACTGCTATGTGGAAATTACGAAATTTCATACAAGAAAGATAAAATATCGGGTGGTTGGTGATAGGGGACTTCTCACAATGTAATTTTTTTATTCACTAGTTTGGTGAATTTGTTTTGGATAAACATACTTGGTTTTGTTGAAATAAGAGAAGGTATAAGACCTACTAAGCAGTATTTATATTACAAAATTGAAAAAAAAATCCGCATGGCAGATCTTGACTTTACAGCAACAATATAACAGTAGGTCAAACATAATAAGAATTATAAATTTAATACTGAAATTCTGTAGTACCACCAACTTAACTGTACACAAACATTTGCTGTCAAGGCTGCTTACTGTTGCACAGTACTTTGATCCACACAGCTCTTAATTGGTGTCGGTGAGCCAACTTTGCATTTGTTCCTATTTCTAATTGACAAAACTGTGCAATTAAAGGCTCCATAGTGTGTGCTGTAGGGCTGGCAGCACAGCTTCCTCGTGTGCATCCATGCCAGTAGTAATATGATCAGTGTGTCTGTCCTTGTTACACAGCAGCTGCTCAGGACATGCAAGCATTTCTAGAATGGAAACAACAAGACATTAAAACAATACACTACACGGTGGGTAGTCAGGAAGTACAGCAAATGCCTTCATGATCTGGAAGACAGCTGTTCTTTGTCACAAGGGGGTTAAAAATCTGTGTGAAACAGTAAAATGAAGGGCAGGGCATGTGACGTGTGGTTCATGGGGAAACCCGATGCAAAGGGGCCATTTGGAAGACCCAGGCGTAAAGGGTAGGGTATGGATTGGATTAATTTGTCAGAAAGTCACGACAGATAGAAACAATGACCTTAATACAGGTGATTACATAAGGTCAAAATCCTGAACATCGAGGTTCACGAACTTTGCGACTCTAGTGTATCATTTCAGTTCGACCAGCACGTCCATGTTTCACTCTTTAACTGAAAGTGCAGTCTTTACTGACAATGCTAGTTTATTCTAATATGAACCAAACTACACTTTCTAACAGCAGACTAAAAATCTGACGTCACTTGACCTACATCGGCCCCCTGTCACATGTAGTACATATTTCTGTAGCAACACCGAGCAGGCTAGTGCAGTGGTAACGCTATACATAGGCTTGCAGTTTACTGGGGAAGTAGACCTACTCAGTTCATAGATCGGTGAAATTAGCGGCTGTTCTGAGGATGTTTGTGGTTTTACTCGGGCTTTACAGTAAAATACCTACAGAGTGCCTTTACATAGGCCGCAACCGCCTATTTCAAAATATCACATAAAATGCCTGAAATACTCTCCATTTCATTCGACTCTGTATAACTAATACAGCTATCACAATGCCGTTATATACCCCACGATCACTCTATCATATGCTTGTACAAGTGACAGATTCCATGATTTTTCTCAGTCCCCGCCCTGACAGAAAATCAATACTGCATCATGTGACGTAACAGCAACCATGATGCCTTGCGAAGTGTGCAGGTGTAAACATGTCCATGGCATTGAGAGTTATTGTCTGTGAGAGTACATTTTAATCATGTTTTAGAATGTTTATTTAGCAATCAAAGTCGGACTAAACAACGTACCATATTTTGTAAATTGACTTACGTGTGAAATTGGGTAATATTCACTTCTTGCTGCTGATATACACCACAACTGCAGTAACCATTCCCTGTCGTTCTTCTTGGCGCCTTCTTCAATTTACACTATTTTTCATTAAGATATTTGCTCATTAACACTATCTCATGCTAAGCCGCGGGTTCCTTGCACCTAGTCTTTACTGTAATGGAAACGTTAAAGGTAAGTGAATAAAATATGCAGTAAATTGCATGAATACTTTACGTGGTTATCAACGCCTTTTACTCCCATGTTAGGATGCGTTTGGGAATGTTTGTAGAGTGAAGATAATGGGTGTCATTTTAACAGCATCAGAATATTGAAATAAAAATTCATTAAGAAGAAAATCAAGATAAAGTGTTTTACAGGGGCAGTCATGGACATGAAATTACTTTAGTACATAGTAAATAAAAGCTAAAAGCTAATTGGAACAATTAGCTTTTAGCTTTACAGCATAAATGGAAAGGTAAAGGGATCGATCCCTTGCCGCCATGTCATGTTAAACGGTACTGAAGAATGAGATGAAAATTTGTACACATTTATTGCTAGCTACCGCCTACCATGAGAAATAATTGCCATGTTTTTCTTGTGCGGTCAAATGCGCAACGCAGTTTCTGGTTCCAAAAGTGTAAGCAGAGAGGGACACTGTTATCATGTAGAGCATACAGCAGACGTGACAGTAGTGTTTATGGCCCTGATTTGCTGATGGCTACTGCTGTTGTCATTTTTAGTTGCTCGGTTGGTGCATGACATACCTTAGTGGTGGCTTACCACTACAAATAGTCAGTGGCTACGATCAGAATTTCATTCAGTCAGTACTCCTGCTAGACACCCTTAGCTTACAGAATGTCACACAGTATTGGTCAGGCCTCCCTGTTCAATGTTCTGAGGGCCCCAAATGAAATGAATTCAATAACTGCTTTCTCAGTGCATTTCAAAGAACCTAAGAGCTGACCATCTGCCTTCAGGTATCCACGTAAACATGGATGCTCTTCATGTCAATCAGTACTCCATCACAGCAGAATTTTATGAAGCTGTCTTCTTTGACTTATTTTCACTGTCACCTGCCGTGTATCTATCTTAGTCTCACAGCATGTATGGCAGTACCACAAAACACAATGTGGTAAGGGAGACATCATTTACAACGAAGAAAACAAGACCACTTAGAAACAGAAAGAGTCAGTATTCTACGCAGCAGGTCACCCGCCAACCAAGACACAAACTGCACATGACTCCCTGTGATACAAGAAGAAGTGACGATACATTGCCTTACAACAGCAGTTGCCAGTGGTGGGCTACTGATTAGCATATTAGACCCTTCAAAAGAAACGTGTTTCTGACCCAACTGTCCACCATGTGTTGTACAGGATAAGGACTATGCCACTGTGATTTTGTTAGGACGGTCGGTAATGACTACAGAATTAGTTTTCTTTTGCAGAAAGGACAAGAAAGGTAAGAATGTGTCACCACTGGGACGGATATGTGTACAGTGCCATACAAAACAGCATGCTTTGGGATAAAGGAAGTCTATTTCTAAAAGGAAACTACTTTTACTCACACACAGTCATGTACTTTATTTCGTGAACACTGCTATATGCCCATCTACTATTTATTACAATTACAAGTGTTTATCTCAGCTACATGCTTGAAGTTGGTAGAGGTGTATTGCTTATACAACTTATTGCTTATCCAACTAAGCACTTCTGATGAACAATACATACTGTATGTTGGTTTATTTTACAGTTACAGTAAAAAAATGCAATTAGTTGGACTTATAATAAATATAAATCTAATGCATGGATATATGCCACATAAAGTTCATATGGATGTATGAAAAATGTACACCGTTCCAGAAGTACACACTGGCAAAGCAATACTGTTGTACAGCAACTGTAAGTAACTGAATGTGCAAGGACAGAAGAAAGAAGATGGCTTACATTTTGTGCTGTGTGTGTGTGTTGAGACTTGAAGAGCTTACTGTGCACTGTCACAAAATATCCCACTTTTCCTGAGACTCTGCACATATCCTCTGCAGCCATGACATCTTCATTAACTACTCTTGTGTTCTTCTCGACCTGTAACAAGTAAAGAAAGAATCAGAACGATGTGGTGTCAACAGCACCTGTTGTCTCATCTCCAGGAGCTTGTACTGAGCACACATGCTTGAAGGAAAAAGCAATACACTGCTTTCAAAACTGAAGTACCGTAACAGAGATGACGATGATGTGGCCTTATGTGATGGGACTGTGTGTAGCGTGGTACGCAAGTACTGACATTTCAGTACTTGCGTACCACACAATCAGTCACTGGAATGAGAACCTCAAATCTCACACCATATGATGATATCTCAGCCACAATAAAAGTAGTGTGCATGTAAATACTATAATCACCAATCCTTGGCGACAGTGTCAGGGCTTGTAATAAAGCACACTGATGAGTACCATGATCCCACACTTTGGGCTTCAAAGTACCTTTACTTTCACTCTCCAAGATAGCTGCAAGCATGGCTGGGGTAATAAATGCCCTCTTGCCAGCACATCTGGTAGGCAGTTGGAGGGCAGTGGAATGTTTAATTTCACTGTAAACCATGAATACAGAGGATAGCATACCTAGCTACACAAACCAGGCTTGAAATAAATTCAAGAATTTCATCCAGTTAGAATAAAACTGAGACATTCAAAATTCATAAAGACTATCTCCCTGGGAGATTACCAACATTTAACTTTCCAAACTACGATACAGAACATACTTCACACAGGTGTGGACTGCACTGTGTTCGGCACTCCAGTCACCTGAATAGACACCACAAATTTCTGAATTTTACATTACAAAGCAACAAAGCAAACACCAGTCTCAAAATGGAAATAAAAAGTAACTGCCCTGAGTCTACGGGACATAAATGGTATCTTATGTTACATTACAGAAGAGCCCTTGGGCTAGTATCACCAGTTTCACTTGTAGTAAGACTCTCCTTATGAAATTGTTTCACAGAATTTGCACTAAAATACGATTCGACAAAAATTTTTTTGAAGCGAAAATGCCAAAAAAAAACCTTTCAAAATTCAAGTAACTGATTATCTCATTCTTATAAGCCATATAAAGCCCCATCAGACATCAGATTTGACCCATATTGTCATGTATTCACTTGCCGCACATCCCAAAAGAAAAGAAAAACCACTTTCAGTGTTTCACAGCAACTGCCTCAACCCTTTAGACGAACAGGAGATCCTCTGCAGAGGCACTGTATTAACCCTTTAAAGACGAAGCGTATCTGTTTTATATAAGGACTCAGTGCGTACCGCGTTGTAAACACTCTTCACTTCGGTTATAAAAACCAGTCTCTTAATGTTTTATAAGGCAAAAGTTGCTGTTTGTTCTGAGATCTGTACAAAACACATAACGCAATGTGGGCACCACGTAGAATTTTTTAATGTTAAACCTGGTGGTACGTAAAGTTACCACCAGGCTTTAAAAGGTTAACTGAGGCACATCAAACATGCTTCTGCAATGTCAACATGAAACATCAAATTGTCTCTTTACTAGAAGTAAAAAAGAACGGGCCATGGAAGAAAAGGCAGAAAGAACATCACTTGCAATTTGAAGTTCTCACACAGTGATGGTGAAGACTCCAGTCTTGAGGGATATGATGCCATACTTACGATGTTTGGGAGGGGCTTGCTGCCCCCATGTTCAACAGGGGTCCAGAAATTTTCCAAAAATCTAGCAAGCACCTCACAACTCTAGGTGACAGAACAGTGACATCACGCAAGTTCGGTACTGTAGATTCACAAATGTTAGTTGAAATGTACAAAATTCAGTTGCCTAGGAGACCTGGTGCCCTGTTTGTGCACCCCCATTCTTCAGGGTACCTACATATGTCACATCTCAAAAGCCTGGAATTTTCAATACTCCATTCATTTTTAATCTCAGCACTGGGCTAAGGTAAGTGATGGCTTCACACCCCAGGCAAAGTGACCAGTGATGACAACACTGGATGGGCCACAGAACCTGTTTGGAGATAGAAATAGGGGGAACTTCATACTGCTACTGAGAATGAAACCCCAGCTGTCCACCTTGTAGTCACTCACTAACTGAGCCACTCCAGACCCTACTGGCAAAGTTTCTCTTGTATTTTTCATTTACAAACACCAACAGACAAGTAAGACTATTCCGTGCCAATAAAATTGTGCATTTCATTTACATACATGTCTGGACATGAGCTAGGTAGCAGGAGACCCACTAACATATTCAGTTTTTATATCAGTAAATCTCTTAAATGAGTGCTGCACATATGTTGTTTAACACATACATATTATACAGATTTCTGTAACCTTTAAGTGGACCGCTTTCCACAAAATTAATAATAAAAACATGGCTTCAGGCCCTACCAGCTGCATGAACATGTTTTCCTCCGGCTTATCTACATTTAACTCAAATATGGTGCCGCTTGCATAAAACTACTGTCCAAACAGCGTGACAAAAATGTAAGAAAATAACAACAAAAGTGTTCAAGATCACTTAAGTGACCCTTAATTTGTACCAATTAGGTCACTTATATGTGGTGACAGACTTATTACACCTAAAAGATGGTTTCTCAGTTTTTCCCCAGATCCCCCCCTTGTAATGCCTCGAAATGAGAAGGCAAGTCGTCAGCTTCACATTTTACTCCTGTGGGAAGATATTCCAGTGTCGACTGGAGATAGCAAATGCACATATTTATCTTCTTCCTTTGTATTCAAATGTTACCAGCCTCCCTTTCTTTTTTGGTATTACAGTTTGTGTCTTCTATTCTTAATTTCATTGTTCTGTAATTGTTCCCCTTTTCTGGCTCATCTCACTTCACTTCCTCACATACTATGTACTTTACACATCCTTTTCCTGCCCTACCCTTTCAATCCTTCTATTTCATGTTGCATTCATCTCTCGGGTGTAAACTTCTGACATATAGACAAAATTAAGCATTCAAAAAACAAATTGCTGCTTGCATAATGGTAGAAGAAGGCAACATGCTCCTCTGTGGTAGTACCTCTCCGCTGAACTACATTGCCCTGCATCCCACAAGACATTAATTCTCCTCTTCCCCAGCCTTCTTCTTCTCAATCTGAAGTCACTGGGGTCACAGAAGATGTTGTGCAGAGGCAATGACCACATTCACAACCTTCATCACTTGAATCGGCAATTTGCCACTGCAGTCTGTAAACAAGAAGTACGTTATTTTAAATTATAATCCACCTCCAGAAGTTCACAACAGTTTATGCTGTGAACAACACAACTCAGTGACATGAAAACACTTCATGTAAGGTACAAACACAGTGAGATGCAAGAGCAAATATGCATACTGATAGATATGGCAATACCAGCAGACAGAAATGTCATCCAACAGCAAGCAGAAAAGAAACTAAAATATAAGAGTTTATGTATAGAGATACAATGAACGTGGAACATGAAATGATGATTGTAAGTATGATTATGCCCGTAAAAACTGGAGCCACCAGAATAGTAAAACAAGGTTCAAAGAAAAATGTGGAAGCCATACCAGGAAACATTCAAAGATTCACTATAAAAGACAGCTGCACTTGGAACATCTCGCAAAACATGGAAAGGACTGCCCTCTGAAACTTGAAACCTGAGTGGTGGGGATCACCATTGGTTCAAGTGAAGTACCAGGGACAAGAGGTCTGTGACAAAGGACAACGGATGATGATGATGGTCATGGTGGTGGCGGTGGTACTGAACATTAATGTGGCAACCTGGAGCTGCCCCCCCCCCCCCCCGCCCGTGTGTGCACGCTTGTTGTCAGTCTGCTCCTGACATAAGGTTGCACACACGGGAAAAAAACCAGCACCAGAACAACAAGACAGAACATACATAATATGTTTCATGCCAACCAAACATAGTTATCAACACATATGTTCAACATACCATTACACACCATGTCAAAAACGCCACATTTTATGAAGACAACAGCAACAAGAACTCCTATATACCTTTCAACATGGGATTTAATAGACCAAAATGTCTACAATATTTACTACTAATGCCATATACATATATTTTTTAAATTTTATTAACATGTATTTGTAACACCAAGACTGAGATCGCAATCTGACCTCCCACATCAGATGCTGCAATTGTAACTTTGGCTTTTATGTATTTTAACAGCCTGAGGATGACCACAGTGTGGTTGAAGCATATAGCTGTATTTCTCATCCCCTCCATGCATACTACACATAATGCCACTCTCACAGTTCTTGACATTATCACTAAAGACGACTATAAATCATGACTGTACTCAGCACAGAATGTTCTCCACTGTCCTGTTGTTCTTTCCTCTTACGTCCAAAAATTCACCTCTGCAACATTCTCAAACCACCCTCAGTCTGTTTTCCTCCCTTAATATGACAGACCAAGTTTCACAACCAAAATCGATGCTACAACAGGCCAAATGCAACTCCAAGAATATTAAAAATGAAATTAGCAGATGGTGTTGGTACAATAATACTGATGATTATCACAGTTGTCCTTCCAAACAGAGAACAGTAGGCACATCATGCACACACACCACAAAACATATAAGAAAAAGGAACTGGAAGCCAATACTGAAGTAACGGATAACAGACCTTCAAATACCTACATTTCTGTATCACTCCATTTGTCACAGGCGAGCACCAGAATCTCACTCAATAATAATCATAACACAAAGCTAATGGATGGTCAAGATAATCAAAAATAATACCAAAATTTAACCCTAATTCTCACAGATATCACGAAAACTGTAACACGTAAGAGTATGTTACTTCCACATGTACGACACAATTACACACCTCAAATAAGAAACATTAGTATATTAATCAGGACTGTGGCAACAATACAACTTACAGAATGGAACATTAAGCTTGCGAAAACTTCAGGCCACAGATTACATGTCTGCCGTGCAGCGTTCAGTAGTGAGCAGATGTCAGTACATGGGTCACCCAAATCTCGTGTAGACACATTATCAAGCCAAGTACCAAACCTACGAACGAATTTTAGATGTCAAGACAACAGAAAATTATAACAGCATTTAGAATATCAAATAAGATTGCTCCCATTTTACAACAATCGCAGATCGCACATAACCCCACTTGCAACCACCGTATACACGAACATGCAACCACTGACAATTATTGTATCGATGCACAAATTAATCGATTCTATGTCATGGATTAGAGTTCTCTACCGTTCTGCCATCTACCGGCGAGTGCTAAAACAGAGGCGACTTTGCGCCATCTTCAGCATTATTTAGCACTAGTACTAATATGACACGACTAAGACGACCGCAGGTCAGTCGGCAAGAAAGCCAGCTGCTATTGCAACTTCATTTTTCTACGCATAATGCCCCGATATCACTAGTACTGAACCAGTCAGTATACATGACAAGGCGACTTTGCACCCCCGTTACCCTCGATGGTACTGGAACATGCATACGGCCGCACGTCAACCTGTAAGAAAACGAACTCTTATACCAACCCCCCCCCCCCCCACACCTCCTTACATTGGAACCAATGAGTATATATGTAACGGATACCTTCCTTCTTCTGGGATATTGTGTCCTGTCACTGGGTGTTTGTTAAACGTTTCCACGCCGCATACTGCCCTAAACGTCAAGGGCCACGTCCATTAAAAACAGAAGTACAATAGCTCCACGGAAGTCTCGTAATATCCGAAATTCAACCGAAACAGTTTTTTCACCCTATCTCGACTACCAATGCATCGGGGCGACTCAAACATCATACATTGCACTCCCTACATACGCACTACACCAAGGCGAAGTTTGGTCGAAATTGGTCATTAATGAAGGGCACTTTTCTCTTGTGGCCGAAAGTTTTTCTTTCCTATTTCGACTGCCATTGCATCAGGGCACCTCAAACGTCACACTTGGCACTCCCTAGACACGTGTTACTATCACTACAAGTTTGGTTGAACTTGGTGAGTAATGTAGGGCACTTTACTCATGTGGCTGAAACATTTTTCGTCCCTGTCTCGACCACCATTGCATACGTGGCACTCCCTACACACTCACCACAACCAGCGCAACTTTGACCGAAATCGGTCACTAACGAAAGAGACTACACTTGTGGCCAAAATAGTTTTTTGTCTCTATTTTGACTGCCCTTTCATCAGGGCGACTGAAACACAATATGTGGCACTCACTAAACTCACACTACAACCAGTGCAAGTTTGGTCGAAATCAGTCAGTAACAAAGGGCACTTTACTCTCGTGGGCGAAACAGATTTTCATCCCTAGGGGTGACCCCATTCCACAGAAGCGGTTTTCCAAAAGTGGGCCATTTTTATGACATTGGTGATGGGTTGATCCCCACGTAAATTTTGATGGTTGGGTCTGCGTTCACGCCATCCCTGTGTGATTATTATGAACACATAATTCTTTTGCCCCTTAATGAAAAAATTAACCACCCTCCCAATTTTCATATTATTTTTCCTTTCATGCAACTTTACCATATCACACCATACCAGGTAATTTTAACTTCCCTAAAAAACAAAAGACTTGAAAACATTACAATTAAATAACACATTATACAGCTAGATATTTGAATATCGAATACAAGAAATGTGTTGTACCTAGACTTTTGACGTTCAGAAATTAAACCTGCCATTTTTGGCACAATGTGCACTACTGACGGTGTCCCGTTCAAACACTGCTTTGAACTGTAATGTGCAATGCAGCTTAGTGCACATGAACAAAAACCAGCTGTATATGTTACATGATAGTTCATACATGAAAGATCAAAACATGCACGAACTATAATGTAACACAAATAAGTTACGTTACTGTGTGCTACATGGTGCAATACTGCAAATTACAGTCACACAATTTATGCAGATTTAAAATAAATGATACCAGAATGACATTGAGTGGTTTAAAATAAATACAGCAATGAAAATTAATCAATGCAATACTGATGATTAATCAGTATTACAAAGAAAACAATTAACAGTAATGGATAGTTACATGTTTCCTCCACAGTTAGCAGCACATTACTGTGAAAGAATCTTTGTAAGATTTTCTGATTCAAGCTTAGTAGTCGCTAATAACGAGGCTGGTCTAGAAGTAAACACTGAGAGAACAACAAGTGGTGTACATCCACATCCGATGAAGGTCTAGAATGTAAATAAAATTTGTGATGAAAATGCATATGACAGGTTTCTTTGTTGGTGGTGCTGAACTTTTATGTGCAGCAACATGAAGAGAAAATTTCCGTTGTAGTTGTACACGTCTAGTCCAGTCCCCTTGACACCTGCTTCTGAAAATCTTGCATAAACTAATGGATAAGGTACAGCTGTTATAACAAATTAGTCTCAGCACTGTACTTTATTATACTACAAACCAGCATACAGGACTCATACCGCCTCACATAATTACAGCTGTTGAAGAAGTTTGTTAATGCTTCGACATTAATTGTTAAACCCTGCAACATGTCTATCATATGAAAGCATACATAACACACATTACAGGGCATCATTACAATGAAATCTTGTAAATACTGCACTTCTTGGACTTCCTACATGCTTTCAACTTCAGTAATCTAGACCAAATTAAAGTTGATACTGCATCATGTGATTAGTCACACTTGTTAAACTGCTTGTTAACATCCACACAGTGAAAATGTCTCACGTCCTTCTGAACACCTGAGAAATTGTGGGTAGCAGAGATCTAGCTAAATAACAGTCGGTTTGATGAGCTCCTGTGTGTTTCATCTGCTATATACTTACAAAGGACTTTCAAGAATTAGTTAACAAATGCTACGATGCCAAGAACGTTATTCTGACTTTGACGTATAGGTGTATATGGCACACGAGTAGCAGATGGTACAAATCAGACTTCACATTATCACCACTGACATTTAAACATTTATCCCACTATGACAACAAGGCTTGCATCATGGTGTAGAAGAAATCAGTGTGAAGTGTTTTTAATCAGGAGGTGACAGCTTGCTTCATGTTGACATCTGTTACAAACTGCTTGCCAGCCAGGTGTTTCTTATGGAGTCCTAAGAGATGGACTCACTGAGCCCCATACTGCCCACTAATGGGTGTCTGGTTACAGCACTACAGCTTTGAGGTTATGTACCACCCTCTCTACACTCCCAATCTCACACACAAGCATTTCCGTCTCTTCGCACCCCTTAAGAAGTACCTAGTTGGCAAGCAATTTGCAGTATATGATGACAGGAAGCTAGCTGTCACCTCCCAGATACAAACACGTGACACTGATTTCTTCTACTCCACAATACAAGCCTCGGTGCCATGGGGGTACAAATATTTGAATGTCAGTGGTGACTGTGTAGAGGTCTGGTGTGTCCCACCTGCTACACATGTGCCACATACTGTCTACATCAAAGCAAGAATAAAATTCTCAGCATCACAGCATTTGCTGATTTGTTTTGAGAAACTTTCTTCTACTTGTGTGCCATGACAGGAAGCACAAACACAACAATGGAGGCACTGTGGATTACATATAGCAACCAAAGACATACCAGTAAACCAGCCACACACCACACAAGCAACAGTGACAAAAGAAACCTCAGTGTCACGTCACAAGTCATATATGAGCAATGAGAGACATTACGACCTGTATCAATAGTCTGAGAGATGCTCAGGTTTTCAGAAAAATAAGTGAAGTGTAAAAACGTTTTTAATTAATTTGATGTTAGTCATCTCTGTTGGTTTGTATAATATACGAATGAATACGGTCCCGTCTTACAACCAACAATTCTTAAAAATAACAAATAACTTAACACAACATTTTAACAATTTTATAAAACTTTAATATCTAATATACAGAGAAGGCCTTCTCTCAAAGAGTAATTGACTTGCATGTACATTTACAACAACTAATGTAAACTTGGGTATTGTGTTACTTGAAAAAAAGCCGATGATGGCACATTAGTGCCGAAACCGGTCGTTTTATATGTTTTTATACTTTTAACTTCTATTTAATAAAAGAATTGTTGGTTGTAAGACGGGACCCTATTCATTCGTACGTTTTTAATGTTCACTTGACAACACCAGATACGCAGGTGTGAACAAGCCTCACGCCTTAACAAGAATAAACAAGAAACTGATGTGCTTATGAACCAAATCACTTGGAAATTCATAGGATTCAGAACATGGTGACAATAATCTAAGTTGATCAGAATGCTGCTGTTGAACGCAATCAGATATATGCCAAATACCATACTTACCCAAATACAAGAGGACAGTCTTTCCCCAGTTAGAATCACATGAGAAGTGAGGTGCGCCTTACAATCACGCACAGACTGAACACAACTTGTATAGGTATTTCCCTGAAGGGTGAATATTGTGAAAAGGGGCCACGTTACATTTAGGTAAATATGGAAATCATGGGAAAATACTCAATATGTATTACGGCATATATTAAAGTAAAGATGCCACTTGGGAGATTTAAGCACAGATGAGAAGATAATATTAGAATGGATCCTAACGAAATAAGATGGGAGGGTGTGGACTAGATTCATCTGGCTCAGGTTAGGGCAGGTGGCACAGGCTGCTGTGAACACAGTAATGAACTTTCAGGTTTCATGAAATGGAAGGACTTTGTTAACTAGCTGAGGAACTGCTGGCTTCTTAAGAAGGAATCTGCTCTAAGCAGTCACTTAGTCACTTAGCCAGTTCTTCCAGTATGGCAGTTCTAGTAATATGGTATGATAATTAACATTCTCTAATTATCACTTGCCAAATCCAGACAACTCCCCCTACTACTTACCCTCAATCACCCAAGGTTTGCTACACACAATTGTTTGAAAAAACCCATCTACAATATCCTGTACTCATATTAGCAGTGTGCTCTGTCAGTGCATGGGTAACATTCTAAAGAAGACAAAATATGTGACAAGAAATTGCCATTAATACGTCTAGTAAAAGCCCTCCCTTGGGGTATGCAACAGTACTATGTACTAGCATCCAATTTCTAAAGAAAATAAACGGACACTATGGAGGCCAAGGCTCACAGACACCGTACAGCCAAGCAGTAAGGCAGTCAGTATTGCCCTAACCATTATTCATCAGTTATTCTTTGTAACACAGCTGTACTGTTTTCTCTGTAAGGTAGGATCTGAATTTTAAAACAATATGTAGCTGAACTGAATGCACATGCAACAACTAAGGATAAAAGTGCTAACTCAAAGGACAATTACTATAAGGAATTACAGCAGGTGTCCAATCACTTTGCTAAGTACCAAATGAAAATTTTGTTAGGAGATTTTAATTGGGTGGAGTAGATATTTTCAAACCAACAATTGGGAATGAGAATTTACATGAAGACAGTAATGATAATGGTGTCAGAATACTAAACTTGGCTACATAAAAAAATCTAGTTGTTAAGAGCACTATGTTTCCGCACCGAAACATTCATAAATACACCTGGCCCTCTCCTGATGGGAAGAACCACAGTCAGATTGCTCAAATATTTACAGATAGGAGATGGCATCCAAGCATACTTGATGTATGGTCTTTCAGGGGAGCTGACTGTGATACTGATCACTAACTGGCGATTGCCAGCGAGAGGGAAGGACTGCCCGTAAGCAAATGAGCAGCACAGAAGTCTGATGTGGGGAGATTCCATCTCAAGAAGCTAAGTGAGTTGGAAGTTCGTGAAACAGCATCAGATTGGAATCTAAAAGAGTTTTGCAGCTTTCATGAATTTAGATGATAGTAAGGACCCACACATGGCTTGGGAAAACGCTAAACAGAATATCAAAATCTCAGCTAGAGACAGCCTAGGTCTGTATGAATGGAAGCAGCACAAACCATGGTTTGATGAAGAAGGTTCAAAGTTTTTAGATCAAAGGAAGCAGGCTAAAATTCAGTGGCTACAGGGTCCAAACCAAAGTAATGCATATAATCTGAACAATGTAATATGTGAAGCTAGGAGACATTTCAGGGACAAACAAAGGGAATATGTGAGAGGTAACCTGAATCAAACAGTAAGATCAAGAACATCAGAGAACTGTGCTAAGGCAACGACGACTTTACGAAGGGTTCCCAGCACAGAGGTAATAGAGGAAAGGCTGAGAAGGGTGACCTGGTTGCAGACGCCCACAGTATTTTGGCTAGGTGGAGGAATCGTTTCTCTCAGCTACTGAATGTACACAGGGATAAAGATGTTAGGCTGATTGAAATACACGCAGCAGAGCCGCTACTGCCTGAGCCCCATGTCTTCGGGTTGGGATGGCTACTTAAAGGCTAAAACATACAAATCACCAGGAACTGATCAAATTCCAGCAGAACTGATTAAAGCAGGGGGCAGGACAATTAATTCTGAGATTCATAAACTTAAATTTTATCCATCCAGCATCCTTCTGTCAAGGTTAAGTCCATATGTGGATGAAGTTATTGGGGATCATCAGCATGGATTTCAATGTAACAGGTCAACTAGTGATCATATACACTGCATTCACCAAACACGTGATAAAAAATGGGAATACAATGAGGCAGTGCATCAGCTATTTATAGACTTCAAGAAAGCCTATGATTCAGCTAGGAGAGAGGTCTTGTATGATATTCGCATTGAGTTCGGTATCCCCATGAAACTAGTAAGGCTCAGTACCAATACCAGTTAAACACAAACAAAGACCTTCCAGTTGCTTATAATAATGGAAGTGTCAACACACAGGCACTTGCTGTCACCAAATAACTCTACTATACATAACATCAGCAAGTTGACAGTCTGCTGCTAAGCCATCATTACTACAGACTTGCTGTTAAGAGACATACAATGTAATAATTGACTTTCACTGTGACATGACAACTGCTGCTCCGCCTCTACCCCCTACTACTACTACTACTACTACTACTACTACTACTACTACTGCTGCTGCTGCTGCTGCTGCTGCTGCATTGATTCTCACAATAAACAGTTACTTCCCAATATAACATTAAATGGCAAGTCTTTGTAATGGGAATCAGTGTGTGTTTACTGTGAGATGGAAAACTGGATTTTAAAATATTATTTACAATAAATTCAGGTCTCAACAGAAGGTAATTCCCATCTGAATCTTTCGGTTTCCAAAACACACTTTGCTTGACCTGTCACGTGTCTGGATGTTACGTTTCTGTCTTCGCTCTTTGAGCACCATGACTTTGGCTGCTACTGTTCAGAACAACACTTCATCTCCACTTTTACTCAACAAGCACTTTCCATTCACAATCTCTAAAGAAGATGGCAAAGTAAAGTTTAAGATCTGGGCTGGAGATGTTCCAGTCGTATGTAACAGTTTTATTATTACTGTCAATATTAACCCGGATTGTATTATCCCGTATGAATTCACATGTGAAGCTCACCTTCGATCCCTTCTCTAGTCTCGGTAATTTTGTTGTCTTCTCTCGCCCATCAACAAACACACAACCTGAATGGGTAAAAAACAGTAGGTAAGTAAATGAAGTTTGCTTATTTAATGTGTTCCACGTCCGTGCACTATATTATACAAAAACATTAATCACCAACAAATGCACAAAGAGAGTTTTATCATCAATCGTAACACACTCCTACATGTTTCGACCCTGCTGGGTCATCTTCAGGGTGAACTTTTTGTTATCGTTACACTCAGGTTGCACTTTAACAAAAAGTTCACCCTGAAGATGGCCCAGCAGGGTCGAAACATGTAGAAATGTGTTACGATTGATGATAAAACTCTCTTTGTGCATTTGTTGGTGATTAGTATTTTTGTATAAAGTTTGCTTATGCAGTGCTTTAGTAAGACTCTGTTCACATAACACCCTCAATGGTACCTTCACCATCTTGAAAGCATATCTTTTGCTGGGTGAGGGGGCTGCTGGCAGGAACGCCCACGCCAGCCAGATTTCAAGCAAGTTGCCAGACAGAGAGGGTACCCTGATCCTCCAGGCTGACAGTTAGGGTGTGGGGCCAACAACACCATCCCATTAAATGGAAGAAGGAAAAAATCCCACATTGAGCATCCACAAGAAGCTATGACAATAGGCTGCAAATATTTCAAAGCAAGATTGTCAGGAAAATATATGGCACAATTAATGACAACAGTATATGGCACATCAGGTACAATCAGGAACTGTGTCACTTATACAAGAAATCACAAATAATAAAAGTGGTAAAAACTGGCAGAGCAAGGTGATTGGGACACCTTTTAATATCAGAAGATACAAACATTTGGAGAAAACTAAATTTCATGAAACCAGTATGTACAAGGAAGGCAGAAGACCTTCAATGACATGCTCAGCTAGCACAGAACAAGATACAGAGATCCTGGTGATCAAGGCCTGGAAGACCACAGTGCTACACAGGAACCCATGGAGAAGCACAGCTGAGGTAGCACCAGTGTGGGGGGCACAGAAAGTGTTTGTATAAAAACCACTGCCTTGATAGTGTAAGGGCTGTGCCATGGCTCTCACTGCAGGGTCGCAGAGCCAGTCTCAGGACAGCCACTGTGGCATAAGTACTGGACACAGTGGCACTCAAACAGGTTTTGCTGCAAAGTACTTCAGTTTTCTCCTGTTACTATCGCTCCGACAATGAATCACACTCATTAATTGTACTGTCACTGATGATATATAACGTTAGCCAGTGTCAACGTCATTAGACAACACACTTTAAAAAACTGACGGATTAAAGAAATTCCAAGACCATGTATTTTAAGATCAAGTTCAACAGACTGTGTAGAACACATAATTTTGTGGGACAAAATATCAAATTAAAAAATAAACCAAATGCCGTTGGGCACTGAATACTGCAAATGTAAAGGTACATCAATTGAATTGGAAGCACAAAGTAAATAGCATGCAAGGTAATAGACTGCCATGTTCAGCACAGTTAGGACTTAAGTCTGCTGCAGTGTGACGCTGCACTCTTCTGTGTGTGCTTACTGACACTTTGAAGGATCCTGGTGCCTTCATCTTCGAGGGCCATGGAGTTAGATGCAGCAACTATCATACCATGATCCTTTAAAATGTAGGCATCACTCCTCTGTATGTCTTTGTACTGTGATGAGACATTAAGCATCAGCCATCAGCGCTTTCAACATGTAAGAGTTGGGTGAATCTGGATACTTGTAGCAGCCTCTGATGTCTGATGAGTATGGGCCGTTAGTGGAATAACTGGGAGTGGAAAACTGAAGCACTCAGAGAAAACCGTTTCAGTGCTACTTTCTCTGCCATAAATCTCACATCCTGGCAGTGAACAAGGCATCAAGCAGCTTTCTGCTGAACTGGTATCTGAACTAAGTTCATGGACTTGCTCAAACACACCTCAAACTTACCTAGTATGTTAAAGAGAGGGCTCCTGGTTACAAGACGTAACACACTTCCTCACACACGTCTTAAAGTGTTGGTGTCTGACCCATGGCCCTGCCAGGTCGTGTTATGCAGTCTGCAGCAAATTTGTACATTATATGTGTACCATATAGATTGTGCAATCCCGTCAATGGTTTCTCCACCTTGTCGTGGTGGTGGGGTTTGTGTGATCCAATGACCTCAAGAGCTATACCAGTGGTAGCATAGTTACTGGCAGGGCCTCCCACGCCGGACAGGTCTAGAGTGAGGCTGCAGACAATGAGAGACACACTAGTCCTCTGGGCTGTGGGCTGGATATTGAATTACCATCCCAATCCCACAAAAGCAAGTTTGTGGAGAAATAATGCAATTGACTTCACAACTGGAGGGATGCTTAGTACTGAAACGGCCAGACATTGTTCGGACTGGAGGAAGATTGTATTGGTAGCCAAGCTCCACAACAGACTGTAGCACTTGAAGAGGAGGAGGAGGAGGAGGAGGAGGAGGAGAAAGACTGCACAATAATTTAGAAGGTTAGGTGTGCTACTTGTTTGCAGTTTTGCATGTGTGGCCCGAGAACCAGTTGACAACACTAGCTATGGAATTTGACATACAAGGTTTGACACCCCCAGCTTAAACTCACCTATGTTAAGGACAGCGCTCCTGGTTGCAGCAGGTCATGACCTTGCCCATACACATCTCAAACTCACCTAATATGTTGAGGAACAGTGCTCCTGGTTGCAGCAGGTTTTCAACTTTTGATCTCGTATCGATGAGGCCAAGTCCTTCGTCACTGCATCCAACCCCACACTCCAGCAGCTGTCACACATATGAAAAGCTTAGATGGCACACACATATGCGAGATTTTATGTACTTGTGGTGGTGAATATGAAGATTATTATTTTATTTGACATGATACTAAGCAGTCAGGCACGCACATACTAACATTCGAGAAGGACAGCTGCCTCCATCTTCAGGACAGAACATAAAGGCAGCAGTATGTTCAGTGATGTTGGTACTGTACATATCTATGAAACTATACAGTGCCCCATTCCAAAAAAATGTAATCTTAATGTACACATCTGTTTCATGAATAGAGGTTGCAAGCCTTCAAATGTCACTTAATTTCGTTTTACAGTCTCCACGTTTTGCCAGTGTAATTCAATGAGAGCTGTGGTTTCCAGCAAGTGCTGTTGACGATTCAGGTCTTCTAGGATGTGATGCTATGTTGATAGGTCACTGTTTTTTGACATATCAAAGGAAGGTACCACCTTCGCTTTCAAGGGCGTCTGGTGGCCAGTGCCAAGAAGTTGCAGTTTTGTGCTCCATAGCATATAATGAATAAATCAATATTTCACACTTTGCAGTTACAGGTTTTAAAATTATCAAAAAATCTATAAAACAAGATAAAAGCAAGATGTGTAACAATACATTGCGCCGTACACATTCAGTATAATACGTTTAATCAAGTTACACAATGTGAGTGATGAACGATACAGTGCCCAGCCTGGCACTCAGAAAATGGTAACGTACAAGTATGGCATTCGGAGATCAAGATGTGGACAAACCAACATACGTGAAAATCACTCAGTATGGAAACATGTTTAAAAAAAATTCACACATACAACAGGTGCCCAGACAAGCTGCAATTAACAGTGTACTAGTGTGGTACCTGGTCACAAGCAGCACATTCAGTAATACAGGTGTTTTTAAAGGGTAAAAATGCTCGCTAACAGACATCAACACAATGGCCTAATCTTCAGCTTCCTGTCAGCTGGCACTCAACTCTAGTGCACCCACAAAGTGTCACGATGGCTGTAAAGTGTCATACACCCCATAAGACTGTACAATCAAATATTATGTCTTCCAATTCAGTGCATCACTGGAGCCACTACTTGTTACAACACACATTTTGAACAACAGCTTGATTTTCATTCCAAGACGTCTTAGTTCAGTCCCCGGCCACGGATGAAAACACCTCCACCTCTAATAAATGTAAAATTTTGGGAACACGAATAACACAAGCCCTCACCCACCATCTGCTCTATGGACATAATCGCCTCAGAAATGAACCTTGTGCCTTCCCCAGTCAGTGTCATTCCAGCACTGCTTCATACTCACCCTCATCTATAACCAATGCTATATAATTTTACTAGCTGAAAGCATCACTAAACAGCAGACTTGAGAAACAGCAACATAAAGTACTTACTGTGAACTCTATAGAGTGGCCTGGACCAAACTGGGCAGCCCTGGAGTACAACACGGACTGATCTGTCGATATTTTTGTAGCTATCTTGTTTTCATTTGTTATCTTGTAGTCCGGATTAGACAGATCCCAGCCTGCAACATACTGTGCATGATACTACAGCTTGTGTTTCAGTACATAAGTGTTAAATGGGCAAGGAATGAACACTAATAAAATTCAGACTGGAAAATGTCAGCAGAAAGGAGCACTGTAGGGACTTAGAGAGAGGTGGGAAGGTAACTGGAAAGAGGATTTTGGAGGGAAAGCACATATGACAGGCACTGGATTGAATTTTATGACCACATCATCACCTGCTCAAAGGTAACATGCGCGATGAAGCCTTACAGTGCACTGATAACTATATGTACCACCTACTCTAACACAAAAGCTCTGCATATTGCCCACACAAAGTATTTGTATGTTTCACATGATCCTAACAGTAAAAAGTGATTATTTCTCTAAACAGTGTTAAGTGGCTGCTTGTCGTACTGCAAAGGCAGCGTGTTTTCCCTGTAGTAGAAATGGCATGATTGTACATTATTTAGATGATCTTCGTGTTTCATACGGTTGTGCCATGGCTCAGACAATTAATCATAGGCCATGCAGCCTCGGTTCAATCCTAGGCTAGCCCACGTAGGTTCGTGGCAGCAGAAGCGTCACTTGCACAAGTTTCTCCTCAAGTACTTCAGTTTTCCCCAGTCAGTATCATTCCCTGATGCTCTATATTCATCTTTATGTTAGTGGGCAAACTTTGCAAACCTTCACACATAGCCATTCTTCTTTCAGATCTTGGGGAACACAAAACAGAAAAGCACTTTGACATTATATCTGAGGCTTCAACAAACTAGTCACTATGGATACTGTAATCTGGATGGAACTTACAAAATGGATCGTAGTTTGTTGTAGCGACATGGGGTAATGACCATGCACTCCATTCCATGTCACCTTCCACTCGACAACAAACTCGGAACGTGTATGGCACACCTGGACGGAGGTCGCGCACTAAGTACTGGTACTCTGTACCAAAATACACATCATGGAAGTTGTCCTTCAGAAGACTCATCTGGTCTCGCACATCATCGTATGCCATTTGCAGCCGGAAGCTGTGAATGTCCACAACCCGCTCAAAATCCACCTACAGCACACAATAATAAACATGACACCCAATTTTCCAAGCAGAAAGAGAGAGAAACAGGCTGTACATAAGTTCAAACAATCTAGCTCACGCCTGTTTCATCAAAACATTTCCTTGTGTTTCTCTTATTTGACAAAAAATTCCAATCCATTCTCATGACTGCAATGAGTGGCCAATACAGGTTAACTGCCCAAGTTCCTCTTCTACTGGCAGTGATCACAAATTCTGAATTCTAAGTGACCACCTCATCAAGCAGACAAGCCACTGTTAAGAGGCTGTGTTACAACACTAAACACAAGGTGTACAGAAACTTTAGCAAGGCATTACATATGCACAGGATACTATGTTACAACTACCTGTAGTGCTCCTTCTACAGTGCACTATGTTTCATGTCATGTTAACACGGGGTTTTAAAATGATGATGCTGCAAACATGCTTGTATAAGCAAGCGGTCCTTGACTACCTCAGTGCTTGAACTGGGCTTATGCAAGTCACGCAATAAAAACCCTTTATACTTGGAGAAAAGGGTTTCTACAAGACACAGCCGTTAACATTTTTGCTTCCAGTATATTTCTGTATATTCACCTCCACTCATCTAGCCATTCTGTTCGTATGAATGTTGATAGTCATACCCTTCACTATTGATGAGCACTTTGGGTTGGATGATATAGCTCACAGGTGGCTGGAGAGAAACAGAACAGCCAGCAAATCAGGACAACTTAAGTGTTGTCACCCCCCAGTATCCATGGGAACTGACACTGTATAATATTAGCAATTGACAGTGTCATTAAATAAAAACACTTCCCTCTCTTCTGCCCATGGGCCTTCTTTCAGTGGCCTCAGAACAAGGTAAAAACATAGCATACCTCTTCCCACCGCACCAGAAGTGCTCCAGGTTTCTCGTCCACTTCTGTAACCTGTACGGGTCCCATCCTGGATACCCGCCCCACTCCTGAAAGTGTCCGTTCAAGTTCAGCTCTGACGGACTCCACAGCGCACTGAAACGATACGTCTGGTACTTCCTCCAGGTTGGGAACAGCTGGCAGACTGCAAGGAGCAGTACATCTCACGTGATCACAGTGTCACACATTTGTTCCAGGACTCCACCTACAAGTCTGCCCGCACAGCAGGATGTACTGATGGCAACCTTCTGAATTGTCTCTGCACTACAAGCACACTTGTTCTGAACTGGTGACTCTTTAAGCTTTCACATATCCTAATTATGTATTCTAAATATTACACACTTTTTGGGTAAGCATAATTGCCCATTCTTTGCTCAGGATATGGTTTCTTACATTCCCAATATCACAATAACTAATTGACTGGCTGAATAACTAAATAAATGACTAACTCACTACTTAACTAACTAACTCACTACTTCACTAACTAACTCACTACTTAACTAACTAGCTCACTAACTCCATGGAACAGGGTCCTTCTTGAGAAGACAACAGGTCCTCAGCTGCTCAAAAAATTCTACACATTTTATGGAACATGAAGGTTCATTACCACATTCACAAGAGCCTGCAACCTGTCCATATCCTGAGCCAGATCAATCCAGTCCATGCCCCCATCCCACGTCCTGAAGATCCATTTTAGTATTATCCTCCTATTTAAGTAGAGGTCTTACAAGTGGTCTCCTTCACAAAGCTTTCCCCATCAAAATCCTGTATGTATGTCTCCCCTCCTCCATATGTGTTACATGCCCTGCCTATCTCATTCTTCTTGATTTGATCACCGGAATGATATTTGGTGATCATCAAGTTCTTCGCTATGTAGTCTTCTCCTGTTACCTCATCCCTCTTACACCCAGATATCATTCTCAGCACCCTATTCTCGAACACCCTCAGCCTATGTTCCTCCCTCACTGTGACAGAACAAGTTTCACACCCATACAAAAGAATATACAGTGGCTATAATTCTAAAGAAGAATGGACACTCAAATGAAGAAACTGAAACTCACCCACTTGATTGTGACATTTGGTCACACAGGGAGGCAAAGCTTTCAGAAGCCAATCCATTTGTTCTGTGCACATACACTGCAAACTTATTAGGAAGCTGCTAAACCAAATAAAACAACACTGTGAAATTAAGCGACTACACCAAGATGTGGTGCGGTGGAGACCACACTGTTTTCGCAATTCGACCTTACATTTTACCAACCTGCCCAGCTGAGATGCCTTTTCACTGAACCTCGATGACTCCTCTGCACTGGTACATCCACCAACTCGCAAAATGTTGTGCCCCTCTTCAATATACAATTGTGTGGATTTTAGCTTCTCTGCAATTAGATCATGACAAGCCTTCAGAGGAATGAGACCATCCTCTTGGAACCTCAAGGCTTCAGCTTTGAGTATACTTCTTCTTTTGTCTAAGGCTTCTACCAAAACTGATGTAAACAAATCAAAAGCATTATCTATATCTTCAATTGTCTTTTGTGTACTTGTGTTTACCTGTAAATATCATAAAAACGCATTATTTATTGCACAACAATACATTAAGAATCAATACAATACTCTGGAAATAAAATATTGCACCTACCTGTTGTTTAGCACCTTCAACTGATTTTATAAGATCTTCCAGTTTAGAAGCATATTCTTTAGCTGTATCTAAGGTTTCTATGATAGTTACCTTCGAAATATTCTCCATAATACACCAACACTGTTGAAAATACAATTACTGTCTTGGATATTTGACACTTGCCACGCTACATAGTTGTGCTTAAAGTAACAAGTAACTACAAAATACTCACGCAACTTCCAGTATTTTAGCTGTAATGCATTCTTTCTCAAACTTACAAAACACAATTCCAACGCCTACTTGTATTACAGGTGCTAGGTACAAAACTCCTACATCGTAGTAATTTTACAGCACACGTGGCATCAGCTGACCAAACTATTTGCGACGCTCTACGGCACACCCCCATGCCACTGACCATTATAGTGGTCATGCTCACTTCACACGTTAACATGCAACGTATCTACAATAACACAATACACGCAGTTCATATGCCCGCCTTATTTATTGGACAAAGAAAGGACGATATAGTGCGCATGCAGCAACAGCGAAATCATATTCTGTAATATAAGATTGTCACCTTAGCAATATACAACCATCCATGTTGATATATTGGACGCTTCAGTGTGACCAACATACAGTTTACATGCAGGATAACCAACACTGTTGTTCAGCTAGGCAGGAACAAGCGAGTTGTAAACTTAGAAATCGAAGTTAAACTTTGACACCAGTCGCAGTGGCGTCACATGCATAAACGTACGTGGTGTCAGTGATTACCTCGACCATTTGGCCCCTCCTAAACACCGGAAACTATACGTCTGGAGCAGGATCCGTCATGACAAGCTAGTCAGGAATACCTCGCGTTTTACAGTGCCTTAAGTTTCATTACCGAAGTCACGTGAGCCTGCCAATTGTCTCCGATTCGACTGAACCCAGTGTCTGCTCCTCCACCCTATTTCACTCTAATCCCCCACATACGCCAGGTCTTCCAAGCGGCCTCTTTCCTTCAGGTTTCTCCACTAAAGCCATGTACTCTTTTCTCTCCTTCCCAAATCGTGCCCATCTTATCCTACTTAATTTTATCACCCAAATACTAGTTAGACAGAGGTAAAAATTATGACACTTCTCATTGTTCGGTCTGTTTTCCGCTCCCGCCTCCTTGACCCTAGTATCTTCCTACGTCCCCTATTCTTGAACCGTCCTCCCCCAGGCACAGCCAGTTAAAAACAGTACAAATTTATCAAAACTTCGACACATTTTCTTGCCAGTGTGACGAAAGCCGTCACTGATGCCGTAATCAGTAAAACAGTTTTATTTAGGCTACATCGTTGCCTACAGTACAGTCGGTATAGCGACTGGACGGTCCGGGGTTCCATTCCTGGCAGCGGCAACATATTTCTGTCTCCTCCGAAACGTCTATACCTGCTCTGCGGCCCTCTTAGTCTTGTACTCGGAGGGTAACGGGCGTTAGCGGCTGGCGTGTGAAGTTAAGCATTCAACTGGATATAGTGCCGGGGTTAAGAATGAGTACAGCTGTACTTCTATTCCATGCATGTCTTGACGGCGAGTATAGAGACAGGTGTAGACGACATCGCGGGGCGTCAGGACACGAAAATGCTCATACATTTTGTACCAGTTCAGACATCCGTTCCCCCGAAGGGGCCGTTGTTATTTTACGACCAAAATTTGTAAATATTCTCGAAAATTTGACGGCATATGTCACTGCCCGTGCGGTACAACTGCAGGGTCCATAATGGGGATCGACTAACTAACTAACTAACTAACTAACTAACTAACTAACTAACTAACTAACTAACTAACTAACTAACT
>BLKM01003665.1:47893-92609 GCA_013340265.1 Coptotermes formosanus | reverse complement strand
ATGTCCAGGGTATCCATAATATCCAGTAGAGATTGGCTTCTCAACCAAAATTTCTTCAGTCTTCTCCACAACAGCTGGGAAGGCAAGGTGCTGTGGGTATGCATATTGTGCAGAGTGTCCATACAGACCGGGAAAGTTAGCGTACTCAGATGAGTAAGGTCCTTCCAATCCAGCGTAGAATGGGTACTTATGACCGTCCCTCTGCCACTGGCCGGGGAAGCTGTTGTGGAGATAGGAGCCTGGGAAGTATCCCGATAAGTCTCCATATTCGGGGGTGGATATTTCCGTGACTGTTGGTAGAAGCAACTCTTTGCCAACGTTAGGCAACCCAGAGCCTAGCAGCTTGTTGTACAATGGAACGCTTCTGACGTCTCGTTTGGTTTCTTCATCAGTATTTGCCTGGAAATTAGTACAAGAGTCTGTTTAAAAACTTCATCACCATCAGTAAATCATATAGTATGTTTGCACTTTAGTTTTCGCAGTATATGTTGTAAATAGCCACTTTGCGTAGCCACTCAGAGTATTAATGAATTTGGTGATATCGGTTGTTTAGGCACAAGACGGTGAACTGTTTTGACAGCCCAACGCCCGGCTATATGCTTACGAGTATAATTAGCCTTATAGTACCTATACTTTAAGAACGGGTGACTCCAGCTGCAAGTAGCCCCCACTTGTCCCTGTCCTGAGCCAGATGAATCCAGCCACGCTCTCCTATTATATTCATTTCATATACTTTTTTATATCATCCTTCCATCTACTCCTGAATCTTTACGTGGGTACTTTCTTCGAGGTTTCCTCATCAAATATGCATGATCTTCTATCGTCTCGCGTGCTGCCACGTGCGTTGCCCTGTTGTTTGTCATTGAATTGATCCCCGTAATGACATTTGACGAGGCGTACCAATTATGGAATTCATAATTATACAATTTTTACAGCCTATTCTTAAGTCCGCCTTTTGAGATCCAAAAGTCTTTAATAGCAGCCAGTTTCAATTCCATACAAAATACTAACAAAATTATAAATCTGTGTTTTAATGTTTTTTTAAGTACAAAACTGAAAAAGAATATCTCTGCCGATTGTTAGCAAGTATTCCCCGAAATTCACCTGCCCTTGATTTATTCGTGCATTAAACTTTAGTTTGTCTCTCTTTTTCCAAAATACTTGAACTCTCTCAGTGTTTACGTGCCTCCTGATACACTCCTTACGGCAACTCTTAGCGCTATCTGTGGCTGCAGGTTGCAGCAGCTTCTCCCTTACAGTTGCCACGTGGACTAATTTGATTTGTTAGTACTCCCCTCACCTTAAAGCAACTTGTGTGTTTGAAACTGTGAAAAGAATTGAAGGAAATTTAGTCTCACGAGTTACAATGTACTGTTTGTTACAAATTTTCCAACGTTTCGGAGGCACCATTCGCCCCTATGTTAAAGGCATAATGTAAATGAATTGTTCTTACCTGACAAACAGAGACGACCAGAAGAGCTGCAGCAGAGAGAATCCACAACGTCTTGGCTGTCATTTTTGCAGTGACACTTAACTTCCTAGTCAGGTAAATTCCTTCTTTTCTCTTGTAATAATATAGAACTGAATTACCAGCTGGAACTTTAAGTGACTGAAAACGACAGGTGACTAAGACGTTTCGTGGCGAAGAGAAGACTTGCGGTTTCTGTACCGAAACCTCAAGCAACTGATCATTTCCTTTGGCCTGCCACTTGTCTTTTATTCTCGTCGTTTAGTGCCGTTTGTTTATTGTGCGAGAAGGAATCACGATGCAGAAGAATCAGTGTTATTGTTATGGACACTAGGTTAACATACCTTGGCGCTTGTCGGCTTTGAAACGTGGTGTTTTGTTGTAAATAAGACAAATATGATATGACATGACATTCTTTGGCTTTCAAGCACGTCTGAAGATCCACGAACCCTCAAGGTTTCCCACTAGTCAATGACGAAGGGCAGTTTTAAATGCATGCCGTCTGTAACTGTATGGCTTGTTCAAAAGCAAGTAATTATCGGTGAGACAGGTTTATCTTTACCGATACAATGGGTAGAGTTTATGGAAAAATACTCATCTTAAGTGTCCCCATATTTATAAACTTAAACATAAATTTTATATACGATACAGCTAATGTGTTTTTCTTGCACGGAATGAGTAATTTAACACTTAATAGGAAAGCATGGCTGTATCAATTCGTCCGTCTCTTCATTTGTTTTTTTCCAGCCAAACTTTTGAATATATTTCGGACGAATTGACGTAATAAATATAGTCCGAAATGTTGGAGGAATTTGAGTTCCGTTCGTATTAGTGAAACACATCTTGCACATGTCGTATTTTATCAGTTTTCTCAAGGACTAGCTGTCGCGAGTAATTTTACTTAAAGTAGAGTACGGGTATCTTATATATCGCCTATCGCTTTCTTTCGAATGGTTTTTACAGCGTCGAATGCTCTGAACTAAAGTCATCCTTAAGTGCCTTACCTCGTGAAAATAAATCATTTCTTGCACTTCAGAAAATATTTGCACAAGTCACAGGTGAATTTAAGGGGGTGTAGCTGTCTGTGCTATAATTTTACCTGTTGTTTTGTATGGGTGTGAAACTTGGTCTCTCACACTGAGGGAGGAACAAAGACTGAGGGTGTTCGAGAATAGGGTGCTGAGGAGGATATTTGGGCCTAAGAGGGACGAGGCGACAGGGGAGTGGAGAAGACTACATAACGAGGAACTTAATGACCTGTACTCATCACCAAATATTATTCGGGTAATCAAATCGAGAAGACTGAGATTGGCGGGGCAAGTAACACCTATGAATAAAAGAAAGGTGCATACAGGATTTTGGTGGGAAGACCTGAGGGAAGGAGACCACTTGGGAGACCCAGGCGTAGATGGGAAGATAATATTAAAATTGATCTTCAAGTGGTGGCATGGGGAGGATGGACTGGATTGAACTGGCTCAGGACAGGGACAGGTGGCGGGCTGTTGTGAATGCGGTCATAAATCTCTGGGTTCCATAAAATGCGGGGAATTTCTTGACTAGCTGAAAAACTGTTGGTTTCTCAAGAGGGCCTCTGCTCCATGTAGTTAGTTAGTTAGTTAGTTAGTTAGTTAGTTAGTTAGTTAGTTAGTTGGTTGGTTGGTTGGTTAGTTAGTTAGTTAGTTAGTTAGTTAGTTAGTTAGTTAGTTAGTTAGTTAGTTAGTTAGTTAGTTAGTTAGTTAGTTAGCTGTCTGTGTCTATGCTACGAGGCATATACCGGGGTAGAGTTGTAGTTTCACTCATTTTTAACTTTGGCACTAAATGGAGATGAGTGGTCAGCTTCACGCCCCAGCCGCTTTACCCCCGGGAAGGAGCCCCGGTACACATCTAATAGGAAACATGGTGGGTCCCAGAGCCAGTCTGGACGTGTTTGGGAAAAGAAAGATGTCTTGCATATTGCTGGATGTGGTCCTGCTGTTAGCGACCGAAGGGTGGTGCCCACATTGCGTTTATGTGTTTTGTACGGATCTCAGAACAAACAGCAACTTTTGCCTTATAAAACGTTAAGAGACTGGTTTTTATAACCGAAGTGGAGAGTGTTTACAGCGCGGTACGCACTGAGTCCTTATATAAAACGGATACGCTTCGTCTTTAAAGGGCTAATAAGAAAAAATTTATTTTCTTGCTTTTTTTTCACTTAAGTTCCTGATCTAACATGTCGTGTTGCATGGATGTGAAAAAACTTGAAGGATTTTTGCCACAAAGTGCATGTCCTAAAAGGGGGAAATTTAGGCATATATGGCGAGGGGATTTCATTATTCATATTTTGCACCAGACGTTATTACTATTTGCATAAATAACAGTAAGGTGGCTGAGGCGTGTAAGGGGACGTGGAAACTGAAAATGCGTACAAAATTGCAGCCGGGAAGTGAACAGAATTCTTGGAAGACCAAGGCATAAATGGAATGATAACATTAGAATTTTAAGGAAATAGAATAAATGTATATAGACTTGATTCAAGCGTTGTGCAGTGGCGGTTTCTTATAAATTTAGCAACGACTTGTTGAGGTTTGTGAAGTGCGCGAGATTCCTTCACCTCCTTAGTGACTATCATCTTGTCAACGACTGTGGCACGTGGAATCAGTTTAACTAATGAATCCTTGAAATTTATTGAAAGCTAATTTTATAGTGTTATATCAGTTTTATGAGTTCATTGTTCAACCAGAAGTTTAGATCCATTTCTTCTTTAAGTAATTTCCCTGAACAGAGACTGTGTAAGTTTCCGGCTTTCGACAGCGCCGAGTATTCAGGTGCTGAAGTTCTGTAGCCTTGCAGGTAGATGCCAGTGTTTCGGAAGGCCTTGCTGTCTACATCTTCAGGATCGAAGTTACTAAGATGGTGAGGCTGTTACGTTACATGGCCCGAACAATTTCTTGGTTGTACTTTCTTTACCGTCAAATTGTAATTACAGTTTGGAAGCATTTTTTTGGTTTCATCTTCAGGTGCAGGTAAAGGACGTAGCTGTTGAATACTTTCGAAGGGGCTGTTTTCAGTAAACGGGTTTATTTGATAGGTTCCTTTCAACATCTGAACACAGAAGCAGAACCGGCTTACTAAAAGTTGTGTTTCACTGTTAAGTCAACGATGAATAACGTACAAAAAAGAAGAGTCTTTCGGAATAAAATACACTGTGGAAGGCGTAGAGAACTGAACTGTAAAAGTGGGTCGCAAGAAACATGGTCAGTAAAGACCATAGTGTGTTGTAAAGTTGGTCCGCACGGTGTCACACACCAAACCATAATTTCAGCTTAACCCTTTAAAGACGAAGCCTATCTGTTTTATATAAGGACTCAGTGCGTACCGCGCTGTAAACACTCTCCACTTCGGTTATAAAAACCAGTCTCTCTGTTTTATATAAGGACTCAGTGCGTACCGCGCTGTAAACACTCTACACTTCGGCTATGAAAACCAGTCTCTGTTTTATATAAGGACTCAATGCGTACCGCGCTGTAAACACTCTCCACTTCGGTTATAAAAACCAGTCTCTTAATGTTTTATAAGACAAAAGTTGCTGTTTGTTCTGAGATCCGTACAAAACACATACACGCAATGTGGGCACAACGTAGAATTTTTTAATATTAAACCTGGTTGTATGTAAAGTTACCGCTAGGCTTTAAAAGGTTAAGAATACCCGCATTTATGCAGCTTTCCTTTTCGTTTATCCTACATCACCAGTCTTAAAGTCCAGTGGAAAAATACTTAATAAGACATCTGAATCCCAAAGCTGTTAATATCCGACAACTATCATTGCTGTTCTGAGTTATATAAATTCCTTTTGTGTAGCACTAATGAAATACGCAAAGCTGTAGGAGTCAGTGAGAGGAATAACCGCGATATACTTTACATAAATTTGTCACTTGATATAGTTTTGCTGCGCTAGGGGTTGGACCATCCGGGGTTCGAATCCCGGCAAAGGAAAGAAGTCCTGTCTTCTATAAAGCGTCAAAACTGTCTGTGCGGTCCACTCACCTTCCTATTCAATGGCTACCGGGGGTGAAGCGGCCGGAGAGTGGGGCTGACCACTTACCTGCATTTAATACAGAGAATGAAAAAATGAGAAAATGAATACTGTTATACGGTCTCATGGCTTGTACTCAGGGACAACTTTACGTTTATCGTCATCATCATCATCATTGTCGTCATTACGTTTTATACATGCATATATATACATATCATTCCAGTATTTCAGATATGTCTCTTGTGCTTTACTGTCTTGTTTTTTAGCGAAGGATGTGTAAGTGTTTTTGTGCATTTTTCATTCATATTTACCTTCTACATACTGAACTTTCTACTGCCACTTATTTCCATAACAAGTGCTGCCAGAATCCTTCACGCATAAAGATAAAAACGATACAGAAACAGGCTTGGGGCTACGCCATTTTATATTTACATTTTCCTCAGGAATACAAATATTGGATTTTTTACAGTGGCATGATGTGTAAAGCGAGCTTCACAGAGATCTGTTGTTTGACTTGAAGTTTTCATGACTGTGAAGATTCGTCGAATTTTCTTCACGTTCCGTTCTGAAGGCGGCAGTAGTGTGCTTCTCCGAAACCTTTAGTTCACTCCTGCCAGGCTGTATATTATTATAAATCAGGATAACTCAATGTGGATACAGGATTTAATTTATATGAATATCATGTCTGTAGTTTAACTGCAGGACACACAGATAAACGTGTTTTTTAATATGTTTGCGGATGAGCTATTCAAAATTTATATACGGATTTTGCTGTCAATGAGGTACGCCCCCTTCGCAGGTGTGACTCAATACGGCGCGCCCCCTTCATATATCTGACTCAATATTTTACGTCCCCTTCACAGCTGTGACTCAATGCTTTACGCCCCCTTCACAGCTGTGACCCAATACTTTACGCCTCCTTCACAGCTGTGACTCAATACTCCGCATGCCTCGTGTTATTGAATCGGATACCTGTCTGATCGTCTTCTCATTCACCTGTTTTCTCTCATTCCTGCTCTTACCATAATCTCGCTTAATGAAATCTGCACATCTTTCTGCTATCATTATGATGCCAGCATTTAGATTCCCGCTTACGACACGCGGCATTATCGAAGCATCTGCAACTCTTAGCCTTTTCACCCCGTGAACCCTCAACTGGGGATCAACCACAGCCCCGGCGTCTTTACTAGGCCCCATCTTGCAAGTTCCTGCAGGGTGATAGAGTGTATGCGTATAGTTTTTAGCCAGGCAGATCCAGTAATCATCGGTTCCAATTTCATAATATTTGCAGAGTTCTAAAGGCTCCATATCCAAAGAGATTCCTGCACTCCTCAAAACATGTGTTTCAGAAAGATCCACTCCAAAATTCATTGCATCGATGATAACTTCAAGATCTCGTGAATCATTGAAGTAGTTCGGGTAGATGAGAGGAGGAGAGAAAGCATCTGTTGAATTGATAGTGATATATCCGCGACTGTCGGGTCTTACTAGAGCTGGCATGTATTTTATGATATTGTAATAGGACAGAGGTCTGGTGATGTTGACAGTGCATTCTGTTGGTTCCTCAGAAACTATATTTGAATACATGAAGTACTGGATATCAGGATAATCCTCTGTTGTAGGGATATATCTGGACTTAATATATCCTTCTAACTGATTGACACCTGTGCCAGATAATGCCCCGTTCCGTTTTGATTCGGTATACTTTTTGATGTCGTCCTTAAGTTCGTCTCTTGTTGGAACAATACTTGAAGATTTGGATAATCTATAAGTAAGTCCTGTGACACTCACATGATCCTGAAGATTCTCTCCAACTTTCAAATCTTGTATAACCTTGATACCTAATCCTTGAAGGACTTTCTGGGGCCCAATTCCGGACAACATGAGTAGCTGCGGGGAATTAACCGCTCCGCCGGAAACAATGACTTCTTTTGAAGCAAAAATCTTGTATGTGGGTTTCCTGGATTTTTCGTACGCATACTCCACGCCGTAAGCTTGTTTGCTTACCGGGTCTATGAGTATTTTGGTTACGCTGACATTGGTGACTATTCTGAGATTTTTTCTCAAGTGGCGAACAGGCTCAACGAATGCCCTGTTTGTGCTCTTCCGTTCGCCGTTTCTCTGTGTCGCCTGGATCATCATTACTCCTGTCACTTGATATGCATTGAAATCTACTTCAGTGTACCCCAGCTCTAGGAACGCTTTCATGAAAGTATGGACGTTTTTGTCCCGGTACGGGAACCTCCCAACATCGAGGTATCCTCCCACACTGTGATACCATTTGTCTTCAGCGATGTCCTTGTCCATATTGTTCTCAGATTTCTTGAAGTAGGGGAGTACTGTTTTGTAATCCCAACCATCGTTCCCTGAATATAAAGAAAGAAAATGTGATGTAGATGAGTAGTTACAGGCTACTTCCAGATTGACGGTTTTAAAAACTAATTATAAGATATGTTGAAACAATTAAAATTTTCTTAATTACAAATTCTGCACGTCATGCAATAAAAGAAATATATTTTAAAGCATTGGTTTTAATTACAGTAGTTTATTTTGCGTGTTCATAACGTACGGCGTAGGAAAAATTACTATGCTATTAGCTTTGGCTTGCGTGTGTTATGGAACGACGCCGTCAGATGCGAAGATTATATAGCATCGGTGGTAGAAAGATCCTGACAGGAGAAAATGAGGTACTTGGAGAAAAACGTGCCCCAATATTACTGTGTCCAAAATAAATCTCTTCAGTTCTTGATTTTCATTAAAAACAAAGAAGAAACTTCAAATATATGTTGAATCATTCAACGTGCTTTTGTTGTAGTGGCTTATTTAGCAAGAAGAGAGGCAGAACTGGACCAAAATAGGATTCTAAAGTGCCGGCTAATGGTAACCACCACGCCATTTGCGGTTATTAGGAGCTGGCGGGAAGCTCCACACAATCATATCAGCACTGGCAAGGCCGAGCCGACGGCTCTACACGCCAGGGCTTTCTTTTAGGAGGAATGTGCAAGTACGAGTTACTTGGTGGCTGGGTAGACCTCCAGTGCCGGTCTTCACCTAGTGGCGAAGACAAAGATTTCTGTTCCTACCGGACGGCTTTTTCAGAATGTTGGTGTTAGCGGTGAATCTCAAGACTTGTATTCGGGAGGTCTCGAATTGAATCTCGTCTAGGACACCTGTCATAAAGAGTGAAGTTTTTCGTTGCTTTTCTGCAGTTTCTGCAGGAAAATTCCGCATACTACCTCCGCTTCCTTCCAAATCCTTATCATTTTTCATTAACCAATTATCGTCCTGTTAGACGCTATAAAATTTGAGAAACCTATTTAATGACAAACTAACAAACAAACTCTATGCAGCAGAATCCTTTTTGAGAAATTCGTATTTACTCGAATATTTCAAGAATTTCCTGAATTTTATGGAACCCGAAAGTTCATTGCCGTGTTAACAAGAGCCGGTCACGTGTTCCCACCTAAGTCAGGTCAGTACACTCAGCTGGCATCAAAGACGCACGCAAGGGGGGGGGGTGGCTTCCGGTCTCTGGCCTTCTTAAAAGCCCCCAAAACCGAAATTTAAAAAACACAGATTTTGTAGATATTATGATATCAAAGTTTTGTGTGATTTCCCCTTCAGCCGAAATCAGCCACTGAAATCGGCAGATGACTAATACATTAGAGTTTTGAACAATAAATTAATAAAATGTAAAAAACAAAAAGATTTTCCACTGTGATTGAGTCACTGGACGTGTACTTATGTTTGTGTATATATAAACGAAGTTGGAAACAGTGTTGTGTTGTACTTACAACATGATTTTTGTAACATAATTTTTAAAATCAGACACAAATTATATAACGCCTCAGGATCAGCCCTTCCCCCCGAAGGAAAAATTCTGGGTGCCCACCTGCCTCAGATTGTGACCCCTTCGTAAAATAAACCACCAAACGCTGACGCTGTTTATACATAGCTAGGCCAGTCACTTTCCTGACTGCCCTGTTAAGACGTAGGAACAGTTTTCATAACACTTAACAGCCTTGTTTCAGTCAACAAAGCGACTTACACTTAGGAATTTTTAGTTGTCACTAAGTGCACTTACCAATCTTCTTCCAATGATCGTAGTCGCGTCGGTTTCCCCTGTTGTAGATCATGCTATTAAATATAGTTGTACCTCCCAAGCCCTTTCCTCTCGGCCAGTCACAAGGTTGCCCTCCGCACACTCCTTCTTGAGGTTGCGTTTTGTATTGCCAATCCACACGACTGTTGTATGCATAATCTCGTAACGCTGGTACGTCCAGTACAGGCGGCTCTTCACCTCCGGCTTCCAGGAGCAGAACTTTCCACTCGGATATCTCTGACAACCTGCGTGTAACATTTTCATAAAAATGAACACCCGTCTCAATACACTGTCACCATACAGGATTTATTACAGCAGCAAATCAGTGATTTAGATTTCAAAAGTAAAAGAAACTCAGTCAATGAAGCTATAACTTATTTCTTATATGGCGTAGATGCCGTTACAATACAGACGTGTGCCATGCTTGCAGTGTTTGCTAAGATCTTATACCATAGGGACAAATAAAATATTCGTACAAGATGTTTACTCACAAACCCGACATGTTTCGGTAGAATTTTGTACCATTATCAGGGGTGGTACTGAAGATAAAACACTGGTCATTGAACATTAGAGGTCCGACGCATGCCTTGTGTACGTAGGTTCACTTGAGGACTAAAACCTACTTGCTAGTGGTTTGTAACCTATCCAGTTTTTTTTTACTAAGGTTTTCATACACGATTTTCGTCTTATTGTTTAATTTTGTGTCTGTGGTTATTTGTATGAACTGCCATGCGTGTTGCCACTGTGACGCGTTCTTTTATATATGCTTGGGACAGGGAGACTTTCAGTTGTTTTTATACAAACTTCAGCTCCTGGGTGATTCTGTGGCGTATAGCAGCTTTCTTCGTAGCCATGTTCCGTGGGTTGTTACCTTTGATGCTGATGTGTGCATATTTAGGGACAGGCGTAACTTGGGGGGGGGGGAGGTCAAAGGGGGCAAGTGCCCCCTCCCCATTATTTTTTCAACCTAGGAATAATTTATTTGGTTACTGAATTGAATAATGGCCGATAAAAATAGCCAGAAAAAAGAAAACGAAAAACTTCCGTCTTATGGGACCAATTTTCCCCTCTTTCAAATCTGACTTCTTTGTAAAATAAAGTTCCTAACACCCATGGTCAGTTTTGCCTCCCCCACCCCCCACCCCCCGATTGTTATTAGCCAAGTTACGCTTATGTATTTAGGGTCGAGGTGTTCAATTCTACATACCTGGTTGAACCAGATGGCAGCGTTAGTTTTAAGCAGCTTGTCGTTGGCGTTCGCACACAGATTCTCATAGCCATGCTGCTGTGTGTGCAAGTCGTCAGGGATGTGGCGGTGTGTCGTTGGGCGAGTACAGTCCAACGTTTCGTAGGGAAGTATCGCCTTCATCTTCAGAGTCAAACATTCTTCTTGGACTGCGTGCCCGCGAAGATTAAACCAGCACAGTCCTTCGAAACGTCGAGAAGAGCACGCCCAACGATACACCGCCACATCCTAGTTACACTTTGCTGACTCACTCACCTATTGGCCAGAACACATCCCGCTGACCCGGCACCGACAATGATAAAGTCGTAACTGTCTCCACCCTTCAGTTGTGCGGGTGACCTGAGATCACTCTCTTCTTGTACACTTACGTACGAATTGACCAAAGTCATAAACTGATACAGCGTTTTCACGGTCTGACACGTGACCATCTTGAAATGTAGAAGTCTTCCAAGTGTGTATGTGTGTCTAAAATAAAATCAATGATAACCTCGTTACATGCTAAGTAGGATCATTCTATAGCGGATTTGCGAAGTGTACGTGTGCAAATAATACGTTTCGTGGCCAAAATATGTACGGTTTCGTAGACCGAAACAACTGTGTTCAGTGTTATTCTTCACCGCTAATGAGAAAGTGATTACCAGTGAAGAATAAAGGAAACAAATTGTCATCGACTTACACAGTGTTATATCTTCCGAAGAGTTTGATAAGCAAGACGTACGAACACCAGGACCACACAGACACTAAAATCTACAGCCACATCTTCACAACAAGCAGAAAAACGAATTCGGACAAAAAATGCACGACATAAACAGTATCTGCAGAACAAAATTCCACGAACCGCATGTTCCATACTCATGTACTCCGTAAAGATACGATGGTACGATTCAAGAATATTTAAACAGTCGCTAAACAATTTCAAAATTTTAACTTCTTCTTCTATATGATTGATTGTACATAGCAACATGTATTTTACCAACTGTAAAATTGAGATCTGAATTCAAAACTCAATACAACTGTACACAATTCCTTTTATGTATTTTAAACTGCTAGCCTGAAGATGACCCTGAGGTCGAAACATGTTGCCAATTAAAGATGTGACACTTCCTAGTTGTGTTGACGGCAATTTATTTCTCTTGTTATTATATGCAGCCGATCCCAGTGGCCGCGCGGTCTAAGGCGTGGGTCTGCAGCCGTTCACTTGCGGGGATTGCGGGTTCGAATCCCGCCGGAGCCATTGACGTCTGTCTCGTGTGAGTGTTGCGTGTTCTCAGATAGAGGTCTCTGGGTCGGGCTGATCACTCGTCCAGAGGAGTCCTACCGAGTGTGTGTCTGAATGTGATAGTGAAGCCTCGAAAATGAGGAGGCCCTGCCCCACTGGGGGCTGTCGTGCCATGAAAAGAAAACATTGTGTCTAGCACAAGATGGCCAACGTAAAAAATTTCTAATCTGTTATTTAAAAACCAGTGTGTATGCCCGCGCGCGCGCATGTGTGTTTGCTTGCCTTCACACAGAAGGCTGTTCTCATAAAAGAACGTTAAAGGATGGACGTCAGATGATTTCATTCTTTTTTTTTGTCTTTGAATGACCTTGGGGCTGAAAGGACACGTCGAAGGAAAACGCAAATGAGTGACAATAGTGTACAAATAAAAGGGATGGGAAAGGACTGCAAAATGAATGGGAGAAGGAGATGACGTTACGGAAGGGATAAAAGAAAGGCCAATGTGGTGAGGGACAAGGAAGAAAATATTAGACGCTGAATTTGCGCGTGCAGTCAAGAATTCAAAACGATGGGATATCCTGATATTCTATCCTGGTTTATCCCAGTCAGTCGAACAAAAATGTCCACATAGTTGTACCATGAAGTATGGCACAGCTGTTTTTTTATGCCTCTGTTCCAAGTGGCCGTAGCAACGTTACCGTTTAGCATTCGACACTACATAAGCTTGCGGTTTACTGTGTAGCGTATACCTGTAATAACCATGTTAGTAAGTCAGTGTATCTGTGTTTGTCTAGGAGGCACACTTGCCCAAACTCTGAAGGAACAGCCCCACACTGTGCAGTCATATTCTATGTTCAGGCTTACGGCTTAATGTTACATTTAAATTGTATTGATATGTACGCAGTGACTTCCTTCTTCGTACAACAAATGAAATCAGCTCGAGATATCGATACCGATTGTTTCGATTTGGGGATTTTCGTCGTTTTTCCTTAGTGCCTCCAATACCTCAATTACACCACGAGTGATTCCCTCCAAATCCTTTCCATTTCGTTATTCGCAAATTTATACTACGATTAGCGCCATAAAGTCGCGGATAGTTACAGCATCTTGGGTAACACACAATAAGATAGGCAACGTACGTATAACGTAACATCGTGGTGCGTTCGCATAACGTTTATACCTCCTCACTCGAAGAGAGCGCTTTTGTGGCACTGTAATGTCGCCGGCAACAAAAAAACCTACTTAGTTTTTCATATAACGTGACCGATATTTTTGTCAGATTTTAACAAAATTTTGAAATTCCTAGGCAGATTTTCATATAAATCCCCAATATAAAATTTAATTGAAATTCGTTCCGTGGGAGCCGCACTGACACTGCGGAAATTCGGACAGGCAGATAAAGACACGGACATGACGAATATAATGGGCGCTTTTCGTATGACTATGCGAAAAGCGCCTTAAAGTCTATTTTATCTTTAACCCTTTAAAGACGAAGCGTATCTGTTTTATATAAGGACTCAGTGCGTACCGCGCTGTAAACACTCTCCACTTCGGTTATAAAAACCAATCTCTTAATGTTTTATAAGGCAAAAGTTGCTGTTTGTTCTGAGATCCGTACAAAACTCATAAACGCAATGTGGGCACCACGTAGAATTTTTTAACCCTTTAAAGACGAAGCGTATCTGTTTTATATAAGGACTCAGTGCGTACCGCGCTGTAAACACTCTCCACTTCGGTTATAAAAACCAATCTCTTAATGTTTTATAAGGCAAAAGTTGCTGTTTGTTCTGAGATCCGTACAAAACACATAAACGCAATGTGGGCACCACGTAGAATTTTTTAATGTTAAACCTGGTCGTATGTAAAGTTACCGCAAGACTTTAACAGGTTAAGCCGACCCAAATGGTCGCGCCGTCTGAGGTCATTCACTCACTCTCACTCACTCACTCACTCACTCACTCACTCACTCACAACAACAGACTGACAGATTTCCACCCAAGATATGTTACTCAAATCAACGGCCATAAATGAATACGATACATCATCAGCTGTTCTACCCATTCACTGTCGCTATATGTGAATTAACCCTTTAAAGACGAAGCGTATCTGTTTTATATAAGGACTCAGTGCGTACCGCGCTGTAAACACTCTCCACTTCGGTTATAAAAACCAATCTCTTAATGTTTTATAAGGCAAAAGTTGCTGTTTGTTCTGAGATCCGTACAAAACACATAAACGCAATGTGGGCACCACGTAGAATTTTTTAGTGTTAAACCTGGTGGTACGTAAAGTTACCGCTAGGCTTTAACCCTATAAAGACGAAGCGTATGTGTTTTATATAAGGACTCAGTTTCTTACCGCGCTGTAAACTCTCATCAATTCGGTTATAAAAACCACTCTCTTAATGTTTTATAAGGCAAAAGTTGCTGTTTGTTCTGAGACCCGTACAAAACACATAAACGCAATGTGGGCACCACGTAGAATTTTTTCACCTTAAACCTGTTGGTACGTAAAGTTACCGCTAGGCTTTAAAAGGTTAATGAAACTTGCTTTGTTCATTACCTTGCCTCCTTCTCTTACAGTTCTACAGCATCTCCTAATATTGACATATTTCCCTTTATGACGTAACTACTGAATCAAGTAAGAGCCTCCATTCTATAGCATATTGAAACCAATTCACAGTTACCTTGTGCAGTGCCGTGAACTACAGAAATTGAAAGTAAAGGTACAAAACGATGCTTGCGTATTTTTCGCACGATGTCTGGTGTGTGTATGTGTGACAGGCCTGTGTACGGTATGGCACTTGTAACTACACGCGAAATAACCACCTTTGTTTCGCTATTCCCACCTTCTTCCCCGTCACGTTAGGGGTCAGTATTTCGCTCTGTGCTTTTTTTTAATCGTCTACCAGTTTGCCTTAAAACTACTATCTTATCCGACCAGCGTTGTTGAAAATAGGACTCGAGCTGATGAAACGCAAGCTTTGTCGTTGTTTACGCGGAGTGGGTATATATATATATTTGAATAAAACAAAAACAGGTAACAATAATCTTGAAGTTAAAAACAGGCATCTTTTTAAACGTTATTTTTCCTGTATGTAGTTAATTCACTAGGTCACAAAAATTATGTTTATTTAAGTTTGAATCACACACAGCAAATTTTATTGTACACATTATCGTGGCAATGATTTTCGGTCAGAAGACTGTCTGGCTGCTGCTGTAATGTGAACCTGGTGGCAAGACAGAAATCTCTGTCCCTGCAAGGTTTTCCACCCAGTAATCACTTACTTATTGACAGAAACATAATATGCAATTGAACTCGGCCATACCGTCACGAAGGGAACTGAATATTTTGTGTCGTTTATAACCGAGTGTCGTTTTAACCGAGTAGTGTGAAGTTATGGTTAACAGTGAGGAGTTAATCGGTACCACAGAATATCTGACGCTATAGGCGAGGTGTCGTATAAACAGATGTCTTTATAACCGGGTTCGACTGTGTTGACTAACGAACTGGAAGGAGTACATTTCTTCTTAACAAACTGATAGTTTCTCAACTAGTCAATAATTTCCCCTCATGAAGTGTAAACCAAAGAATTGTTGTTGTGTTTACAGGATCCGTGCACTGGTCCGTCTCTTTAGGCAGATGAATCCAGTCCACGCCCTACAGTCCTATTTAAGATACATTTTAATATTATCACTACACTTCTGCCTAGATCATTCGAGTAGTCTCTTTCCTTTAGTTTTTCCCTAACAATGCTGTATGATCGTCTCTTCCATGCGTGCTACGTGCATCTCCCACCTTTTATTTTATAATCCGATAAGTATTAACCCTTTAAAGACGAAGCGTATCTGTTTTATATAAGGACTCAGTGCGTACCGCGCTGTAAACACTCCACTTCGGTTATAAGAACCAGTCTCTTAATGTTTTATAAGGCAAAAGTTGCTGTTTGTTCTGAGATCCGTACAAAACACATAAATGCAATGTGGGCAGCACGTAGAATTTTTTAATGTTAAACCGGGTAGTATGTAAAATTACCGCTAGGCTTTAAAAGGTTAAAGGAAGTTATGTACACAGAACACATGTTTGTGTTATTTATTTAATGTAATGAACAGTAATACATTGAAAGCCAACAAAAGTAATTAAAACAAACATCCAGTATAAATTGAAAAGGAACATAAGTCATAATTATATAAGAATGGCGCCATTTGACATCGGCGGCTGATGATTCCTAGTCATGTAGACGTTGGTGATAAAAATTCTGAAGTACGTACCGTCATAAACACATTTTTGTATTTCCTACGTCTCAAGACTTATTAGTCTTGACCAGCGGCTTTCAAGTGCTGGTGTTCGTGCAGGCGGTATGAAAGATCACAATCTTCGTGGAACCCTCTGAAGTAAATATGTGTAATTTCGGTCGCAAAAAATGAAATAACACTTGTAAAGCATAAAAGTAATTTTAAAAAATAATATACTTACGTAAATTTATGAAAAACAAAATTTGGTTATTGATTATTTACACTGTAAATGAAGCCAGCTCCCGATGACGCAGAACGATGCGGAGGAAATGCAATCAAAGTTTATCAAAATTGTATTTACCAATTTCGTGATAAAAGAAATGTGCTTACGGAACCTGTGACATTTGCCTACGGAACCCTAGGGGTCGCGGATCACATTTTGAATATTGCTGGTCTAAATAGTTTGGATGTGCTCTGAGGTAAACCTTTGATAAAACCTACAACTCGAATACAGTTTTATTAATGCATTCATCCGTGTGAAAACATATACACGTCCATGTGTTAGCCAAGGGTACTAGACCTGTCACGGAGAGGCACTCCAACACGTGTTCCCACATCGGTGGATAGCAGATAGTAAAGAATTAAGCTCATCGCAAACGTGCTGCACGTACCTACATACATTAAGCACGTTCCGGGTAACACAATTGGTGTCTTCATTCAGGTTTGCCGCAGTATTCAACTGTGCCTCCACCGTAAGGCCAGAACAGTGCTTTAAACCAAGGCCTATTTCCTGACACCATTCCAGATTCACAGTCTGTTTTATCTTGCTGGTCATACGTACTTAGGATAACCGCTGGTTGGCCTAAACATATTTGTTGTGGTGTGTCCTTTCCTGATCTTCTCAGGCTTGACACGGGAATGACGCCCGTCTTCCCTATCCTCCCAGTTGTACTGCGACCCTTCCTCCTCAATGTAATCCTCAATCTCATGGTTTCTGACCCTCACATGACCTCTCCTATGGCACGGTTTTGGATGGGGTCTTAAGTATTCGTCTTTTTCCTCATACGGAGTGCCATGATCGTTGTAACTGTTGACCGGACCCACAGCAAAGTGGTGCTGTTTCTTTGGAGTGTTTGGCACATAACCCAAATCAGCGTAGCTGAGATAATTTCCTGATCCCCAATATTTACTTTCTTCTTCATATTCTTCTTCTACTGACGCTGCATCGTGATGTGACAGACCATATTTGGCGGAGGGATATCTGGGCTCTAATATCTGTTTGTCGAAACCGTGCAGACGGTCCTCAGGAATATCCTTGCGTGCTTTGATGACGGCACCGTCCTTTGGGATAGTGCGAGGGCCGAAATTAAGACCTTCTTCCTTAATTAAGGTGCCTGGACGTTTGGCGAATTCGTAAGCGAGGGACAGGGACACAGCATCAGCTGGAGCAACAGGGAGTTTGTTGTCGGCGTAGTAATATCCGTCTTCTTCCTCTTCGGCGTAGTCGTTGATGTCGCTTTTGGCATGTGTTTCGAACTTGGATGGAAATCTTCTCTTGGGGTAGAATATGTGATGTGAGTAAGGCACTTCCTCTCTGTCAAACTTGTAAGAAGACTCATGTCTGTGATACGGGGAAGGGCTGAACTTTGGTGATGGCTCTGAGTGTATCTGAAATACGAAAACAGAATGGTTGACGAGTGAAATCAAGCTTCGTCCTTGTCAGGAAGTACAAGAAGTTTTTTTCTTGGACTTCTTCGTCCTTGAAGATGGGATCGATAGGTTGTCCCGAAACGTTGGTACAAAACTGCCACTCATCGCCGCGTAATATCCCAGAAGAGCGCAGATCCTATCTACATAACGGCGGAAGCCTGACATCACTCATGAATGTGTGAAGTTTTATATAGACTTCCATACGCTTTTATGGCCTGCACAGGGAGACCTTTATCTTTAACATATAAATTTTACTGTGGCTACAGAGGCGAACTGTTATCACTAGGCTTCGGATTTTTACGCACTTACGAATCCCAAAATATGTATTTAAATAATCAGCAAAAAGTTTTGATATATGCATTAAAAACAAGGAAATGCGTATTAAAAACACCCTTTACAAGGTAAAGTTCACCGTATTACGTGCCATGAAAGCACAGGGAGTAAAGGTATACCTCCATTTTTTCTTGAACCTTTTCGTTAGATGGGGTGGGTGGTTATTAAGGCCACGCCTTGGCCACTTCCCCCCCCCCCCCCGGGAATAACCCGGTACGCATTGTACAGGACGTTGAGTGGGCCCCCGGGCCGGTGTGGACATGTGCGGAATATCTCACCCTCACCAGGATTCGACCCCCAGATCGTCCAGCCTGTAGCGAGTCGCTATACCGTCTACGGTATCGCGGGCCACTATATGGTGCATTAAGTTTTTAAACAAAAATTTATGCCTTTTGTCAGTAAGTATGTTTTTATATTTTGAGAACTGTCCCTCACCATCACATGAAGCTATAGGGTCATCCTTTGTTTTCAAAATATCTGTAGGCGTAAAGTGTTCAATACATTGGTCAATGGGAGATTTGCTATTAAACACTGTAGAGATTTTTAGTAATTGGTCGTAGCCAGTATTACTTTTTGACTGCAATGAGTGCATTTTTTCTTCGGGACACTTCATTTTGGTTGCTTTCACAACATTCTGAATTTCTGAAACTACATTTAAACTTACGGCCAATAAAAAATGAAATATGTATTTTTTGTCTCTGTGTTGGTAAAACACGTACTTTAGTTGAAGAAAAAAATGTTAAAATATGTATCCTACATACGCAATATGCAGCAAGTCTTGTTGTCACCTTGTGCCAGTTCTGTTTGCCATGCCTGCTGTAAGAGCGATAAGCATTCGAAAACCTGCTTATTCTCAAAGTATAACAGTGCTTAACTGTCTCGCTGTTCGACAGCGTATCATACAGACAAAAAAAGCCACTTAGCATCAACCATCAAGAGCGCTGGTTCATCAGTTTACTAAGAACTAGTGACGTTTTAATTCGTACGAAAGGAGTGTTTCCCCACTCCCCGTTACAACATGCAGAACACAGCCAGTCTGTGGATGTACCAGACAGTCGCATTCCACGTGCCGCTCAATAATGATGGGTGTCATCAGAAACGCAGGGCCGCCTTTCGTTTAATTTCGACGTTGGCGACGGCTTTTCTGAGTCCTAATGCTGGCCAGTAGCACATCTGTCCGTAAATTAAATACGAAGCGTATCTGTTTTATATAAGGACTCAGTGCGTACCGCGCTGTAAACACTCTCCACTTCGGTTATAGAAACCAGTCTCTTAATGTTTTATAAGGCAAAAGTTGCTGTTTGTTCTGAGATCCGTACAAAACACATAAACGCAATGTGGGCACCACGTAGAATATTTTACTGTTAAACCTGGTCGTATGTAAAGTTACCGCTAGGCTTTAAAAGGTTAAAGGTAAAGGTCTGGTTTCCCGAATGGACAGGGGATTTTTATTTTTTAAAAAACGTCCAGACCGGTTTTGGGGCCCACCCAGCCTCCTCTTGAATGAGTACCGTGGGTTCTTTCACCGGGGGTAAAGCGGTCGGCGCGTAAAGCTGACCACTCACCCGATCTTATGTCAAGGTTAAGAAAGAATGGAGCTGTACCTGTACTCCCTCTATACGCCATCATGGCCTGCATAGGAACAAATTTACGTTTTGCTGATAATCCTTCTATATACAAGTGCAATAACCTTTACTCTTTGTAGGAATTTTAATATAGAACTCTTGAGTTACCATCACATGTGAGTCACGAACAGGTGTATAGAACTCTGAGGATCGTGGCCTTTAGGTTAGCATTCTGATGTGGGGTGTGAGAAGTCCTGTGTTCGATGATTATTCGTCTTGAAGACTGGCTGCTGTGACATCTTTTGTGTCTTCTGTCTTCTAAGCTGAAGATAGAACCTACTGACTCCATCTTCAGCTTAGAAGACAAAGGAAGCAGATTATCCAGAAATACCTGTCTACCAAACTACACGGTGTCACATAGGAGAAGACCATATAGGCTTGTATCAGTCTATCTGGGAAGATAAAGTATATTTCTCGTGGTCTTACCCAGTTTATTTACGCGGATGCTGGGGTACTTTTTAAGAGAAGTCTCGCCAGCTCCTTCCACTCCCTTTCTAAATTTATACCTATTTTATGTAAGCCATAAACTTTTTTATTTGCGATATATGTAAAGGTAAAGGTAAAGGTATCCCTATACAGGCCTGGACAGGCCCTTAGGGTTCCAAGAGGTTGAGGCTCCCAGAATTTCTACACAGTCGGCACATGAAGATTGTAAGGTTGTCAGTCCTACGCACCGGCCGCCTTTACTCCCAGGAAATGTCGCTGGTTCTTATTTCTGTTAGAGTCTGAGTCGACCCCAAGGACATAGCGCGGCCGGAAGGATTAAGTCAATGGGAAATTCTGATGACTCCATCGGGAATCGAACCCGCAACCTTCTGGTTTGTAATTTACAGTACATATGGCGAATAAGTTTTTACGGGTAGAGCAATATAGTTATTACACTTACGTAGTCGGCTTCCTCTTCCAATTTCAGTCTGCTGCTGCCCGATATTTCGTGGATGTTGGAGACCGGCAGCTTGTGAGGCAGGGGCGGTCGTATCTGAGGATCAAGAAAGTTCACGAACAAGCTTAAGAAAAGTTCTGCCCTTAAGGGGGGAATTTATTGGGCTGTTAAACACTCGCAAATTAATAGCTACTTAGGAATTCGCTATTTCATTTCATATTACAGTGATGCACCTTGTAGTTTCTGGCAGCGTTCCTGCTACTATGGTTTGTTGAATCTTTATAAAGCACTATTTTCCATTATATTACAGCGCTACAACATAATATAATGGATCTGGAGCGCAGGTGCGTGAAACATCATTCATAAACATCGCATCATAGTACAGCAATCACTGTTGGGAATGGAGCATTGAGGTTACTATAAACATTGCTTTCTTGTAAGATGTGATTTCATGTAGTCTGGTAGAAGTATGCCGATGTTTCGGAGAATTTTGCTGCTCCCGTCATCAGTGATACCTAAGCTAATAATGGAGGCAGTAGAATCCTCTGGGACCGCGGTACACTAATACCAGACTACTCGTGATCACATCTCAGAAGACTTTTAGTCTTCATAATTCAAAAGTGTCTGAAAAAAATGGATTGACAGTTTTCTTTTGAGTTATAATTTTTTTTGTATGTAATAAATACTGTTTGTTTGAGGTGAGAAACTCTTTATAATTAATCCATGTTTGTAATACATGATAGTACGATACTGTAGACCTGCGAAGCAGAAGGGTGTGAGCCCAGTTTTATCATCTTTGAGATAATGCATAATTTTTCTTAGAATTTCAAGCTTTTTCAGATGCAGGTGGTTGTAAGTCCAAATACAGTCCCAGTGTAGCTGGATCAAGGATTAGACAGCAGTAAGTCACACACTCTTCTGAGAAAAATGATGTATTGTTTGAAATATTGGGAATGGCCCAAGATCTGTGACAGCACGATTTTCAGGGCAGTACAAAGAGTAACTGTATTAAATGTAAGATATTTAGTGAAAGTAAATTTGTATCATATGGAAAATAAATTATATAATTTGAAGCTTTTACGGCGACTAAACTGAATAAAATGTTCTCGGGCTATCAGCCATGTTAAACAGCTTAATGGTGAAAATAACAACGTTTCGAGAGCCATATCCGCCCACGTCATCAGGGATATGGCTCTCGATAGTTATCTTATTCACCTTTAAGCTATTTAATATGGCTGATAGGCGGAGAACTTTTTATACAAAATAGATTTTCAGTCGTTTTAAACATAAAAGTAATGTGAAGTACATAGTAAAGTGAGCCGATCCTGGTGGCTGCGCGGTCTAAGGCGTGGGTCTGCGGCCGTTTGCTTGCTGGGATTGCGGGTTCGAATCCCGCCGGGGGAAATGGATGTCTGTCTCTTGTGAGTGTTGTGTGTTGTGAGATAGAGGTCTCTGCGACGGGCTGATCACCCGCCCAGAGGAGTCCTACCGAATGTGCTGTGTTTAACTTAGTGTGATCGTGAAGCCTCGACAATGAGGAGGCCGTGGCCCACTAAGGGCTCTCGCGCCATAAAAAATAGTAAAGTCAGACGTCATAACTGACTGTAAGTTTCTTGTTTATGTCTGAGTATTCCACATTTGAGGTTCTTACAGCAGTTTTTCTGAGTATTCAGGCCTTGTGGAATGCGATTCTGTGTCGGTGGGTGAGCAGTTTCCAACATATCGAATGAAATTCTTGGAATTCTTGACGCTTGAAGTTAAATGATGACAGCGCATTTCTTCAAAACGTCCGGAACCTGTCACCCAACGTCCCAGCGTCACGTGATGTGAACCTTATATCTGAGCAGTAATCACATGCACATATTTGGCGATTGATACAGTAATAACTCCGCCCATGAAGGGGTTTATTCATGTAGAACGCCCAGGACGTTTTTGCCTGTGATTCTTGAACGAATGATCGGAAGCAGGTGGGACTTGCTTCGGATGCACCGCCTGTTCATACAGGTGCTGTGCATGAGTAATTTGCCGCAGCCTCAGCAGATGGCGCTGATTGGCACTCATTTTCACCGCGCGGGCCGATGCTGCACTGCAGGACCAGAATCATTTCAAAGAACCTGTGGCCACCTCGATCACCAGACTTGACAGCTCCTGATTTGTTTCTTAGGGGCTACCTGAAGGACAGAGTGTACACGAACGTCGCGCCATACAAGCCTTGAAAGACAAGTTCCTACTGGCGGTCACCAACATTGAGAACGACGTTCTGCGGCGAACGGCGGACAACATGCAACATTGTGTTTAGATGTGTCTAGCTGAGGGCGGCTGCAATTTTCAGCGTTTGATATAAAGTCATCCAGTTCAGCATGAATTCATGCGTATGTCACCATAGTCCCCTTTCATTCTGTGCATGCGTTACTAAATTATAAGCCTTAACAACGCAGGCGTTTTATATGAATGTTGGTGATATTCAAATCTCTTACATCTGTGCTGATGAAGATTCAAGTCTTTTGCGATGTAACACCCTGCCCTCACTAGGTAACTATCGACATGTCGGAGAAGAGTACTGCCTCCATCTTCAGGGTCAAGTAGTCCAAGAATTCTGATTCAGCTTGGACTACTTGACTGTTACGATAGAGGCAGTACGCACTTCTGAAACGTCGGTACAAAGTTACCAGTTGACACGGTGTGACATCGTAGAAGACTTGAATCTTCAAGGATTTTGTTAACCTACCAGAACGTTCTGGCAGCCGCATACGTCGGCACCTCCAGATGTCGGACCACAGTTACATTTATTCTTGAGACCCAAACAGGACACCTGAAACAAGATCAGATCACACTTTTCATATTCAATGCCTAAATTGACGTCAACTAACTGCATGTAGCGCAATCCTTCTTGAGAAACTGGTGAATCACATTTTGTAGGTCATTCCAAGGAATCTGTCCAAGTATCAGGCCCTGTGTAATGTCTGGTAACGTGATGGCTTTCACGGCGAGTAGCTGCTAGTACCTCGCACAACTCCCGAAGTGGAGGACAGTCTCTTGTCAGCTATCCGCAACTGTTTATTATATATATTGGAAAGCTACCTTGCGTGGCTGCAGTGTCTCTTCTCGATATGCAGATCGAGGACTCGGCATGGCGTGGTCACGGGTTAACGGAAAACGGACAGAGACAACACATTGACTGAACGTGCCTAAGAGTGTATGTTGAAAGCGAATGCTCTTCGGTAGCAAAGACTGTCCTGGAAATATAACTCTTGACTGAACGCGGGCAGTGTGAGTAGAAATTCCGAGTAACCAGCAATTCGCTGCCTCAAATTATCGGTCTGAAAGTTTTGATATTCCTTTTCTAATAATCCCTACGCTTCCACTGACATCTGTAGGCCTGTACGAAGAAGTAAGCTGTTAATGGGCCCAGTCTAATGAGGGCTTCCGTATCTTATTCCCGAACGTCGATTTTGAGTGAGGGCTATGTATTCGGTCCGGAAACGGGATGTCCCGAAATTTCTTGTTGTTTTCCTCATTTCCTCCCGGAAAATACCGAGATAGTACCTCAACGTGGGCCACGATTGCGTCCTTCCACTTGCTTTCCAACTTATCTTTCATTAATCATCCCACTTTCGATTTTCTGAGCTAGTAGCAGCGTCATCAAATACACAACAAATAAATAAGTGTATATTGTAAAAGACTACACGGAAAATGTATAATATTGAGCAAGTGTGTAATGTTTCTTTATTTGCAAAAAGTGTCATGTTTCTCTGTCCATATGTCACAGAAACTACTAAAGAATTTTTAAAAAACCCTGTTTTCTGGGGAATTCCGTTGGGCTCGTATCAGCCCAATATCACATGAAGCTCACATCGAATTTTATAATTGAGAAAAACACATATCGTTCTACCATTGGTACATCCACAGAATACAGACCTAATTAGAATTTACATGCTACATGTGCAGCACTTTACTGTGTGATATACCCATATACTGTGTGATATACCCATATACTGCGTGATATACCCATATACTGTGTGATATACCCATATACTGTGTGATATACCCATATACTGCGTGATATACCCATATACTGTGTGATATACCCATATACTGTGTGATATACCCATATACTGCGTGTATATCTAAAGAAGTAGGAGGGCAAAAAATTGTTGCCTTTACGAAGTACCTATAGTGCCAGTCAGTTTATAACACTAATAGGTTTGTATTTGCGGCGAATGAATATAAAGCCTAATGTGGTATGCGAAATAGAAACTGATGCTTCTTGAAAACTTGCATATTCATACGTGCTAAGCATTTTTTTCTAAACCTTTACCAATCCCTAATCTATCCATCTGGCCGTTAGTCCTGTTAAATCTGATTAAGTCCAAATAGTACTTAAATAATTCGTTTCTATCTCAAAGAAAATAAACTTAGTCCGGTGTAAAGATACATTTCTTAATCCGCTTTAGGGAAAGATTTATTTGTGCTGACAATCATGTGAAACCCGTAGACTAAATACACTCTGTGGGCAAAATGTAGAAGATCTGTAATATTTCAGCAGGCAGTAGTTGTAGTGACCATTGTGATGTGGAAGGTTAAAAGCTCAAATCTTTTAAAAACTTTGCTTCTTACCTCTGATATGAATATGAAGACGACACCGGTCAGACATATAAACCTCACTGTATTCATGACAGCTGCAATTCTTGGCTCTTTCCAGAAACTGACTTCCAGCGTATCACTTAACAAGTGTGTCACAAGGTGCATATTGCTCGGATTTATATCCGGCGTTGACATTGTTCCTGCCGGTCACACTTCGCATAAACACAAGAACAGCAAACAGCGGAGGAAGGAAGGACAGAGGTATTTGTTTGTTTGTGTTTACAAAACTGAACAATACTGTTGCAGTGCTGACGTGTTACTCCCTAATAACGCTGTTGTGTGTAACAAGAGGACGTTCTGTAAATATTTGCCTGGAGTGTTTTCCAGTTTACGAGGTACGCGGTTGGTCGAGGCATTGTTTTACAAACCAGAAGGTCGTGGTTTCGATTTCCGATGGGGTCACTGGGATTTTTCATTGCCCTAATCCTTCTGGCCGCGCTTTGGTCCTGGGGTCGACTCACCCTCTAACAGAAGTGAGTACCAGTGACATATCCTGGGAAGTAAAGGCGGCCGGTGCCTAGGACTGATAACCTTGCCACCTTCATGTGCCGATTGTCTAGAAATTCTAGGAGCCTCAACTTCCTAAGGCCTGTCCAGGCCTTTATAGGGACAGCTTTACCTATACGTTTTTTTCTTGCAAAGTATGAAATTTCATACCTATTTGCAGTAATAAGTGTTCAGTTTTTAGAAAAAAAAGGCCAGGTGATGGCTTATATGAAGCTCAAACTAGTCGCCTAAAAACTTGTACTGTAACGTTGTGTGTGGCTGTATGCTGAATAATATATGCTGTGCTGATGGTAGTTATTGGGTGGACGTAAATACAAATTCAAGAAAGGAGCAGCTCTTATATTAGGGGATTCGGTATTACATGTGGTTGGGTGGTCAGTTTCACGCCCCAGCCGCTCTACCTCCTGGGAAGGAGCGATCGGTGCCCATTTACCAGGAGGTTGGTTGGGCCCCAGAGCTGAAGTAGATGTTTCGAAGAAGAGAAAAATCTCTTCCTCTTGGCAGGAATCGAAACAAGATTCCTCGGTTGTTCAGACTGTAGCCTAGTCACTATACCGATTATTCTATTCAGACTGTCCAAGATTAACCCTTTAAAGACGAAGCGTATCTGTTTTATATAAGTACTCAGTGCGTACCGCGCTGTAAACACTCTCCACTTCGGTTATAAAAACCAGTCTCTTAATGTTTTATAAGGCAAAAGTTGCTGTTTGTTCTGAGATCCGTACAAAACATATAAACGCAATGTGGGCAGCACGTAGAATTTTTTAATGTTAAACCTGGTAGTACGTAAATTTACCGCTAGGTTTTAAAAGGTTAAAAGACACAAAGCTACAGAAAATTGTCTACTGTGTTGTGGGGGTGTCAGACTGTCGCATTCCGTGCAGAACATAGATGGAGCTTGCTTATGAGCGAAGTGCATAGGTCCAATAGGGATGAAACGACAGGAAGCTGCAGAAAACTGCTTATTAAGGAGATGCAGTTAGAAAAGCTGAAGGGAAGAGGCCACATGGAAGACCGTGACCTAGAAGGGAGAAAATTAAAATGCTTATGCAAAAATTTATCATGCAGTTGGGGAATGCAATCATATTGCTAGGGCTAAGGGTCAGTGAGGGGCTATTGTGAGTACCGTAAGATCTTCGGCTGCACAACAGACGCGGAGTGAGTGTTGCCGAACACTGGGAAATATTGTTTGTATGTGTGTGTGTCCGGCCTCACCCCGAGAAAGGACCCTTTGACCCTCCTTCCTTCTGGTTTTCGCCACGACAGGGGTAGGAGGACGGAAGGAAATAAAAATATAAAATCTGAGGTTGGCGACAACGGGGGGCGGCCGGGGCGGGTTGAAAGTAAGGGAACTTACGAAGGTCTGCCCAAGTGGCGGCAGTCGTTTTTGAGAGAAATAAGAAGAAAAAGGCATCCACTCTGAAGCTGGCACGAAAGAACTGATTGGTGGCGACCGAAATAAAGTGGGACCCTTCAACCAGTACATGTATTAACCTTTTAAAGCCTAGCGGTAACTTTACGTACCACCAGGTTTAAGATTAAAAAATTCTACGTGGTGCCCACATTACGTTTATGTGTTTTGTACGGATCTCAGAACAAACAGCAACTTTTGCCTTATAAAACGTTAAGAGATTGGTTTTTATAACCGAAGTGGAGAGTGTTTACAGCGCGGTACGCACTGAGTCCTTATATAAAACAGATACGCTTTCGTCTTTAAAGGGTTAATGGTGGTCAGATAAAGGCAGAACCTGTAGCTAGTAAATGTATTCATGGTGATTAATAAAGCGTGAACTCAGTGCAACTAGTGAATGTATTGGGATAAATAATAAAGGTGTGATATCTAACCGAAAGTAATCCATCCTTTCGTCGGGTGTACTGGTGGGACCCGCACCGTACGAACGACTGTTACATGAGTATATTTTTTGAGTGCCTGATGGCTTTACTGCTTAGTCAAGCCCAATAGTCACAAGTGGCGTGTACACTTGACTAACCTATTCAGCTCAGTGTAGGAAGGTTGTTTTCACAGAATGGATATTTCCACTGACCAACAATGTCCCCCTTACGTGAGTAGTAGAAAGTTGGGGAATTATTCAATATATTTCCTGTATGGAAAACTTGTGTTAAGTGTAAATTGGGTAATGATGGTCCCACAGGACCGAAACACATCGGAATAACATTGTGGTGCTATTCACACCAATTCGTGTGCGCCCGAATGATTTTCAGGTGCTTTCGTAAAATTACGAAAAGCGACTGTCAGCTTCGTCACCTGTCCGTTCGTCTGTCCACATGAAACAACTCGGCTCGCACTAAACGGATTTCCATGAAATTTGATATTTGAGGATTTTTTTTGTCGAAAATCTGTCGAAAATTTCAACTTTGATTAGAATCTGACCAAAATAACGGGTACTTTACACGGAGAACTATGCACATTTATGATAATATCTCTGTTCATTCTTCTTAGAATCAGAAATGTTTCAGACAAATGTTGTAGAGAAAATCAAAGTAACACATCTTATGTCTAAAACCATTTCTCCGGAAATTTTGCCGTTTATGAGATCATGTGGAAAAAGAGAGCTAGAGAGGCAACATACGATAATATAATATAATATTGTATAATATAATATAATATAATATAATATAATATAATATAATATGATTTTATAATGCTGCTCATAAAAGATGGGATTAGCATGCCGGATAAGAAAGGCAAGAATACAGACACGCATTTATAATATTTAATACTTATTGCTTTTCCACAGAAAAATGCTTACACGAAGGCGTCTCAATTGCCTGATTGGTTATGTTATATTATTACAATTATAAGGTATGCGGTGATCACGGACCGGTTCAAGATAGCCACATTGTGACGTATTGTGACATTGTTTAGCCCAGAGTGTTTCTCAGAACGGTGCGTGCGTGTCAGACTTGTCACCGTTCACCATTTTAGAACTATTAACATTTATTCACATCCATAACCTTGTGGTCAAGGCTCACAAGGCTGTGTGCATTGTCTTTCAAAACTGTGAACTGCATATGTCAGCGACAACTTATGGACCTTGTGATTATATTGCTCAGCAAAATAATGCTCTGTAAGTATGCAGATGCGACACACTAACTTGCCAGTTCGTTAATGATATAAATAAATATCTTAATATTATACTCGTGTCTTGCATTCTGATACGAGATATTAAAGTATGCTCGGCTTTTATCTCAAGTCCTATTCCAAATTTCTAGATATATTGCTTTTATTAGACTTTTAGTTCTTTATGGTATTTATGTTTTCGCCTAATAAATTAATTTTATCCACATGCACTACAATAGCAGCGCACCCAGAGGGACTGCTGGGCTGCAACCCCCCCAAACCACCCAAAAATGAAATTTTAAAAACACAGATTTTGTAGATATTGTGATAGCAAAACTTTTACGTGATTTCCACTTCAGCCGAAATGAGCCACTGAAGTCGACTGATGACTAGTACATTTGAATTTTGAAAAATAAATTAATAAAATTACAAAAAACAAGAAGGTAAGACACTGTGATTGAGTCATGGGACGTGTAGTTATATTTGTATGCACATAAATGCGGTTACAAATGGTGTTATGTTATAATTAGGACATGATTTTTATAACATAATTTTCAGCCACCTCCCCCCCCCCCCGGGGGAAAATTCTGGGTGCGCACCTCCACTAGAAAACGACGTATCCCATTACATTTCATGCCATGACGCTGGGGTTAACAGTCCTCCGAAATCTGTCTACCAAAGCTGACCACATAACATCCTGAAAACTAAGCTGCTTATACAATAGACTTTCAAATTACCCATCCAGTTGTGCAGCTACGATACTGTTTCCAATTTCTACTTTCAGATAAGCGCAGCAAATGTACCTCTACGCGTTGGTCTTTATTGCTATGATGCATTACAGCAGTCTGACAGGAGAAATTAAAAACAGTATAAAATAGACACAAAATGGTTCCCGGAACAGCGACCAAAGAGAATATGATCATGCACCATGACGAGGCAACTGCAATCGCTCGTAGCGTGTAAGCAGTAACCTGCTGAGAACGACTCTGGCGGAGAGGATCCGGAAATACTGTTTATCCATGACCGAAATCGATTAGTACAGTACTTGTTTTCAAATATTGGTGTTTTTTGTTCGAGGATACCAGAGCGGCTGGATTTAAATTTTACGGGATTTTGACTGTTAAGGTCCGATCATCATGCGATCTGATAAGCGAAGTGACTCATTTACATTTCATACAACTGAATTTGGTGTAACAACACAAAATGAAAGGGAAACTGCAAGAGTAACACGCCAGCGTCTTCAAGATCGGTTTGACAACGAATACCCGTTTTCATTAAAGTCAACGAAACAAGGCATGAAGACGTCACAGAGAAGGTGGGCGAATTTGAATCTGTCTTCGGTGTCGTTGCCACCCATTCATCCACGTCGTTTTCTGCGATCTGGTGCAGATAAGTTCACCCGAACTTTAAACAGCGTGCGTACAACGTTTGGCACATTTTCACAAGTAAGTTATGTTTGTAATATAGTTTTGATATGTAAAGGTAAACGCGGTATGCTTAATTAGAACACCATGCCATAAAGGCATATGCAGTTTCACACATATAAACCTCGGCGCAAGATGGGGGTGTGTGGTGAACTTGACACCCCATCCTCTCCATCTACCTTTACTCATCGAATGGGAGGCTGAGTGAGTCCGAGATCTGGCCAGGACACTTCAGAGACGGAGGAAATTCTTTGGTCTGTGCCGGGAATCGAACCACAGTTCCTCCCTTGATTGTCCAGCCCATAGCTAAGTTGTACTGACTGAACTCTCCTGATCCTAACGTATTTGTATGTAGGATTGGTCATCGATGTAAAGTCTGTTGCTTAAAGACCATGGAAATTTTTAAGCCTGTTAGTGAGTAGTTGAAGAAAAATAGCATACTGTTGGAAAATAATTTGCATTTGTTACTTAATCACATTACATCAGAAAGAATGTGTTTGGGAATGTTGACACATGCAGATTGGCAAGAAGTAGGATAATTTATTGTATTGTCTGTACGTTTCTCCATTGTTGGCAAAACACAGGTAACTTGTTATGAGGAATAATAAATTGAATGTAATAGGATCATCTAACTTGCTAAAATGTATGTGCTGTAATGCAAATTAAGTAAAATGTCCTATTGCAACTGCACAGCATCTCTCTGGGTCAGGACAGGGACAAGTGAGTGTGTGAGTGCTCTTATCTTAATGGATGCTACTGCAGTGAGAGTAATTACGTACCCCAGTGAGGCTAACCTCTGTACTGGCAGCAGTGTAATTATGTACCCTGATGAGGCTAACCTCTTTACAGGCAGCAGTGTAATTACTGAAAGGTCTAACTTTACTGGGCAGTCAAAGGTGAAGGCAAAAGGAAATGTGTCCCAAGCTTTTTTTTTTTTTGAAGGCTCTAAAGTCAAATCTTAACCATTAATCTATGTTTCGCAACCTCAGAACTCTTCAAAATACAAAATTGTACTAAATTATGAGCCTCAGAATACAAGCAATAAAACAAGTTGTTACTGCAAGCTTAGGAAGGGGAAATGAATGAAGGAAGGCTACTTATTTTGATGTTCTGTACAGTGATTAGAGTGTTTGGTTTCACATATTATAGCATTACAATTTCAAATAGGAATATAACCTTCTATGATCCATTTTCCTCATTCTTCCAGCACAGTATATTATATATACATGTTCATGCGCGTGACCGTGCGTGCACACACACACATACACACACATGTACACAGAGGCCTAGGCCAGTGATATTTACCAAGAATGTAACCATCATGTAAATGGTGGACCAGCTGCACTATATCACCAAACCATATTATATTATCTTCATCTCATCTCTGTCCCAGTCTCCCAAGCAGGTGATTTCCAGGATTGTTCCCCACCAAAATTATGACTTGATCTCTGTTCTGTCACACCCTTATTATGCAACATTTCCTTAATTAACACTTAGCAATACTAGAAGAGGAGTATAAATATACTTAAATACAAATGGTTATTATATTTGGTTTGCTAAATTTGTGCATGAACATTTGAGCTCTTACATTACAGAAATTTCGCACTTCAACCAGGCGCCGTTATCGTCTGAAGAATGAATCACCACATTCTCCCTTGACTCCACAGACTCGATCTCGGCATCTTTTGGGTCGTACTCCAACCAAACTGTACAGTCCTTTCGGAATTGAGTCACCATATCAAAGGAATGCACGAAGTGGAGGCGGCAGAGACAAAGAGAATGGAACAAGTGCCAGCAAGTATGCGCTGAGACAAAGGTAATAAAATATGGAGGACAAAATTTCATAGGAACAGTGAGAGACAAAGGATGTGGTGTGAGGTATTCATGTCATGATCTTACAGGAGCCAGAAACAAATGCAGTGTTAATACTCTATTAAATATACCATTTTGGAACTCTTTGGGCCCTCCATGCAGCATCGTGTGAGTTGGTGTGGGTTTGTGGCGCCATAGTTGTTGAGCTTATTCTTGACTGGACATATTTCATAATTAAAGGCTTCTGCATCCCACCAGTCATCTCAACTAACTTAAAGGAGCAGGGTCCTTATTGGGAAGGTAATGGTTGGTCTGCTGCTCAAAACATTACTGTGTTTTATGGTGCCTAATGATTCTTTACTATGTTCACAACTGCCTGCATAGCTGGTGCAGAATTTAGTTCAGTAACTATTTTAGGGTTCTGTGCTGCTGAAAATAAACGTTTCACACTGCATATTTATATGCACTCAAAGAACTCAGTTTCTTCTTCATCATCTATGTTGGTTTTCCTCTTTATTCTCTTTTTGTACAGGTAGATTACCAAAGAGGGGGTGTTGGGCGTGAATGAAAATTTGCTGAAAATATTTTATAAGATTAGATTTCACTGTGGAATTGTCAAAGGCTCAGTAAACATTAATTTTCTTCACCAATCACATTAAAACATGACTTTTAAAATTACGACTTATGTATGATAGTGTGGCCTGCTGCTACAGTGTCATGTGTGAAGCACTGATTTAAGTATGATTGGGAACATTCAAACACATGCAAATGCATGTGTTTGAATGTGTGTAATAAATTTATCCCTTGACCTTGCAGCATTTCAGCTTTTATTATTGATTTACGGGTGGAAAAGGCAATTAATTCAAATGGGATGTTTATTTTAGTATGTATGGTATTAGATTACTATGTAGGTTTATTTTTTTATTTGATTTAGAGAACATTTTGTGACAGAAGTGTACCTTTTTTGGTTGTTGACAATTAACAGTTGAAAGACCAAATGGATATTCCTTGTAAATTGATATACTCGTATTTTATGTAACACATACAGGATGTAACACTTTGCTGCTTGTCGCAACTTCTTATTCAGAGCTGCAGGTAGGAGTGTCTGTTTACTCATGTTCTGCTTGTGTGGACCTCTGCCCTTCAACAGCTGCTTCTAAGCAATTCCATAGTGTGGCATCTCTAAGAAGCTTATAGTTGCCTAGGTAGTTAAAAATTACATTTTATGGATTCTGGAGGTTTATTACCATGGTCACAAAAGCCTCCCACTTGTGTCCTGAGTGAGATGAATCTAGTCAATGCTCTCACACTGTGTAACTCCCACACCATTTGCAGATGTTAAAGTGCCTGATTTCACCAGTGTGACACTGATCTAGACCATGTAAGTTGGCTACACAGTACACTAAAGCCTTGTGTATGCCCTAGTTGTGTTCACAAAAAAGTGAATGTAAATAAAAAATGATATTCCCATAAGAGAAAAAAGACAAATAACTGGAAATAAATCAGCCAAAGAGCACTAAAGTGAAAAGGAGAGGATGGTGTAGAATGATGAGGTGTGTTAAAGCAAAAAGCGTAAAACTAATGGGTGTAAAACAAGGCCTTGATGTGTCTAGTTCACTTTGTAGCCAGGCTGCTGACTATCCTGAAGATTTTTGTGCATTTTTTCCAGGCTGATGTAAGAACAGCAGTTTAAATTATGCCACGACCACTTTGTTCCACATCCTTTACAGTTATTCACTCCTGTCCAGTTACTTGATGCTGAATAGTTGTGAGCTATTGACAGTGTCTTGAAACAAATCACAAAATCTGAATACACTCATGTGTTTAGTGATCTGTCATCTTGGACCAATACAACTTTTTGACAAAAATTTTACAGGAATGTCACCCGTTCAACTTGTTACAATTCATCACGGGCATCTGGACTTCGCTGTTGGAGTATGACAAATGATGGTAAAAATCAATCTTCTGTCTATAGCCCACACCAGAAATTTGATGCAGATCTGGAAGATGCTCGTATTGGTATCTGGGAATTTAACCAGACTGCAAATAAAGTTGTGAGACACAGTGTGATGCACTGAGTCTGGTTTATGAAGCTTGCATTATATGATACTTGCTCTGCTTTTGTCATGGAAATTCAACATATTTGTTGTCTTCTGTCATTTAAATGTAGTATTAAGTATTTTATGATTCTACCATCAGCAACAGGAACTGTTGATGTGTTGTAGTAGTTAGTGCTGGGTAATGGCTATGATTTCATTGAGTTTATATTTGTTGGAAATATACATGAGAAAGAACTGTGGACTAGCACAGGGAAATATGTTTATGTAGAGAAGTGATACTCTGTGAAGCGGTTATGCTGAATGGGGGTACTGTAGAATCACATGGTAGCTGTAATGTAATTTGGGAATTTCTACAGCAAAAGACCATGCAATAAATTAATATCTGAGAAATACAAGCTTTATAAGTGCATACAAAAAATATACTTTGTATGCAGAGATGTTATGCTGCATTGATGTCTCCAAATTCTCAGCAAGTTTTTATATTAAGTAACATGCAGACAACTGCCACATTTCCTGCTGGTTACAGTGAAGGGGTTAAGTATAAATATAATTATGTGATGATGAATCATTTAATAGGCAAACCTGAAAACAACTGTTTTCACTTCACTTCACTTAGTCCAATCCTCTTCTACCTTGCGGTGCAGAGGTTGAAAACAATTGTCGAGTACAAAAATGAAATATTCGACAGGGAATTACACTGTTTTCAGTTCACTTCACTTAGTCCGATCCTCTTCTGTCTTGCGGTGAAGAGGTTCAAACCAATTGTCAAGTACAAAAATGAAATATTCGGCAAGGAATTACATGAATGAGCTGTCACTTTTGACGGAGCCAGGTGATAACACAGTAATACAAGAAGTGGACTGACTATAATTAGGAGATCATATGTGAACTGTACAAGCTACTGAATGTATTGCTAGTCTGTATTGTATTTTGACTTGCATATTTGAAGGTGGAAAAGGAAATGAACTGCAGTGAAGCTCGTGGAAAGTGATGCAGGTTTATTATGGTACTCATTAGCTTCAGTGATAAGAGGGACTTTAGTTTGCTTTCCTTTTAAATGAAGGAAGATTTTCTTTGTACCAGAGAACTGCAGTAGAAAGTTGTGAAGTTGAAGGGACCGCATAATCCAAAAACCTATAGAACTAGCCTGCGACATTTTCATTGCAGTGAATATTTGAACCATTTATGAGTAATTTTAGCATGCAAAATCCAAAATCAATGCCAGAAATTTCATATCACATATCATTGTTTTGTTATTTAAGTTTGTATATTTTCACGATTTCTCTCGTTTTGTTTGTTGTTCATCAGCAAAGCGCTGAATTCTTATAAGAAGTTTGAATGTATCAAAATTATATAGGACAGCCAGTCCTCAAAATCAAGCCTACTTCTGCTCTTGCAATATGAAAGGATACAACACTAAAAACAAAACGGAAATTACATATCCAAATATTCGGTCACCCATTTTACCTGTTCCTCATGGGCCAAAAATTCCAATACCTTCGCGACCAGAAAACTTTGATTTGTTTTCACCCGTATCCAATTCTGAAATCTCCGGAAGTGAAAAGAGTGAGTGACTTTCAGGCAGAAACCACTGCTAAGGAACCTGAGCTTTTTACGCAGCGTGAACTGAGTGACTTGGTAAGACTTGGCCTTCCGAAAGACTTAACTGAGATTTTAGAATCTAGACTTTGTGAAAAAACATGGTTGGCCCTGGGATGTTGTATTATTGTTACGGACATCGAGAAGGGGAAATCATTCCTTATTTTTCTCAAGAACCTCCCATATATTGCAACAACATTGCCGAGTTGGTGCACAGGCTTGGACTCTCCGATACGACCCTAGTGCATGGAGGCTATTCATCGATGCCTGTAAAAGAAGTTTAAAGGGTATCCTCCTTCACAGTGGAAACATATTTTGGTTCAGTTCCTGTCGCTCATTTAGTGCTGTTTGAAGAATCTTATGAAAATCTCAAAACACTTTTATCCTGGACCAAGTACCAGGAACACAATTGGTGAGTTTGTGGTGATTTCAAAATTTTATCTATGTTACTGAGTCAACAATCTGGATACACCAAATACCCATGCTTTATGTGTGAGTGGGACAGTAGAGCATGATCTCGTCACTGGATCCAGAAGGACTGGCCACTTCGAGGAAAGCTGGTTTTTAGTTCGAAAAATATTGCACACACAAGTCTTGTCACTGCTTCTAAGATAGTTTTGCTCCCTCTTCACAGTAAGCTTGGGGTGATGCCACAATTTGTCAAGGCTCTAAATGAAGATGGGGACTGCTTCAAATACCTGTGTCAAAAATTTACAGCTCCTACTGAAATAATGTTGAAAGAGGGCATATTCACATGCCCCGATATCAGGAAACTATTGTCTGATGCTACATTTGAAAGTACAAGGTTTGCAACAGAAAAGACGGCATGGCAAGCTTTTAGAGATGTTGTTATGAAGTTTCTTGGTAATATGAAGGATCCAAATTACACAAATATTGTCAACAAAATGCTGGATGCTTTCGAGGACCTCGGTTGCAATATGAGAGTGAGATTTCATTTCTTACACTTACATCTGGATTACTTTGCTGAAAACATTGGATCCTTGAGTGAAGGTCAAGGGGAAGGATTCCATAAAGATGTAAAGGAAATTGAGAGAAGATATCAAGGAAGATGGAACATCAACATACTAGCCGATTACTGTTGGATGCTTAAGCAAGAGGTTTCAGAAAGTACACACAGAAGAAAGGGAGCAACAAGAACTTTCACAACAAAAAAGCAGTGCTTACAGTGATCATAATGACTGTTCAAAACTACTACAGTGAAACTGTAATATTTTCTGTTAGTTCTGTGTACTTTGTATTGTAGATTTATTAGTGACAGTGAATATGCACGTTGTCAAATAGGCTATTGTCATAAAATGTTTGTAAAACTATAAATATCATTATTACTGGTTTGCAAAAAATCCTTATGTGATAGAAAGAAACAGACTTCATTTTTGTATTCAGCACATTCAAATTACGTAAAATCACTTGGTTTGGTTCATGCAATGATCACAAAGTTTAAATTCGCAGGCTGGTGTAATTACAGGCATGCAAGAAGACACCTAACTTCAGAGTCTGCCATTAGACATGATCCTGGACCAGTTCTCTCCATGTCCCATTCTCATAATGTACTTTGCTAATGTCCACCGTAATGTTATCTTTCCATTGCATTCTCAGTAATAAACTACAGCTCTCAGAACTATGGGACACCTTTAGTGCAGCTTTTCAGGGTAATTTGGCATTGTCATCAGTTGTATGTCTTATTTTACTGCCTAAGAATTTATGATTTTGATACATATCCAGCATTTGAAGATAAGCTATTTTTGTGATGTTAGTATCAGAGTAGAGTACTCTTATTTTCTGTTTCTTTAAAATGTTAAATAATAAGAAGGGTGCACCAAATGAATTTTACTTTGTAAAGATGGTTAAAATTGATGAATTCATTGTTAGTGAACTTAAGTAACTGACTAACTCCATGGAGCAGAGTCCTTCCTGAGAAGCTAATAGGCCCTCATCTGGTTAAGAAATTCCTGCATTTTGTGGAACCCGAAGGTTCATTACCGCATTCACAAGCACCTGCCACCTGTCCCTATCCTGAGCCAGATCAATTCAGTCCCTGCCTCCCCATCCCACTTCTTGAAGATCCATTTTGGTATTATCTTCCCATCTATGCCTAGGTCTTCCAAGTGGTTTTTTCCCATCAGAACTACCCACTTAAACCCTGTACACACCTCACTTGTCCATACGTGCCACTTGCCCTGCCCATCTCATTCTCCATTTGATCACCTGACTAATATTTGGTGAGGATTACAGATCATAAAACTTGTTGTCAATGAACTACCAGAAAACAGTATTCTGATGTGTAGAATTTAGAAACTGAAGAAGAACAAAGGAGAAACTCTGTTTTTTGATGTCAAAGTGTTTAATAATTTGGGGTGATCTGGTGATTTTGACTTTTGTCTAAGTGGGTTGCTGTGAAGTATAACTTAAAAAGTTAACAGGTATGCCATATTTGTTAGCAACAATCTTTGTTTCCTACAATTGCAGATTCGGCCTACTAGTAATTAGTGTACGTTATGTTCTCCTACAGGTATTTCAGTATTTGAGAATCATGTTTGTTATCTCATGTTTAGTATATTATTATTTTTTTAGTGCATGTTTATTTTTGAAGGGTATATTTCACAAGTAAAAGTATGTTCTGTTAAGTACTGGGTGAAATGTTTTGAACATGGTGTACTTGTTACAGTACAAAACAGAATCATGTAGTCTTCCTGTATGTGCAGATATTATGTTCTAGAGGTGAGTCCAGCCACATCCAATAGATTTTTTAGCATACCTTTTTCATCCCATATGACTGACAAGTTAAAATTAATTTGGAGAATACCATGACACTTCAAGTTCTGTGTTAACATTTAGGTCCCATCTGCTAGCCATTACTCTGTATTTTGTGTTAATGGTTAGGTCTCTCCTGCGCTATCTATCATTGTGTATTCTTTGTTATTATTTAGGTCCCCTCTGCTAGCCATCACTCTGTATTCTCTGTTAATGTTTAGGTCCCCTCTGCTAGCGGTTACTCTGTATTCTATATTATTGTTTACGTTCTCTCTGTTAGCCATCACCCTGTATTCTTTGTTAATGTTTAAGTCCTCTGTGTTAGCCATCACCTAATATTCTATCTTAATTTTTAGGCCCATTTTTTAGCTGTCACTCTGTATTCTATGTTAATTTGTATATCCCCTCCAGTAGCAACAGAACATCACATTATGGGTGGTCCCTTCTCAGAACTCGATTCCTTCCTCTTCTTTTAGCAAAATTAGCAATGTATTAATTTTTATGTTGTCTAGAAGAAGTATCAAAGTAAACGTACTGGAATTGTTATGCTGTGTTTACATTTCCTAACTTGTTATTGTTTTAAAGGAGAGTTTATGGAGGTAAGTTTCTTCCATTACAATTGCTTCACTGCTTATGGCAACAAAGTATTTGTCAGATTTGTGATAAGCAAAAAACACTGAACTCGTCTCTTGTTTTGTATGTCAAGGATCCAAACTTTTAATTGAAAATACAATTGTAGGAAAGGTTTCAAACTGTATGATTATGTCTGTCACAGTAAATTATGTATTTTTTTTCCTGCATTTAATCAAATTGCAGACCTAGTTTCCTTCAGAAAGTGTGTTGTGTGTTGACTGTTGGATAACACCAAATATATAGCCAGAAGCAGTTAAGGTTAGACCCCCACTGATCTATTCACGTGTACGTCACATGTGTGTAACACTCATTTTTCACATTAGTGAGCTGGTGACAACTTGAAAAATCATGTCTTCTTTATCAACGTTTTTAAGGTTAATATTATGTACCAAAGTATACCAAATAAGATGTATGTGTACTCTGTAGTAGTAATGAATAAAACCACACAGTGCCTCAGATGCTTTCAATTCTTTGTGTTTTGTTGTGTGAGTGTAAGCTTTTTAAATGAGTTTTCATGTCATAATCATAATCCTGATCAAAATAATACTGTCATCTGTAACATACTGTATGTAACAATAATATTCATTGAAGAACTGTGTAATTACCGTGTTTTATCTTTGAAATAATGGTGTGCCAGATGTATTGTAAATACAGAAACTTACCCTTTCCATAGTGACCAAAAAATAGGTATTGTACACTTTTCCTGGAACTCCTTTGTTTTGTGTTGTATTATGGTTTGTATGTGTTTGTTGGTTTTAAATACCAGTTGTATACGCATATTACAAATTTATGTAATGCATGTTGCTACTGGTAAGTTGGCTGCAGTACTTGTTGTGTATGAATATTTTAACCAAAACAGGAACTGTGGATATCAGAGAAGAGTGCTAGTATTTTAGAAGAATGTTTTGTAATTATGTATATTGCTGGTTTTAAGGATAATTTGGAACACATGACTTATGCCTTGCATCACTGACAGTAGTCCAAGAAGAAATCTTCTTGGACAGCCAAACCCCTGAATATGCAGCCGCCATGGTCCTTCAAAACATTGCGAACTATGTACCAAATGACACAGTGTCACATGCCAGAAGACTTGAATCCTGAACCACACTGCTGTGAGAACTCAAATCTCACATCTGAGGATATGTTACATTTGTGTTTATCACACCAATATAAGTTGACAAAATACAAAAGAAAAAGGGGCAGACTCAATTTCGGAACATAAACACTAGGCCAACTGACACATTCATCTCAGTAGCAGCAGCAACACATATTTCAGTCTCGTGGAGAAGAAATGAGGGCTAGGTGTTCCATTGTCAGTGGTGGACATCAGCTTTTATGTTATCATCATGTCTGAAGTGTTTTCCTTTGGTGTCCAATAATCCACCAAAATTGCTAGATACAAGGTCTAGGCTGAACGGTGGATGGTAAAGACATTTCCAGCAAGTCTGCAGGGAAGTTGATGACATTTTCGGGCACACAAGGTATTCTGTTTTAGTTCCTGAATCCTGATCAAGAGTGAATGCATATGGTTTTGCACATCACTGCAGAATCTGCAAGATGCAGTACACGGCGCTGGTGTATCTCTGGGACAGATATTACCATCTTTTGTGTACATGTAACAAGTTTCCATTTATTGTGAATGCTTAAAACCAACTAGCGTTTCAAGTATAAAATTAACATAACCATTAAAATATACTAAGAGAATGTTTAACATGTTAAGTATGTTTTAGTAACCGCTCATGTTTAGCACTATCCTAACCTCCAAAATTTAGTACAGCTGCAGTTGCTAATTTCAGACAAGTGGAGAATATCTTCAGATTCATTGCAATTGGAGCATGTCACTGGCGTTTAACATTTCCTACAGTTTGATGTTTTACTTGGAAACATACTCTGAAATTATTCTATTAAAATTCAGTTATGTGTGAACATATTTGGTTGTACGAGAGGTAATGTTTTCTCTGTGTTTAGTGAAGTGATATACGATGTGGATATATGGGAGAGCAGATATAGGGCTCCATGCATTCTTATCCTTGGTACTAGATGGGAGATAGTGGTCAACTTGACCCGACATTTACACCACGGAAAAGAATCGACGACGACTGGGCGGACTCCATAACCTGTCTAGACGGGGTTAAGACAAAAATCTCCCGGAAATCAAACCCCATTTTCCTGCTGATTACGTGATTAATTGTGTGTAAGTACTGTGTTATGAAAAATACAGCTTCCAAATTTTTAGCCTCGACTGTTCTGTTCCGTTTACCCATCAAGCAACGCAAAAAAAATGAACATCGATCTAAACATGAAGTTGTATAACGTGGGGTTATGTTTGTGTATTTTCATCCGCTTTATCTGTTATTTAGACGGTGTTATATTGGATCAAGTTCTTAAAATGAAGTTAATGGTTACTGGTGTTAATGTAAATGCTTGTCATGATAATCGTTAATAATTCCTGAAGTGTCTGGCAAAGCATACACTATTCATAACCTGATCTCATATCGATCGATGCAGCGACAGGTTAAAAATAAGTTATTGTTTACGATTGTTAAGCATACGTAGTCCAAAATTTTGTTGAAACTAGTACAACTCCAAGGTATCTTGTTTTTTAAGCATGTTATCTAACGATGCTGTCAGTTGCTAAAGTTATATAACGGTGATCAATGAATGGGTAAGTATGGACCACTGGTGGAATGGGTCTGAATAACTGCACAAAATGCCGTTTGTTGGGGATTTTTTTTGGACAGTTATATGGAGCAGACATTTTTAGTCCCTTACGTGAACTGCTTTGTGTAATGATTAGCGTTCAATTTTCCGTAACTTGCCCGTTAAAGCTTTTACTCAGAACTAATGAAGGACCAGGCAAGTGTTCCAACAACGTATGGGGTCACGTGCACTGTTTGGAGGCAACAAAAAACTATCAGCAGAAGTATAATGGAGTCAGTCCAAACACAGATTTTTATTTATCAAATATAACCAGCTACATTTTTCGGCTAATATATAGCGATCATCAGGCTGGTCGCGAAAATAGGGGTACAAATGCTCACACCTGCACGGGAGGTTTGAGATTTCCAAACGTTACAAATATATTGCATATATATATATATATATATATATATATATATATATACTGCCTGTGTGTGTGTATATATATATATATAATATGTAGCTGGTTATATTTGATAAAAAGTTGTGTTTGGACTGAGTACAGTATATTATACGTTTGGTAATATTGTTGAGTACAACGTGGTTGAATCGCCTTAACCTTTTAAAGCCTAGCGGTAACTTTACATACGACCAGGTTTAACATTAAAAAATTTTACGTGGTGCCCACATTGCGTTTATGTGTTTTGTACGGATGTCAGAACAAACAGCAACTTTTGCCTTAAAAACATTAAGAGATTGGTTTTTATAACCGAAGTGGAGAGTGTTCACAGCGCGGTACGCACTGAGTCCTTATATAAAACAAATACGCTTCGTCTTTAAAGGGTTAAGAATACCGATTCTGTTACGAAGTGAACTGAAGGTGATCTGGAGGGTTAAAAAGCTGTTTAGTTCGATGGGTAATGTAAAGTTTATGCTGTGTGGCTTCCAGGGGTGTTATAGATAACAAATTTCTGAATTCGCATCCTATGCCGGTATTATTTAGCAGAAACTTTACTGTAGGACTTCACACGATATATTTCTGAAAAGGGCTAGAAGTTGTAGCTATTTCAAGGACCCATTTTTCTTCAGGCTGGCTTTTTGAGTTGTGTCTTCAGCTTGTTCTCTAGAAGAGTAAAACAGATCTCCAACGAACCAGTTGTAGATTACTGTGGTCATTCATTCTTATATTGCTGTTTATTTTTTTCGCGCACAATGGTTTGCACGCGAAATCACACTGACTGGCCTGTCGTTATGGTCCAAGTTTGTTTTAAAAACGCATGTTTTTATATGACTCGAACTTAAGTTTGTGTTAATCTGTGCAACGGAAGGTATGATTTAGATTTAGCCTATGTTTCAGAGAGTTTAAATGGAAATACGTGTATATACTTGAAAGAATAATTGACAGTGTAGTCCAGTGCGAAACTTGGCCTCCTTGTGGAGGTACAGCACCAGTGTTCTTTACGTTCGGTACTAGACAAAACGCGTATTCAGCGTCCCTCCCCCGGTAACCTTAGTGGATAGGAGGGTGGGTGAGCCACAGCTGATGTGGGTGTGGGGGTGTGGGTGGGGGGTGAATAAAGAAATGTTCCTCCCTGCCAGGAATTTAACTGCAATTCTCCGGTCGTTCAACTCGTATCTTGTCAGTGTTTGAGCTACTCGCTTTGCAGTAGGGGTCTGCACGGGCAACGTTACATCGAACATTTCGGCCTCTGTCGGCCCAGTCTTTTTTTTTTTTTCCGCGAAGTAAAATTGATTCGTATTTGTGCTTCTTTTACGCTTGTGACAGTGTCGATACGTTACTAGTGCAAGCAGTGAATAAGTGTTGTGTGGTGTAGTGTGGTGTGGTGTAGTGTAGTGTAAAGTGATGTTGTTTTAACCAGTTTTAAGTAGTGAAAATGTGGACTACATTCTGTTCTTGCTTAATATGCCTGGCGCCGAAAGGAGGTTCGTTTTGGAAGCGCACTACGTGTGGTGAGTTGAGGATTTATTTAAAGGCTTTATTTCATGTCTGAGATTGTGAGATTTTGTGCATTCGGACTCTGGAAACAAATCTTACCCATTTGAATTTCTTAGGGATTTCGGAGTTTCCCTCTTCCAGTAATATTTCGAAATGATACTTATGTTTCTAACGCCATGACAACATGACGTGGTCTTAGAGGCTCATTAACTAATTCAAGGATTGTTGACGTTTACGTATATATTAATGACACGGTAGTCAAGGAAGACTGTAAATATGTCGGCTTGTGTTGGGACGAGAGTAAGAAATGTGGCCTCTGTACGTTTCGGAAAACATAGCTGAAGGTAAATTCTGGGTTCGGCCGGGCTGGGTAAAATTTTAAAATATTGGCTTGTGCAGTCTTCTGATTTAAATTATAAAAATATACTTTCTTGGCGTGCACAGGGATAATTTTACTTTTTTTTAAACTTAATAACATTATCAGCTGCTCAGAGTGTAATGTCGACTTGCAGGACGATTAGTAAACAGTGAATTAGAAACGACGTGAAAGTGAGTAATCACGGCCTAATTTGAAGAGCGAGTCCAGAATTTGCCTGGAGTGGCTTAGGACAACCGCCATAGGATGTCACTTCAGGTGAACTCCTGGTGGAAATGTGAACCTGGGACCTCCCAAATAGGAAGAAGGCGCGCTACATATGCCACCAGGATATCCGGTGTTTCCACGCTGCTTATATATATATATTTTTTTTG
>BLKM01003665.1:0-47494 GCA_013340265.1 Coptotermes formosanus | reverse complement strand
CACACCTACACACACACACACCTACACACCACACACACACACACACCTACACACACACACCTACACACCACACACACACACACACCTACACACACACACACCTACACACAACACACACACACACCTACACACACACACACACACACACACACACACACACACACACACACACTCACACACCCGGCAGGGCTCCTCCGAACGAGTGATCAGCTCGTCTTAGAGGCCGCTACCAGCACAACACACAACAAACACATGACACAAACATCCGTGCCCTCAGCGGGATTCGAACCCTCAAGACCGGAAATGAAGGGCCTTCAGACCTACGCGTTAGACCGAACGGCCACCATGATCGGCCTATTTTAGCCTAGACCACACAGTTTCATGGCGCGCAAATCTCAGTACCTTCTTTTGAAACGGCCTTTTGCAGACACCTAGCATGACTGTGCATAGGGACCCCTTTAACTTGTACCATGTGAGTTTGCTTCCGCCGTTATATACCGATTAATTAGGTATTACGAAGTATGTTTGTTAGCGGGTGGTACTTGTAAAGGCTCAAGAAAATTATGAGACAGTCATATGATAATATAGTGTCGCCTCACGTTCGGGTTCGAAGCGGTCTTCGAGAATAAAATGACTGGCCTGAGAGAGCTGTCACACAGATGACGCTTTGGAAAGTAGATTCTAAATAAGTGCTAATGTTTAAATCTTCTTCATCCTAGGTGCAGTCATCTCCATTCAATCACCATGACGCCAAATGGAAGGCTCGTCGGTGGTGAGTACAATTTCACAGTTATAATTTTTATGTTCTTTTGACATCGTATATGTACTTTGCCACATTAGTAATTATGCTAATATCGATTTGCTGACCGGTTAAATCAAGTTGATACACAGATACTATTTAGGGAAATAAGGACGTACATTGCAGGTGTCATATGTTATCTCTTGACCGTGTAAGCAACACAGTTCCACACATGCACTGCTATCTTCAAATAATCAAATTCAGCTGAAGTTACTCTGTCTTTGAGGCCGTGCCATGGATGAGGCGTTTAGTCGCCGCTTTTCACCGCCGAGGGCCGCGTCTGTAGTGAGGCAATTTGGGTGCGTTTTGGGGTAGAAAAAGTGGTACTGGAGCAAGTTTCTTTCCGAGTGCTTAGGTTTTATTCTGTCAGTTATCTTTCCACCAGTGTTCCATATTTGTTTCTGTATTATCCGAGGCTAGTATAATAGGCCCATTAGTGATCACAGTACCAAGGGTTTCAATGTCACCCCACGCCCAATAATAGAGAAGAATATTCTGTACTTTTAGCAATCAGAGACTTGTGCTCTCGTTGGCCGTTTCTGGCTTCCGTAACTTCTTTGCTTTTCGTTCAGTGGTTCGTATATCGTCATTAGTTTAGTGACAATGAGTGTCTTAATTCTGTCGACCAGATGAGTCATTTGTTTCTATAATCTAAGAAAGAAGTCGAGAGATTCAGGTTTCCGCCGCAGTGTGGTTGAGGCCTTCGCTCTTCTGGGATGCTACCAACTATCAAGCTACGTTACGTAACATCCCAGAAGAGCGAAAGTCTCAACAAAATGAGTTCTTGTAGACCAGTCTTTACTTGATCTGAAATGTCTCTTATTACAAACTTACTTGTCGACATTTAGTGGAACTTCTTGAATGAAATCTGCCCTTTGCCAGGCCTGTTACCTATGCAGGCAAACATAAAGATTGGAAAACCAGGTTTACCTTCATGCCTGGAGTAGGACTCTGAATGATGATCCCAGTGTTCGAGCTGTCACCCTGATCGTCAAAAACTGATATTTGCAAATCTGCAGTTTTATATGTTGCGATGCAAAAGATGGGCTGATGGTTTTCGATAATAGGTTGCTGAGGAAAATATCTGGGTCCAAGAGGGAAGAATTTCAGGATGAAGCTACATACAAAGGAGCTTCACGATTTCAACTCCTCCAAGCATTATTAGGGTGACCAAATCAAGGAGGGTGGGGTGGGTGGGGAAAGTGAAAATTCCAAGCCTTTCCATTGATGTCTTTCAGGCGTGAACCGTCGGCTTACTACGGAAATTAAAAGTGTATCTTATTAATATTTTGATTGCGCTGCACTAAATGTTTACGAACACTTTGAAATACAGTACATTTATGTTGATTCATGGAATAGTTTGTAGGAAATAGCAGCAGACTGGAACTTAATATTCATATCTAAGTTGTGGCGTCTCTGAGATCCTGTTTTTGTTTAATGATGCTTTCTTTCACCCATTACGGCGAGTGCCTAGTTAGCAATGTGAATACAACTGATCGAACAACGCGTTTATGCTGATGTGAATACAGACGTGATTGTGCTATAAGTTTCTTGTCTTTGGGATATGGCGCTCTGTCATTAGGCGAGTAATTCCTCTAGGTTTCGAAGGAGTGTAGTGCCTTCAATCTTCGAATTTAAGCGTAGGATTAAGGCGGCCCGATCCCTTCGAAAAGTTGGCAACTTTTCCCTCAACGATACAGAGGTAGATCCCAGAAGACTGGCATCTTCAGGAGCACCTCTGTGAGAACGTCAAATTTCGCGTGTGTCTGTTACTGTCGGGTGTCTTAGGATGTCCTTGGTGTCGTACAAGAGTCAGGTGCAAATTCTGATCCTTGGAACTTACTAAACTCCTGAGTCTTTTATTATTAGTGATATAATAGATATTTAAGTGCCACTTAGTGCATTCTCTAGACTAAAAGTGAGGTATGCATCTCCAGTCTATGTAACGTAGTGTTGTTCTTTGTACCAGATTGTGTTATAATATGTGCAGGCGCAAAGGACTCTTTTTAAGTTGGAAAGTGGCTATTAATGCCAGAACGAAGCGTGAGACTTTAATTCTCGAAGATGTATTATAAGAAATTTTATCAGTAATTGCGGAACAGAAAATTTAATAATAATTGGACTCATTTGGAGTAAAATACTTTTGAGGGATTTGGTGAGAATGAGATATTTCTTTGAACATGGAAAACCCTCTTTGTAGTATGACTGGTTCTAATTTATTACATCTAAAAATAATGTAAATTTTAAATATACTTTCACATTAAGCAAGGTCGAAAAAGATACATGGCCTGCGTATTGTACAAATCGCGATGATCGAAGCGCTGCAAATAAAAAGACAAGTTAAACTGAATTTAAGGGTAACTTTTTTGTATACGTCTTTTATAGTTGTAGTCCCATAAGCTAATATTGTTAGTCCTGCGTTTCTTAATCATTAACATTTAATTACGTTGGAAAAAAGTTGAAAAATATTTAGTCGCTGGCTGGCAGAAATGCAGATAGTGCCAGAAAGCAATATTCGTGTAGTTAGACGAAGAACGGATTTCGAGTTCGACCTAAATAGGGGTACAGACAGGCTGTCAGATTTTTTATAATTTCTTGGTAGATTTAAGGACACGAAGGGCCCTCTGTACTGATGCTTTGCGGGTTGGGCTGGGGCAGAAACTAAGGGAGTTTCAGAAGATGTTTTATGTTACTAAATAACGGGTCTACAATAACGTCAAACGTTTTGAGGGACCCTTCGAATGTTCCGGCCAACTTGTCCGAAATATCAATAACTCCTGCTAAGAGATTATTTAAATCATTTCCTATAATTGTATTTTCTACGTCTGCAAAAGCTTGAAGCAAATAATGTTTAATGTTTCCAAAACGGAGAAAATCTAAACTTCTTACACAAATATTTAAACCTAAATCCACAAGTATCTGTTGCTGCAGTAAGATTCCAATAGTCTGAAGGATGGCAATGCTCGGAAAACCATGTTGTAAAGTTCCACCAAAATTTGTGATTATTTGAGTCAAAGTCGTGTTCGGAAACCAAACCTTCTGAAGTACGTCTAAAATGTTTTCGTTGTCTAACGTGTCGTTTGTCAGACAAAGTTCTGCCAAATCTTTAATTTCCCCAATAAATTTCAAGAGATTACTTTTAGGGTGATGAGACTGTATAATCTCTTCTATTTCTCCTAAAGTGTGAATAAATTTTCCAGTATTACGAGCCACTTTTCCGAATTCTCCGGGTACTTCTTCAAGGCTTGTGTGATTAGATTTTATGGTAGTTTTTGGACTTTTCTGCGGAATAAGAAGGTTTCCCAGTCCCACAATACCATGAAGCATATTGCCAATCAACCCTCCAGGTGTCGGAGTCGTTGGAACAGGCTCTATGAAGTCATCCTTCAGTTTGTTTATATTCTGAAACAGAGACTGCCCGGCTCCGAGCAACTGAATCACGTCGAGAGGTTTATTGTTTTGTACCGAACCTAGCAAGCTCATGATATTTTTCACTATCGCCTCTACATGTTCCGGTATTTCCCCAATCCCACCATCCATATCCCTCTGTTCATATATCTCCCTCAGAGCTTCTACGCTCTGCAGCAAACTTTGGACCCTGGTTATCAAGTACGATGGTTCTGAATGATCGAACCAGTGTAAAAGTGCACCTGTAATTTCTAAGATCTTTTGAAATATATTGCCGGTATTGAACATCACAGCTGGAAACCCTCTTCCATGTCCCCCTGGCGGTGGTGCTACTGTTGGCTTTGGAAGAGCAGTCGTCAGTGTTTTTACCCCGAATGCTGCATCAAACACATTTTTGGCTCCAAGCAGCAATTCTCCAACCGGATCCGTATGTTTTGCAGGGGTAGATTTCTGTGTTGTAGTTGTTACTGTGGATGTTGTAGCTTTAGACGTTGCAGTAGTTGAGTGAACGTCATGTGGAATGATGTATTTGACAGGGTTTAAATTGTCAAGTAGGTCTGCTGTGCCTTTAAGTGAGTTTCCGACGAGTTTTGAAACAGGATTTTGAAAAATGAGGTTAACTAGAGGAGGTGGCGCTTGTCTCGAGTGTCGTAAAAGCTGCTGAGATTCTTCGTTTATCCAACTGGTCACCCCGGCATTATTTCCCGTCTGGCTCTGTAAAAAGAAAATATAAAAGAATAGTTATAACAGCTTGAAATTTCAGTAAATGTATCTTGTAACGGAACCCAGAATTAAATGTCATTATCTAAAGGATCCAAATCCTAACCAATAAATTCGTATGAACACGAGTCAAAATATGCCCCATTATACAGACACGCGGTTGAAATCGGCTAAGTACACCTCTACCCAGTAAAAATTCTTCTTTTTTATTCAAAATGCAAGAGGATGTAGAAGCGCACGGCTTGTATTCATGTTGGCGAGGGAACATATATTAACCCTTTAAAGACGAAGCCTATCTGTTTTATATAAGGACTCAGTGCGTACCGCGCTGTAAACACTCTCCACTTCGGTTATAAAAACCAATCTCTTAATGTTTTATAAGGCAAAAGTTGCTGTTTGTTCTGAGATCCGTACAAAACACATAAACGCAATGTGGGCACCACGTAGAATTTTTTGATGTTAAACCTGGTGGTATGTAAAGTTACCGCTAGGCTTTAAAAGGTTAACGCAGTAGGCACTTCCCCAAGGCCCGAGCGGCACTTCTTAACGCACCCAGCTGACACTTGATTTAATGCATAGTGGTGAAGAGTGCAAAGTGCTCTGCGTGCATCTGTGAGTTCTGTAAGTGTTTTGCTTTGTGTAATGAAGAATGTTACGGTATTTCGTGTTGAACAGTTCAGGTACATAAAGTGCATATCGTTTCGTTCTTAGGTTATTTAACAATATCTTTCAACTGCAGAGGCTGTATGCTAACAAAAGAATGTGAAGATGAGTGTGAAGGGTGGATAGACTGAAAATAACGAAGGAAATGTGCGATCAGGATGCTGCATCCAAAATTCTAATCGCTATACAAACGATTATGATATCATAAATAAGTAAACAAATAACTTTATTTATATCCGTGGTGTCACCTGACTATGAATGTTTAACCCTTTAAAGACGGAACGTATCTGTTTTATATAAGGACTCAGTGCGTACCGCGCTGTAAACACTCTCCACTTCGGTTATAAAAACCAGTCTCCTAATGTTTTATAAGGCAAAAGTTGCTGTTTGTTCTGAGATCCGTACAAAACACATAAACGCAATGTGGGCACCACGTAGAATTTTTTAATGTTAAACCTGGTGGTATGTAAAGTTACTGCTAGGGTTTAAAAGGTTAACATACGTAGATACACGCTCCTACAGATCAAGATACAGCCAACATCACATAAAAACTAACAGACTGAAGCTATGTTCGTATATATTTGCAGATTTAGTTTCAACTCTTGAATAAGATTCTGGATTTTGTGCATTAATCTCAGAATCACAATGCAGATATTTCAAATAACACAAAACGAAGCTACGAAGTGATTAACTAAAATAGGTATCACACACGTGCACGGAATGGACAATATAAAGTCTATGGAGTGATGTTTCAGTTTTCTCTATGCCTGAACACAAAGCATTGAAGCGGTGTGTCAGGTGTGAATGTAAAACTGTGTGTAGTATAGACCACAGAACTGTAATCAGTTGGGCAAAACCGTTTACCCTTCGCCCGATTTATCCTCGATATCCCCTCGATATGAGGCTTGGTGAGCCCCCGAACTTGGGCAAAGCATGGGGTTGATAGATATCGATGGCGTTTGTTATTTTATGGACGTACATCCCTGCTTTAAAGGAAACTTGAGTAGAATGTAATCAATTATTTTTGGAAACGGTGAACTGTGAATATATTTCTTACTTAAATTGAAACGTTAATTTTTTTGCCGATAATATTAATGTAAATTTCTTATTTATAAAAAGTATTTGAGTAAAACAAGGAGAATAATATTGGGCTCTAAGTTATGAAATGAAAACAGTCCCCACAACTTATTAAAATGTATTATAAAACATTATGGAAAGGCTACATGTTTCGGTCATTTAACCTTTTACAGCCAGCGGTAACTTTACGTACAACCAGGTTTAACATTAAACAATTCTACGTTGTGCCCACATTGCGTTTATGTGTTTTGTACGGATCTTGGAACAAACAGCAACTTTTGCCTTATAAAACATTAAGACATTGGTTCTTATAACCGAAGTGGAGAGTGTTTACAGCGCGGTACGCACTGAGTCCTTATATAAAAGAGATACACTTCGTCTTTAAACGGTTAATTGACAATCATCAAGCCTATATGCAAGAAGTAATGAATAAATAGTTACAGCCTTTGAGATCTCAAGAGACAATTGCCTCTTGAGATGTCAAAGGCTGTAACAGTTTATTCATTACTTCTTGTATATAGGCTTGATGATGGTCAATTAAATGACCGAAACATGTAGCTTTTTTCCATAATGTTTTATAATACATTTTAATAAGTTGTGAGAGCTGTTTTCATTTCATAACTTAGTGATTTGTCTCACATAGTTATGCATAATATAAAGAATATGGGGCTCAGTGCAGAGTGGTTGAGTTGCCTTTACAACTAAACGTCGGTGTATCGTAAGTGAACGTGCACACCAGTGTGCTGTCTAGGACCTTCCGGAAGTTATTAGGAATATAGACGCATCATGTAGCGCAATGCAGCATAAACATCCGTTCTCGTGTTAATTCGTTTTATATTCAACACAGTGGAACCAGTGCAAATATAATTTTGTACGTAGAAATATATATCTATTCCTTCTCCAGGAAGCAATCAGTCACAGCCAATTTTTCTTTCAGTTCATTTATTTTGGAGCCACCAAGGCTTCGACACATAGTTGGAGGGGAACTATGCAGAGTTTGCTCATTCTTGTACACGCACAGCCTGATGATGGTGTCATGAAGCCGAAACTTTGGTAGCCCCAAAATAAATGAACTGAAGGAAGTTGGTTGCGACTGATTGCTTCTTGGAGAAGGAATAGATTTGTGTCTTGTACTTAACGCCAACGGGGATGATGAACATAAAGTACGTTGAAATGAATCACAGAATGGTAGGCATGCTAGTGTAGCGAGTACGTCTGCCTCCTTCACACCTTTTCCATCAGTTTTATTTGTTCTAGGTACAGAAGTATGTAGACTGTGTATAAATCGATATGTAGACCGTGTATAAACTGGTGACAGTTTACACGTTATTGGAGACTGTTTATGATCGACAGAACGTAGTCTCTGTGCATGGGCATGATATACACATAGAGTTAGTGAAGGAAAAAATCTCTGAAGTGATTCATCCCATTGTTTTGCAGTAACAATAAAACCAATATATTTTGGAAAGCATGAAATCAGCTACATGTTTCGGCTTAAGACTAGGCCATCATTAAGCAGTGTATAAGAATTAAAAAGATAAAATTTACAGCCGTAATTAGATTTTATCTTTTTGATTTCTATACACAGCATGAAGATGGCTTAGTCTTAAGCCGAAACATGTAGCTGCTTTTATGATTTTCAAAATACGTGGTTTTCTCTGACGAATATGTCCTTGTTTTGCTGAAACATATCCCTCATGAACACAAGATCAATACCAACAAAGTCACAGCAGTGTTTTGATGTAGTTTAATGACAGGGTATCCTCACACATGTTTCGGCCACTTATGTGGCCATCTTCAGGGAGGAATAAACAAGAATACAATTACAGTTACAAAAGTCAGAACCATTCCACCATTGAAAATAATCATATAATCAGAGTGTAAATTGAATAGTTAAAATATAGTTGTAAAAATAAGATTAAAATATGGAGATAAATTTATGGTGTGAAGTATGTCACATTTTAGATGCTGGTGTGCATGGAAGGCGTTATGTAGTGAACTACCATCCAAACAAAATTAGTTGCGATGGAAACAGTAGAGTTAACCGCGCCGATATCCTGTAGTTAAACTACATAAATTATTATTGTGCATTTGTTAATATTAATATTATTTTAATTGGATTAATGCGCGGAATATGGACCATACTAAATATGCGTTATGTATAAATACTTATCAGTTTACATCTGTTACTGCTGTCCCTGAATAAATGCAGATTAGGATGGAAACATCAATTTTCGTGATTTAGTACTCGTCATGTTCATGTACACGTGCCAGACAAATTGTTTTTACATAGTACCGTGGTTAAGTGCTCGTACTTCTGTTACTTATAGTCGTTCTTGTGAAATTTGTTCCACATTTTAAAACAAGCATTTGCAGTGAAGCAAGGAATGACAAATTATAGCTTATAGGTAAATACAAATTGAAGGCAGGCAATGCGAGTTGCAAGTACGTTAGTACTAAACAATAAATGCGATTTAACCTTTTAAAGCCTAGCGGTAACTTTACGTACCACCAGGTTTAACATTAAAAAATTCTACGTTGTGCCCACATTGCGTTTATGTGTTTTGTACGGATCTCAGAACAAACAACAACTTTCGCCTTATAAAACATTAAGAGATTGGTTTTTATAACCGAAGTGGAGAGTGTTTACAGCGCGGTACGCACTGAGTCCTTACACAGAACAGATAGGCTTCGTCTTTAAAGGGTTAATAATCATCCGCAGAATAACAGGGTCTACTGCCCGCAATAATCGCCGTTTTGTTATACTTCTGTATGTGTTACTGAAATGTGAATAGCCTGACGTCACACGTCATTCATGCTCTTAATGACTGGTTTGTTTTTGTGTAACAACTGTGTTTGAAACTAATACTGTCATTAGGTACAAATGCTTTGCATTATGTAAGCCCATTAAGTTGTTGGGAAACCTGTTTCACACTTTACAACAAACATATTTAGTGACTCAAATAACGATAAGTTAGAACTTAAGGCAAACAAGAATTGAAGGTAAGTGGGAGAATGCGATCAGATATGCGTTCCCATTACGTGTGGCCTAGAAAGTAAACCAGGCATGCAACGTGGGTGTAACCTAAGATTGAGGCGCGTTAGCGTTAGCATTGTTGCTGTGAAAAAGCAATAGGTATTAGATATTATGAGTGTGTGTCTGTAGCCATAGTTATGCGGCATGCAGAGCGCATGTGCCGTATTATATTGATAACTGTGGCTTGTCTGCCTCTACTATATCTTTCCAAATCTCATAAACAGCACGACTGTCGGGAAAGAAGTTATTCGGTAAAATGTGTTGTGATTTTCTCTACAACTTTTGTCTGGAATATTTCTTGTTCTAACAAGAATTCAGCGAGATATTATCATAAATGTACACAGGTCCTCATGTAAAGTACCCGTTATTTTTGTCAGATTTTAATGAAATTTGAATTTTGTCGACAGAGTTTCAAAAACCTCCAAATATTAAATTTCATGAATATGCGTCTGTGGGAACTCAGTTGTTCCATGTCGACAGGCGGACAGGCAGACAGACCGACGGACAGACAGACAGACATGACAAAGGTAACAGTCACTTTTCGTAATCTTGCGAATGCGCCAAATATATACATTCACTCCTCTTCACACTCCGCTTGTATTATGACCTACGTGCTGCACTATCTGTAATTTTGAAGTACAGGTCACCGAAACATTAGTTGCCGTGCATCTCAGTTATCCCATTAATGACGGGGAAAATTTGACCGTGTAATTACACACAATTCATTAGCTATTTACTTTGCTTTATTATATTTTCTGCATATTTCCATCGTATCAGACCATCTTCATTGAAAAACAGCAAATACACCTTTAAATTTAGCCCAAAGATTGCACAGTGTAAGTCATTATTATGCAGTCCATATAACAAACCTCTTTAAAATTTAGTAAAGCCACGTCAGGTGATTTGAACAGCGAGCAAACCGACGTTTCGAAAAAGTCCTCTTTCTTGAAACCAGGGAAGTGTACAGCTAGGATATCAGTCCGCATCATAAGTATTCAGTTCCCCTGATGATGAGGACAGAGATGGTCCGCGAAACCTTCGTTTTCTCGCCATTCAACCACGTGACGCAGCTGCTAACCCGAGAAAGTTTTATTGAATTCATTCGCCATGAAGGCTTAGATTATGTAATTGTTTAAAATTGATATAGATTCGTATAAAATTTATTTTCATTCTTTCCTTACTTTATGTAATTTTTTCTCTTCATTTTACCGAGTCTTCTTAATGTATTAAAAATTGGCATGCCGTGACTGAAGGAACAACAGCCACTCTCAAGTTGAGTGTGTTTTGTGCTCTGCCATGTCCCCTCCCCCAAAGAATAGAGTTAAGCCTTTCGTTCTACCGAAAGCACCACGACTGATGTAGTGTGCCGCGACATTTTGGGGAATTCATCTTTCTGATTTTATAAGAAGACAGTCATAATGACGGGCTAATGCAGCAAGACGGAGCGCCTCTGCATTTTCATATTGAAATTCGAGCAGTACTTCGTGGATCGGGCCGATCCCTCGTCCAGAGGAGTCCTACCGACTGTGGTGTGTGTCTGATTGTGATCAAGTGAAAATAAAACCTCGACACCTACTGTGAGTAGGTAAAAGAGGTAAGGACTACTTCTTGGATTCTTGGATCGGAAGTTTCCACTTAAATGGATCGACAAAGATGGCCCTGTCGCTTGACCACGTGGTTCTCGTGACCTTACGGCCGTCGATTTCTCTTTACTTTACACGATTGCCCACTACTGTGCACAAACTTGCTGGAAGGACAGAGTTGTTGCGGTTGCAGTTACACCCGCAGTGCTTAATCAAAGTGTGGACTGAACTTCAAACATTGTTAAGTGTCGGGCTACTCATTGCACCCTCATTGACTATCTGTAAACCGTCACGCGTAGGTTACAAAAACTTGAGCACATAACCTACTAAAACGCGTTTAGTTTCCATTTATCTGCCTCTTACGTGACCCTTGAAGTTGGGACGGATAAGTAGTCCCGAAACGTCGGTACAGAAATACCACTCAATGCTGCGTAATATCCCAGAAGAGCGCAGATCTGCTTCTTAATTCTTGAACAGCATTACCGCGAAATCTTCTGAATTTGTGTAAGTAACTAATTGTCATGATACAATGATCAGTTTGAATGACATGTGTATATTTTAAGCGCATATGTGCAACGCTGTCACGTGACCTAAACTCTGCGTGTGCTCACCTGCTGAAGATCGGATTCGGTACCACTTCCAGATAATGTAGCCGCATTAAGAAGCTGGACATCTGTGAATAGATATTTTGAACTGTCATGAGACGAAACATTTTTCCATTTGAGCTGGTCCCTGTTGTTCGTAAGTAACACGAGTCTTCTGAAGCGAGAAGGTACCATGTCATAACACAAAGACGAGCGCCACGTGACCCGCCATTTTAACGTATTTTGCTCGTACATTTCTTTATCAGGGCAAAGTTAAATTTGTCTCTATTTTTAATTAAGTTCCACACTATGAGGATGTTTGGAAAGATGGAGATGGGGCTCCATGTGCACTCCAAATCTCTGCACTAGAAAGAGGCGAGCGGTTAGCTTCATCTCCTGCGCTCGCATTACGCATGTCAAAACAGTAACCAGCACCCACTGGGTACGAGGCTGGGTGGGCCTTAGATATTGTTTGGTTTATGTGGAGGACACAATCGAACGCAGATGTGTTATTCATACAGACCATGACCTAGTCACTGCATTAGCTGAGCATTTTTTTAATCTATAAACACGGAATTTTATCAGAAGAATGAAGTGTAACGCACTTATGTAGTGTTTTTAACTTTAATATTTTCCAATCACTTCGCAACAACATCTTCTCAGGATATTTCAGTTAAGATGTTCAATTATTTTCACCCCTATGTACACCAGCAAGTGTATTTACAATTTTTATATTTTTATATTTAGATGTTAGGGGAAGGATGTGAAAATTTTTGGCTTCTCTCGTACAATCATGCATTGTATAATTATTTAATACATCGTTCAAACATAACTTCCTAGCCCATTTCAATTTCATTTCAATCCGTGAAGTAGACCTGCCTCAAAAGCATTCAGTTCACTTATGGGCTACTAGCGCTTTTGTTTAAATCTTTTATTTCTTACCTGTTAGAAAGACGACCAACACGACGACGACGACCAAAATGCGTCGCCTCCCCTGATTCTTACCAGCACCCATTTTCACGCACACATTTCGTCTTGGCGTGACGAAGCTTCACATGTTTTCTGTACAGTCCTATCACCTTGTGCCCACGGTGTACTTTTAGTGACGTCGGAATCGAAACGGCTGAAGTTTATCGCTGTTACGTTGACATGCTTAATTTTTTTTACTTCACTGTTCTTTCTAGTTACAGGTTGTATCTTATCTGTGTAAAATGAGTCATGGATAATTATTAGGTATTTGAATGTATGCTGGAATTGCTAGTTTACGTCACAGTTCTTTCGGTTCCGCCACTTTCCCTTTCGTTTCAGTATTAAATACATAAAGTCCTTCTGCGACCCCATTGGACTATTTTTTATGGGGTTGGGTTAAAAACGTTGGGTGTTCATTGTACCCACGTTATTTGTACGAACTTAAAGCCAGGATCACAAATGCAATTCATGAACTCAGTGAGCAGTAACGGAAGAATATTTTTGACAAGTTAGTTTATCTGTCTGAACGACGTGGTTTAATGATGTCGGTTATACCAGTTATGTTGGAGCTTAAAAGTTTGAATTATTATCTTAAAAACGTAAGAATTAAGCGTTTATATGGCTTTTATAAAGTGCTTCTGTCGTGCATAGATTCAAAGCTATTGAAGTTTAAACTTAAACAAGTACTTTGGTTACACTTTGTAGTGTATTCTTGAAGATTCTGTTTGATAAATTTTAAAAGCACGTAAACTATTTTAAAAACTGCATTGCTTGTCCAAATTGAAACACAGATATAGGCACATATGCCTTAATTAGTTCGAGGATATCACAAACAAATATCAGGGCTGTGGAGTCGGTACACAAAAGCTCCGACTCCGACTCCTCGATTTTTAAAACTTCCGACTTCTTCAGGAAAGCTCAGTGTGTATTAATAATGGCAAATCAGTAAGACATTTCATCGCCACCACGTGAGACATCAGGTTACTTTTTTGACTTATAACCTATATTTAAGTATAAGTCTAATGGTTACTGTAGCTATCAGGGCTCCGGATATGGAGTATCTAGTTAAGATTTTAGACTGAGGTCAGAGTCGGAGTCAGTACGTTTTTACCAACTCCGACTCTACCTAAAAATTCCTTCCGACTCCACGACTCCGACTCCGACTCCACAGCCCTGGTATCTATACCTAATAACTGTAATATAAATGGACGACTGATATCCTGTAGACCGAGGAAAACTGTGTCGCACAGGGTCACCTAGCAGCATTAGGATAGTGAAATCAAGAATACACTGGTGTAGTAGATATGTCTGTAGGATGGATGACGTAAGTAATGGAAACAGAATCCTGACGGGGGTTGGAGTTAATGTTACAACCCTGTACTTGTGTATGTTAACTAATAATTTTGTGCCCTTTCTTTATTCTTCACCAAGTAATTTACTATAACATAATTAAGGAAGATAGGTGATGTGGTTGTGCAGTATGCAATGGACAATTCAGACTATTTTGGAAAATAGAGGAATATTTCTGCGTGGGGTTACTAAAGTGGGCATACTGCAGCTGTTAAGACGTTTTGCAAAATATTGTATCTGAGGACATTCACAGTAAGGCGCATCAACTGGGATAAGATTGATTGAATGACTTTTGCGATGGGTGTGGGTTCTATTATAAAGGGGTTGAATACCTTATGAATTTTGATGCATAGCTTGTTCATAAGAATGACAAAAGGCATAGGATTGTGTTTCTTTTAACTTGCCATGTGTTAATAAATATGCATATTTTCTTGTTGCTTCAGGAAAATATGCATATTTATTAACACATGGCACGTTAAAAGAAACACAATCCTATGCCTTTTGTTATTCATATCAATAACAAGCTGCAGTGTTTTGATTAAATTTGAACTTATACAGAAACTGATTTTAACTGTTGGCCTGTTGAAATAAGGTCGAAAAGTATATTATGCTATGCAATAATAAAGTACTAATAAATGTTTTATTATTTCATTCCAACTGCCCTAATTTTCAGCCACTTCACGTAATTAAGTAAAACTATGGCAGTTATTAATTGTTGAATATCTGATACTTGGTCAGCTAGCCAATAAGTTGCTCGTATTTTATGCAAGCCTAACGTTCTTTATCGAGTTTAAAGGAGACCGCCACTCTCTCTGTCCTGAGGCAGATGCAGCCATTCGATACCCTAAATTCTATTTTTAAAATCAGTTTTGTTGTGCGTTTGTCAAATATTTCTAAGTCTTTTAGGTGGGCTGTGCTCCTCAGGTTGCTGTGTAACAGTATTCTACACAGTCACATGCTTATCACATAGTCCCCTGCCGCACATCATGTGGTTAACTTAATACTCACAAGCTAATCCTTCTTTCAAGAAGCGTTTTTAAATTCGGGATGATTAACGAAGCCATTGCAATACTGCTTACTGGGTTATTACTTTTCCCAAACATAGCTGAAACTCGTCATGTTTGACGTCAGCAAGATCAAACAAACTGGTACATCTTTATACATTCTGTACAGTGGCAAATTGACAAAATGACAAACTGATACAGTTTCGTGCCGTCAGCAACGTTCCTTTTTTGTCTTAACTCATTTTGTTGCCACCCAAAGTGATACTCAGGAGGAAGGTAACAGCAGCACAGAACATAATGTGTTAACATTTTAAACCGCTGCGGATAATAAATAGGTTTATACAATTTGTGTACTTTAAATATCACCGTAGTTCGTAAATGCTTTGAAACTGTGTTGCTTTGAATTTGTTTCCACTTGAAGGCACAGCGATCGCTACTCCACACGCAAGCAGCTGATGATGGATGTAGCGCTGGACGCAATATAATGGCGTAGTGCGTGCTCAGGCTCTCAGGTTATGTAGTTTACTCCTCCTGTGTCGTGTTTTTAATCCACTTGTCTGTGCATGACGTTGACAGGAGTCTGTAGTGTACCGACGGTGTGTCTTACAGTAGTGGGCAATGTACTGGCGGCGTGTCTTAGAGTAATCTGTATTGTATCGACGGTGTGTCGTAGAGTAGTCGGTAATGTACCGACGGTGTGTCGTGGAGTAGTCTGTGGTGTACCGACGGTGTGTCGTAGAGTAGTCTGTGGTGTACCGACGGTGTGTCGTAGAGTAGTCTGTGGTGTACCGACGGTGTGTCGTAGAGTAGTCTGTGGTGTACCGACGGTGTGTCGTAGAGTAGTCTGTGGTGTACCGACGGCGTGTCGTAGCGCAGTCTGTAGTGTACCGACAGTGTGTCGTAGAGTAGTCGGTAGTGTACCGACGGTGTGTCGTAGAATAACCTGTAGTGTGCCGACAGTGCCTAGTAGAGTATTCGGCAGGTAGTGATGTTGTTTGGACACCCAAACACCCTGTGTATGTCTTGTATGGTTAACTGAATTAGCAATTATATTTCGTAATTGGTATACGATTTTGGTGCAGCTGTATAAATGCAAATACAGAAGAACCCGGTTATAACGACATCGGTTTACACGACACCTTGCCTGTAGTGTCAGATATTCTGTGGTACCAATTAAATCGTCACTGTTAACCGTAACATTTTACTTCTCGGTTATAACAACACTCGTTTATAACGACACAAAATATTCACACCCTTTCATGACATTATAACCGAGTTCGACTGTATATTTATTGTTAAACTTCTTCACTGCCTCACACAAAAAAGTAGGAAAAGGACACACAGTGTTCTGTATCAGCCATTTAGAGCAAACCTTTCTCTGTGATGAGACGTTCCCACTCTGTTCGAAATGTAATCTGTTATAAGGTATTATAAGTTTATACCTTTGTCAAGAGTAATAATAACAATAATAATAATAATATTGTTATTAAAGTTATTACCAATAATAATAATATTATTACTAAAGTTATTACCAGAAATATTTCAGTGGCTAACCACGCCATGCCACCATCTCTGTTGTCAAAAGACAAGGCAGAGAGAGTCAACAAAAACTGGCATAAGGAACTGATGTCCGAGCACTACATGACCTTGTTCATCCCGCCTGAGCCGGGATAGGCATGCGCAATATGAAATGGTATTCATATTGGAAGAATTTGCCATTTTAATGCCTGTATACCCTCTCACCCTCAGGCAGTACATACCATGAAGGGGCCTTGCCTGCCGTAAAATTATAGCCCATTCCGATTCGTCTTTCGGTCTTGGCGAATATCATCGTTCACCCAAAGCTTCTACATTATCTTTAGATCATGAAACCGCTCTGGAATTCATAATTCTACTTTGCCTCCTTTACCAAGATATCGTTTAAAATTTCACTTAGCCTTAGCTCTAATTTCCGTAGTACATTTGTTTATTCAATTCCTTCGTTCCACTGCTTTTCACTTTCCAGTTATGATTTTGTATCTTTTTTGATTAAAATATTCGAAATATTTTGCTCTTTCGTGTGCTGCAAAAAGAACGTTCAAATTTTCAAGGACATTGTGTGCTTACGTGAAGGGTAAGTACTGAATAAAGCATTTTTACGCAGAACACAGTGTAACGTATCAGAATACTTGAATCTTTACAAACACACCGCTCTGATAGATAACCTCAAATCTGATACTAGCTATGCCTTCACTTACCTGCCTCTTAGGCGCCATGTTTCTATGCGTGATATTCTCTTCTCAGCACAAAGTTTGCCTCCTATTAATGTATGTTGAAATTTACTAAATCATCAACAACATATTGCCACCCATCATTCATATTTTACCCTTCCATTCAAATTTATCTCTCCAACCGTATCATAGAAGTTAATACAGAACACGCGTTTGGACGTGCACATCTAGCTCGGGTTTAAAATGTTGTTCTTTCTTGCAATCACGTACACAATGGGAAACTTATAAAAGCAAACGTAATGAAAATATATTTTCCAAAAATGTATTTATTTCTTCTGAACTTAATGACATAAAATTAACGCGTTTTCATAAATCAGCTTGCCTCCTGACTCAGGCAAAGTTTTATCACTTAGTTTATTCTGGGTTTTGTGTTGTTATCTTTTTGTGTTCTGAATCTCCAAATCACATCTTTTCCGATATCCAACATGTATATTCAGTTTTATTAACCAGAAAATTAACATCCGGAAATTTCCGCTTATTTTAAGATTCATCACTTCATTGCACTAGAACAGATTAATCTCATTCGGATGCTCCAATTGTAAATTGTATGAAGGTGCTAGCTATGGAAGTGAGTTCTTTTGCTTGGTTGGAATATAGCTGACATCGGTATATTTCTGGACTAGGGAAGCACAGAGCCACAAATTAGTATGTGTTACTCGAATGATTCTTCAGTAGTGGGAATTGTTGCAGTGGTCGCTGCGTTGGTGAGGGCCGGACTGTGGTGGTTGTTTTTGTTGTCGCTGTTGTTTATGGAGACGAAACTTTTCGATATGCCGCCAGAGATTAATTTTAGCAATCCAGAAGCCGAATCACTGAAGTCGAAGAGCCCGGTGAGTAATTTCGTGATAATTTTAGCGTAATCCTCAAAAGACTTTCCTGCCTGAATGAAAGAAAGGAAAAGGAGATTATTAGCAAAGCTTCAAATTGGAATATGAGGTAAACTTGTCAAGCTGTAATCTCGATTATCAGTCCGCGGATTAAATTTGCGGGATCGTAAGTTGCTAATGACTAATGACGAAGGTGGAAAATAACGTGATGTGGCGCCGAGTGCGGGAACAAAATCCTCAATACAAACAAAAATCAAGCACTGCTTTCATAAACAATAACCTAAGCTATATATATATATTATGTATGTAATAAATAAATGACTTTTTATTTTTTGTTCCTGGCGCAGTTCACTATATGTTTGGATTATCCTTGCATCCCTATTCTCACCATTAGTCCGGATAATCAAGAGTACACAGTATATTTAAGTACAACATCTGTTCTAATCCTGTTTCAGTACGTTCAGTATGTAGAAAGCTTTATGCTCGTGTTTTCAAATATAATTCCGGAAGTATATATTTCGTTTAATTCTACAGTCGGACCCAAAAAGTCGTTAACCTTTTAAAGCCTAGCGGTAACTTTACGTACCACCAGGTTTAACATTAAAAAATTCTACGTGGTGCCCACATTGCGTTTATGTGTTTTGTACGGATCTCAGAACAAACAGCAACTTTTGCCTTATAAAACATTAAGAGATTGGTTTTTATAAACGAAGTGGAGAGTGTTTACAGCGCGGTACGCACTAAGTCCTTATATAAAACAGATACGCTTCGTCTTTAAAGGGTTAAACACACGTTTTATTGGCAGCCAGTTTCGGTTCATACAAGTGCCATCACATCAGGTTGTAACAGAAACTGTAAGCTGGAAACTCGCGGAAACTTACGGGGTTTCCGCCTTACAGTTTTTATTGTGGCCTGATGATAGCTCTTTTATGAACCGAAACTGGCTGCCAATAAAATGTGTGTTAAACGACTTATTGGGTCCGACTGTAGAATTAAATAAAATATGTACTTAACATAGATACGCCAATGGGGATGTCATGCATTAACCCTTTAAAGACGAAGCCTATCTGTTTTATGTAAGGACTCAGTGCGTACCGCGCTGTAAACACTCTCCACTTCGGTTATAAAAACCAGTCTCTTAATGTTTTATAAGGCAAAAGTTGCTGTTTGTTCTGAGATCCGTACAAAACACATAAACGCAATGTGGGCACCATGTAGAATTTTTTAACGTTAAACCTGGTCGTATGTAAACTTACCGCTAGGCTTTAAAAGGTTAAAGCAATATCCCGTGCGCTGTTCACATATTACGTGGTAATATCAGACAGAGCATCACCTGAGACAAAGTCAGTATCTGTGCTGCACAGGAATAATACTTCAGACAACAGACGAAACCCATTTCTGTGGTAATATTTGAGTACCAACTTAGACGTGCCCATCACAACTGTGCTGTAATGATCTTAGTGTACGGCAGACTACATAACTACACTACATAAAATGCGTGCAATTTCTGATGACCGTAGCGCCACACGAAACGTCAAGAGTAGCAACCAGATATCGCTGGCCGCAGTGGCATGTCACATAGTGCCATAATTTCCATGGTAAGGAACTGAGTACTGGCACTGCCTGGGATGGCACGATGTCATTAGAGAGTCTGATGGATATCTAATTTTTGTTCAAGAATATGTCATAAATACAAACTGAAAACCCCCCTGCGAGCTGATAATGTAATGGCGTAAGGGGAAAACAATACGAAAATCAAAATGAACAACTACAGCAATGTTGGTGTGATCTTACTTCTGTAAATAAGCTCGCTAATCCGAAAGCTGGTTCTCCTGCAGGGGCCGCTTGAACTTTACCACCACCTGTTGACATACACAGGTCCGCGTTATTCGGACTTTATATTTTCCAGCTATTTTATTGTCTCTTATGATTTATAAGTGTTTTATTCACGAAATATTGGTGGATCTTTTCCGCAGTTAAACATACCCGACTCTTCAATTTCCAGGTAAATTAGAACCACGACGTCAGTATTTATACTTTCCTGAAATATCGGGTAAGAAAATACTGAAAATTTTAAACCTCTCAAGCACGAAGAAGAAAGGAGGAAAGAAAGAAAGAAAGAAAGAAAGAAAGAAAGAAAGAAAGAAAGAAGGAAAGAAAGAAAGAAAGGAAGGAAGAGAGAAAGAAAGAAAAAGAGAAAACGAAAGCTAGAGAACATAATGCGGGTATATAATTAACAACGTCAAAGACCATTTCTTAAACATGTATCGTTTATACGAATTTTTGGATAAATGCTGTTTAGGTTCTACAGCACAAGGTTTTATACTCTTCTGTTTCATGAAACTTGCACCAATAATTACTCAGAAGAATATCCCTGGTGACTTTTATCTATTTCTAACCTTCACGTCTGCTAATAATATTTTAAGTCATATAAAAACACTAATCCCCAACAAATGCACAAAGAGAGTTTTATCATCAATCGTAGCACACTCCTACATGTTTCGACCCTGCTGGGTCATCTTCAGGGGGAATTTCTTGTTATCGTTACACTAAGGTTGCACTTTATAGTTGAGTGAGAATGTGCTGTTGACTGTGCACTGCGTTGTCTTTGGAGGCGTGAACTCTCTGCGGTCGGGGCATGCACTGCAGGACCCCAGAGAGTTCACGCGTCCAGTACACAGTACACAGTCAACAGCACATTCTCACTCAACTGTAAAGTGCAACCTTAGTGTAACGACAACAAAAAGTTCTCCCTGAAGATAACCTCGCAGGGTCAAAGCATGTAGGAGTGTGCTACAATTGATGATAAAACTCTCTTTGTGCATTTGTTTGTGATTAGTGCTTTTGTATAATATAGTGCACGGACATGGAATACATTAAATTTAACCCATATATTTGTATAAATTTATGTACGGATTCAGAACTCTGTCTGCAGACAAGAATATGGGTTGGGAGAGAATTAAACCACTCTTTTGTATAAATCGAACAGCTGGAAGATGACCGCATATCAGTTGAAGCATGTAGTTGTTTAATGTGAATACATACTTAGTAAGCCATAATTAAAGTTGTGTAGACTGTTAACACCAACTAATCACAATAAGTTATGTGGTAACAGATATTAGTAAATATTCTGCAGTTATAGATATACATTACAAAGACAGATAGTAAGGGAACATTACATTGAAAATTCAGTTATCCTATAGCGTTTACAGACAGACACCAAACATTCCTATCATGATCTGACAGGTCAGTAATGTAGTTTATGTACTGTATACATGTAATGACACAGAACCGTTTACAACAATCAGCGTTACTTGCCTGTGGAGCAGGATCAGTCGTGCTGTATAAAGCACCACATCTGCTCATACAACATCTGGATACACGTAGAGACGGAATTAACTTGATGAACAATAAAGTGTCATGTTGATATATTTACACTTGCTTTGAGAGTCCGACGTGTTTCGCACTTTGTATGAAGAATATCGCCTGCAGTGTTCTCTGGTATTGACGATGATTATTGAATTTATGACCACGTAGCATCTGGACGTTTGTGAGTTTTGAAACAGGACTAAATCAACGTAAACAAGTCGTGTTTAGAGGTCAAAAGCAGCAGCGATATATTATTACCACCTTGCATTTAAACACGTGGATAAACGTGTTTAGTAGTTACATGCATTTGGGTTTTAAAATGTATATTGTCATCGGTATATTACAAGTCGCGCCTGGATGATTCTAAACTGCCCTAATTATTATCCTTGCCTGGCAGCTTTTCATGGTCTGTTGGTAATCACACGTAGGTAATTTGTATAGAAACAATATATGTGTGTGGAATTCTTAGTCAGGAAATAAGTGTGATACCCCTTTAAATGTATATAAGAACACACAGCACGAGTTTAGGTGTAATGTACAATCAACTTATACTTGCCTGAATATGCAAAGAGAGCTGCATAAGCAACTAACAGAACAACAATGGAAGCCTTCAACATTTTGTGTGACGCCCGGCTGCTTCTACAAGGATGTAATATTTATACGGGAATAGTGTTTTAATGCTGTGTTTAACCTTGCTGATTATTTTCAAAGAAACAACAAGTACACAGTAGGTATTTATAAAAAACACGCGTTTGATAACTATGAATTACGTAAAGGTAATGGAATGTCATTTTCTTAACGTTCAAGAAAATGTTACATTTTTTTCCTACTTTCCAACGGCTATAAAATCACCATTCTCTTTTTTTAGTGTTCATGTTTCCGCTTTTATCTTTCTAAAAAATTAACCGACTTGCATAAAATTTCATGTATTTATTGTATCCCATTGCCTGTAACTAGTTCTTATTTTTCTGAAACAAACAGTAACAACAATTTTTATGGTTTGAGAGTTTGACAAGTTGATAAGAGACTTATAGGCTATACGTCCATCACCTGCATGTAAAATGAAACAAAACATTAGTATTCATAGATATGTAACAGATATTCCGTACAGAATAGACTGAGCCAGTTCTACTGCAGAAATCCTGTATGAACTGTAAGGCAGCAATATTTCAAAATGTGTTGTATCTTCCAGTTGTACTGCGAAATTTACTGAATCATTTCAGAATGGAACATATAGGATAGTATGAAGATAAGTGGTAAATACCCTCGTACATCTTTCTTCATGTATTCTTTAAGATTTAATGCTAAAATTTATGTAGCTCATTTCCGTGCATATATTTATATATTAGTAGAATTAACCAACAAATGCACAATGTTTTTGTTTTATATTTATTTTCACTTTTTCCCCGACATGTTTCGGCATCTAAAATCTTAAAAATTAAAGGTTAGCCTTTAACGTTCAAGATTTTAGACGTTTTTTAAGAGTCACGTGTCAATGTACGATGAAGTTTTATGCAATTAGAATGGACCCCCTTGAGAATGGCGTGTAGATGCCCAAAACATGTCGGTGAAAAAGTGAAAATAAATGTAAAACGAAAACATTGTGCATTTGTTGGTTAATTCTACTAATAATGCTAAAATGTTAACGTCTTTTTTAATTACCCCGTATACAGGACGTCTGTATTCTTTTAATTATTTTTAAGCAACATTAAATGACTGTGACTGAAAAGTAAAGCAGATGATATGAGTTTTTTACCAAACACATGGAGCAAATCATAATTAGGCAGGGTACGTCTTCAGAGTAACACAAATTTAAGCTAAGCGGCTGAAGAGAGATATGTGTTTCCATTACATGTAGAGAATACAGATGTGTAGTAACGTTAAATTGAGACTTCTATGCGCTGACAATACTGGGCTCTTTCCTCAAGGATCAAGGGAAAGGTGTCTGAATGTGTCTGCTCACATCCATCTAGTCCCACAGTTAAGTATGGGTGGAGCCTCACTTTCAGTCCCGCCTAGACCTTCACAGTGTACACTGGGAAACAATTCATTTTCTGCAACTTCATTTCCTGCCGAAAATTAGTAAGGTCTCCTTCCCGCAAAAAACGCCATTTTCAGTCCATGTGTTCCACTAAACTCTTAATTGGTCGAGGTAAAATATCTGCCACATTACGTAAGACAACACCAACAAAATGCACAATATTATAATATATATATTTTTACAATTAAAACACTACAACTTCAATTCCGGCATGTTTTGACCGCCCTCGGTTCAGTTTTAGGGAGTACACATCAATTATATATGCATGAAACATAGATTTATTATAACTATATTAAGCTAAAATTAGGTTATGATCTTATTAGATGGCTCGAAAGGTGTAGTAGAGACATACATTTGATGGAGCGATGTTGGTGTTTTCTTATGATTCTTTTCATAGTCCTTCCTTCTTATATCTACTTGTTCACAGTAGGTGTCGAGGTTGTTTATTTGCACTTAATGACGCTCAGACACACACCACAGGCGGTAGGACTCCTCTGAACGCGGGATCGGCCCGTCGCAGAGACCTCTACCTTACAACACAAACACTCATAAGAGAGAAGCATCCATGCCCCCGGTGGGATTCGAACCCACGATCCCAGCAAGCGCTCGGCGGCAGACCTACGCCTTAGACCGCGCGGCCACTGGAATCGGCATTGTCTTATGTAACTATCAATTAACGCACTGACATGGATAACATAAACAAAGTATGTCACATTCTTAATAATTAATATAGGGTTTATTAAGAAACGGTATATAAATTTAATATCAGCTTCAATTATACGCTGTTGTGAAGACAAGAGTAGAATTTCTGGTTTTGTGAAAGTCGAAGAAGTCACTGTTTTAACTGAGCAAGTATTAGTTACTGGAAAAGGATTATGTTCCATGGAAGTGTGTATGTTATAAGTCTCTACTTTCTAAATGTCTGTGTTAGTAAACAATTTCCCAAGCTTCTATTGGTATATACCTTTTACATATACATACACAATCAACTTGTCAAAAACAGTTTTGAGTCTACTAATTATTTTTAAACTATATGTTACTGATCAGAGTGCCCACGTTCGTTAGTGTCTGTAGTGTTTTGTAGAACCCTTTAGTAGCAAACATTATCTTTAGTGCCAATGACATAGCAAAATGTTACTGATATTATTTGTGTATTTTGTATTGTGGTTAAAAGGAAACAAAATTGTCCTTCTAGAAGACGGAGAAGTTTTCCTACTGAATATTAAATTTGAACGTATGTGTAAGAAGCAGTCGTGGCCTGTATTTAAGGTGCTATTCGGACATTTTGTTGGAGGGAGAGGCTGAGGAGCAGAATGAAACACGTAACCTCAGGATAGCCAATTTACAGTTCCAAGTTCAAACTCAAGAGCTCTCGAGTATGAAGCAGTTGATGGATCTAATTTAACCTTTTAAAGCCTAGCGGTAACTTTACGTACGACCAGGTTTAACATTAAAAAATTCTACGTGGTGCCCACATTGCGTTTATGTGTTTTGTACGGATCTCAGAACAAACAGCAACTTTTGCCTTATAAAACATTAAGAGACTGGTTTTTATAACCTAAGTGGAGAGTGTTTACAGCGCGGTACGCACTGAGTCCTTATATAAAACATTAAGAGATAGGTTTTTATAACCGAAGTGGAGTGTTTACAGCGCGGTATGGGCTGAGTCCTTGTATAAAACAGATACGCTTCGTATTTAAAGGGTTAGTTTACGCTACATTACTGATCGTGAGAATATTAACCCTTTAAAGACGAAGCGTATCTGTTTTATATAAGGACTCAGTGCGTACCGCGCTGTAAACACTCTCCACTTCGGTTATAAAAACCAGTCCCTTAATGTTTTATAAGGCAAAAGTTGGTGTTTGTTCTGAGATACGTACAAAACACATAAACGCAATGTGGGCACCACGTAGAATTTTTTAATGTTAAACCTGGTCGTATGTAAATTTACCGCTAGGCTTTAAAAGGTTAAATGCTGCCGTATTTTATGTTTTAATTGCAATATACTCGGACATATGCATTTAATACCAGCAGTGTTTCTGGAACCCATGTAAGCCGTTTGTATCAACAAGCCGGCATTTAAAAGTTATTGCTTTAAGTTTAAGTTTATGTCCAGTGTGACGGAAAAAAATTTGGTATCTGCTTTGTAATATTTATCATCTTGGACAAACCAGCAGGCATAACATATAGCCAGTACACTGTAAACGATAAGTACTTACCTGAATGTAAGACAAACACTGTATAGGATTTGAGGTTTTCACGGTACACGACGCCATGTATTGTGAGAGACATTTATTGCAGTTTTGCAAGAAAACGTGCTGCCTCCATCGTTTACCGTGGAGATCGAGACAGCACATTCATCCAAACCAATGGTATATGAGCACAAATCTACACGGCGTTAACTTCCAGATTACAGCACTTTCTAGGCATAAATTTACCTCTTTGGATTGTAAAGTTAACACATGTTTCTATTTGGTATAGGAATCCCCTAGATATATCCTTGATAAACACTTATGTAATTTAACATTGTTGAATTTAACATTTTAACAATTAACAATTTAAAAATTTAACACCATAATATTATATATTATTGTATTGTATTGTAATGTATACAATTATTACACTTGTGCGGCATATGTTTCTGGTTATCGGAAGATTAGACCTTGGACACTGTAAAACACATTCGAGTCCAGTCAAGTGTAATCTAGTCTCATGCACTAAGACTCTCGACTTTAGTCGACTTCGATTCACGCAGAGCCTGACAGGGGTATACAGAACTTCTGTAAAGAAACAAATGGATTTTCCATCACAGCATCATCAGGATCGATCCGTTTTGTTTGGGCTGCTGGCAGCTTTAGTTACTGCAGCACGAACAGTTCCTACACAACGGTGTGAGCCGCGCTATGGCGGCAACTTTTCCGACTCTTCTGTCGTGCATGGTGCCTAAACACATCTCTGCAGGCTGAAGTCCTGTAAGCGTGTATGGATATTGTTGAGAAGAAACGCGGTGGTGCCATGGTCCGCTTTAAGCCTTGCAATGAACCGTAGCAGTGTAATGAAGAAGCCTTGACCCTACATTTGGTGAAACGTAGTCCATTGTTACCTTAAGAAGGAAAAATTAGACTCCAGCTTATTCTGGTCTCAAGCCACTTAGAATTTTAGACATTTCATTCTAAATTCTAGTAATTCGGAACGGCCAATTCATACAAATGGAATGTTTTTGCAACGCCTAAATAATTTTAGATCTCAATGGAAAGAAAACGTTTTTTAAAAGTTATATTTTGTTGTAATTGCTGTAAGATTTACATTGGACTTGTAGGATGTAAAGGGCGAATTTGTACAATGTATATGCTAATTGTTGCTATTGTTTGACGCCTAGTCTCTATCTACAATTTGTATAATAATACTCGGCTAATATTTACGGGTTCTTACTGCTTTGCTACTGTTATTTGGCGTAGCCAATATTTGCAAATTTGCAACCAATGTCTGACCCATGGTGAACTCCTACGTCAAACGTAATCAATATTTGAGTTTTCTGTGCTACTAATACTCGGCTGTGTACAGATGTAATACCACAGAACACAGGATGAAGTGTGAAGTACAATCAATTTCTACTGTAAATGCAGAGAAAGCTGTATAAGATTCTGACACAACAAATATGGAAGCCTTTTAACGTTTCGTGCGACATGTTCTGCCTGGCGGGTGCTACTACAAGGATGTGACATTTATAAGCGAATAATGCTTTATTGTTGTTCTTAACCTTGGTGATTATTTTCAAAGTAAAAGCAACAAGCAAATAATATGTCTTGGGGACAGGAAAAAACAAGCGTTAGGTAATTCTGAATGACGTATGTGTGCTGGCATGTCATTTAAGTAACATTTAGGGAAACTTCACTTTTTGTTCTAGTTTCTGTATGGCTATGAAATCACCGTGCTCTTTGCTTGCATATCCTTGTGTCCTCGTTTTCTCTTCCGAAAAAATAAACCAGTTTGCATAAGTTGTCCTATCCTGCTTGTGCCGCGTTGCATATCGCTAGTTCTTATTTTGCTGGAATGAGTCATAACAACGTGGTGCATGTTCAGAGAAGCGTTAGGTTTCGTTTGATGGCGATGAATGATGACGCAATGGATCTACAAAAGGGAAGTTAGGTAAGGAATTGGCGCTATAATGACAGCTATAGGTGCGTTGGGAATTCCTGTCATAACTTACGCACTCGGCAAGAAACGTGGTGACCTTGAAAAACGTTTATGTTATATTTCACAATTGTAAATTATCCTGTGCAGATTTCATACGTTAATATATCCATCTCCTGCATATAAAATAAAATAAATTGTATGCTTATAGGCCTGCTACAGGTAGGGTGTATAGAATAGACTTAGCCAGTTCTTCTGCAGAACTCCTCTTTGGATTGTAAGGCAGCAGAATTTAAAAATTGTATTTATTTTCCAGCAGAACGGAAGTACAAACCTTCAGTCACAATCTTTTATAAGTTGTTATTGCTTGCTACATGTTTCGGCTTTTAGAAAAGCCATCATAAGGCAATTAAAACTGTACACGAAGAAAAATAATTTAAATACAACTCAATAAAATGATACTTTTTAGGTAGCTGTGATCTCAACTTTACAAAATTTATAGTTGTACAAGCCGAAACTGGATAAAAATAAGAATACATATTAAGGTATTGAAATATAACAAATGTATTCTGTATGGCCCCTATTCTGTAATAAGGGGAGAACCCACTGTATGTCAAATACGGCGTTAGCCTCTTTTTACAAAACAGTGGCAATACTGAAGTATTAAAAATGTTTTTCAGTATGTCCAGCCTGAAAGGGAAGTTCTTTAAAATAAATAAGCAATCATTTTTATTTCAATTGCCTTTTTTCTTTTATTTTTAATTACCTGATGATGGCTTCTCACAAAAGCCGAAACATGCAGCAAGCAATAAAACTGGTATGCAGTAAATGTAGTTGTGACTGACGGTTTGTACTTGCATTCTGCTGTTTATGTGCCATAATGGGATGTCATCGATGAATATATTTGTCTTCCGCTGTGACAGCGACAGTTACTGGCCCCTTGAAACAAGGAACCTGTAGCACTGTACGAAGGTAAATGGTGACTGCACCCACATATGATACTTAAAATGTTGTTTAGCTGTCAGCAGTTTCAAACGTGGTGACGATGTGGTTATTATTATGTATCTTTCTTCCAAACACCCTCCGCAGAATTTTCCATTCTCATTTGGCTATTGTCAGAATATTCAAATTGTCTGGGATGTTACGTCGTGTAAGCACCAAATGTTATACAGGGTGTATTTTTCTCACGACGCAGTGTAACATCCCAGAAGATTTGAATCTCCAGAAACACTGTTGTGATGGCCTCATATTTAACACTGACCACCATTTTTTCTCTCCCATCATTTTAGACAATATTTCTACTGTGCTGTGCCCAAAATTTTCATTTTAGCCCTCTTTGGTCTCTTGTTCATTAATCCAATATTCACTTAATACTTGACCACCTGTCTCCATCCATTCTACCTGCATTGTTCTTCCCTCTATACAAATATCTTCAAACCTGTTAGAGAAGTTACATTAGCACATAACAAACCGTGGACATCCAGCTACGAATCGTAAAATTTTGTGTTCTCAACTCCACACACACTTGACACTTATTAAAGTAAATATGTCTCACATATTATTTTAATAACGACATTTATTCATTCTGAATCTATGACATTAAATTGCTCTGTTTACACGAAAAAAATTTGTTGTCTTAGTCATGTACAGACTGATTACTCCAGTTTGTTCCGTATTATGTATCAGTAATATATTTTGTTTTAAACGTGTTCACCAGAAATGTTCTGATACCAAACCTGTGTGGTTAATTTTATTCATCAGAAAATGTAATAAAGGAAGTTTATTAATTTTAAATTTTATTTTCATTGCGAAAAATAATTGCTTCAAAATCTTTACATTTTAACTTTCATTGGCGGTTTTTGGTGTCGAAACTGATAGTTTTTGACGGTAGAATGTATTTTATATCGTCTGAGATCTGGAGTGGGCAAATACAGCCATGTACAATTTCTTACTCGTCTAGGTTTTCCGTTGTGGAAGTTGCTGTGCTGGTCGGTGCGGTGTTGACATTTGGAGAGTCGTTGTTGTTTTCGTTGTTCATATTGTTTATGGAAACAAAACTTTTGGCTATTCCGTCAGACAGTAGACTTAACATCCCAGCAACCGAATCGCTGAAGTCATAACTTCCGGTTATAAGTTTGAAAATATAGTCTGCAATGTCCTTGACAGTTTTAGTTGCCTGGATGGAAGAAAGCAGTATGAGACGATTAGCAAAGTTTCAGATTAAATATCAGTAAATTTTCTGAAAACATAAGTATGTTTATGTACAACATCTCTTTTAATCCTGTTTCAGTATGCTCAGTATGTAGGATTATTTATACGCTGTTTTCCAATAATATTCCGGGAACTGTCCACATTTTATGTGGCAATATCGGAGAGTCAATTCAGGCAAAGTCAGTATCTGTGCTGCAAAGGGAATGATTCTTCGGACCACACACCATACCCTTTTCTCTGCTAATATTCGAGTACCAGTTGAGACGAGCCCACCACAGCTGTGCTGTAATGATCTTAGTATACGTAACACAGATGCAATTGCACTACATAAAGTGTGTCCAATTTCTGATGCCCCTAGGCCCACCCAAATCTTCAAGGGTAGCAACCAGATAGTGCTGGCCACAGTTCAATCTCACGTATTGCCAGTCACCGTGATAATGAATTGAGTAATGGCACTGCCCGAATTGGCACGATGTCAGTACAGAGCTTCAGGGAAATCTAACGTTTGTTAAATAATGTGTTATACATACAAATTTAAAAAGACACACTGCGCGCTGGTAGTGTAATTGCATAAGGGGACAAACAGTACTAAAGGAGATACGAATTACTGCAGTGTTATTGATAACGAACTTACTGTAGCACCTAATGTTGCTAATCCGAAGAGTGGGTCTCCTGCAGGTGCTGCTTCCGCTTCACCTAAACCTGTTAACATACATATATACATATATACGTACGTACGTACGTACGTACGTACGTACGTACGTACATACGTACATACATACGTACATACATACGTACATACATACGTACATACATACATACATACATACATACATACATACATACATACATACATACATACATACATACATACATACATACATACATACATACATACATACATACATACATACATACATACATACATACATACATACATACATACATACATACATACATACATACATATGGTCGTGTTATCTGGGCTTTATATTTTGTAACTCTTTTTTTTTGTCTTTTGTGATGAACACCTGTTTTGTTCACGAAATGTTACTGGATATTTCCCACGACTAACACTGTCCAAATCCTTAAGCCTACCGACAACTTATGACGATGATAACGTCAGTACTTACATTATTTTGAAACACCCGGTAAGAACATCTACTAGTTAATTCCACGTAGCAGTCATTCTTGGGAAGCTAATAATTTGCGCTGGTCACGGAATTACCCGCATTTCATGGACCCCGAATGTCCCTTAACAGTGTTCACAGCCCGCCATTTTCACCACCAGGTGAATAAACTCCACACTTCATTTTATTTCTCTAAGATTAATTTTAATATTATCCAGTGTATGCCTGATCTTCCCAATTACCTCTTACCTTCAGGTTCACCCACCAAAACCCTGTGTACCCTGTCCCCCATGCATGCCACATACCCCACCCATCTCATTCTTCTTAATTTGATCACCTGAATAATATTTGATGAGGAGGTGAAAGCTGAAAAATATCTGAAGAGTCTGAAAGAAGAAGGAAACAAGAACGAACGAAGAAAAAGTACGAAAGAGAGAGATGAAGAAAGATAGATGGACAGATACATAGACATATAGATAGATAGATAGATAGGTAGATAGGCAGATTTGCTTTAGTTGTAAATATTCAGAATGGTTTTACATTGTTGCCTTTCATTTCTACTCCTTTCTGCCCAAATGGTTTATAATGATTTATTTCCTACCGCGCAGGAACCAAGATATACATTTCTTGCGTGATTTCATGCCCTTGCGCAGCATAGAATGCCAAAAGAGTGCCGATCTGATGTACAGTTCTTGAATGTCAAATGGTGTAGCGCACCTACATGTGATAAGAGGTACGGAGTCTTTGTTTGACATCCGTATTCCTTGAATCATTTGACATTATTTGGTAAGGCAGATGTTTATTAAAATTAAGTGTACAGTTTTAGTTTGCATAAAAATTTGCTAGCGGCAGTCCGTTCTAACTCTGTCAAAGTAAGAATGTAAAGCTGTGTTCAAAACATTCAGCTTTGTTTAATTGGCTTCTGCTTGCAGATATTCCAGGTTGTCCTACCTGGAATTCTTGTAACGGCACGCTTTATTACTTTAACCAAAGGTTTTCATTTGAATTAACTGTATCCGTGAAAAAATTAAGAGCAGTTTAATTTCAGGGAATGCCTGCCACCATTCGATCTGCAACGTTTTGTCTTGCCTAAAGAGAAACGTCATGACTTTTCCTTCCCACCAAATGTTCTTATGATGAAACCAAGCAGAATGACGTAGGCAAATCATGTGGAAAGTATGGAGCAGAAGGAAAATACATAGAGAAATTTGGAGGGGAGAACTAAGACAAAGACCACATGAAAACCCCAGATAAATGTGGGAGGGTACTATTAAAATAGATGGTAATTAATTAGTTTGGGAAAGCGTGGGCTGGATTGATGTAAATAGGGATAGGGACAAGTGGCGGGCTGTTGTAAACACGGTGATGAACCTTCGGGTTCTATGAAGTGCTGGGAATTCCTTCAGTAGCCGAGAAACTTCTGAAGAAGGATACTGTTCTATGAATGCAGTTTTTCTCATATTAATAAATGTATTGGCTAATTTAGCAACTTGTATATTATTGCCAGCGAACGGTGAGATGTATTAAGTTATTCATTTTGGCTTATATGTTTAGCTGTCATTACATACGGTTGTTACAACGTCGAATTTTAGGATATTACAAAATACAGGGTATGCACAAAAAATGGTGCGGTTTCAAAAGTCAACAAGAAATTTATTTCTCACTTTACACGGGCACAACGTACACCGTCAGCAGCGGCAACTGTCCAAGTTTCTCATGCGTTAATCACAGTCCTTCAACATGTGCACCGTGGGTCACACGACACACATCCACACGGTAATCAAATTCATCCCAGACTCGGCGTATCATGTCCGCTGTAATGGTCTGCAGTGCATGCGTTATCTGATCACTAAGTTCCTTGAGGGACATGGGCAATGGTGGTACGTAAACAGCGTTAAAGACAGCGTTTACGTACCACCATTCCCCGTGTCCCTCAAGGAACTTAGTGATCGGATAACGCATGCACTGCAGACCATTACAGCGGACATGCTACACCGAGTCTGGGATGAATTTGATTACCGTGTGGATGTGTGTCGTGTGACCCAGGGTGCACACATTGAAGGACTGTGATTAACGCATGAGAAACTTGGACAGTTGCCGCTGCTGACTGTGTACGTTGTGCCCGTGTAAGGTGAGAAATAAATTTCTTGTTAACTTTTGAAACCGCATCATTCTTTTGTGTATACCCTGTAAGGGATTGAAATGTTTGTGGAATTTAGCGGTAGATTCTAATGTAATGTAGTGTTTTAACACTTTCTTGGAGGGAATGAGGAAAACTATAACAATCCTGCCAGAATAATAACAGCTTGTCGGGTGTTAGATATGAAACCGTAGTGTCCTCAGTGCGAAGTAAATTGCGGGTTCATTCGACACTCGTGTTTGGTAACATGACACATTTATTTGTATTGGAGAATGGCATTAGCACAACATTGTATTATAAACATAATTGTCATATAATCTTTGTTGCTAGTCCCCAAGGACTTTATTCCCTTTAATTCTATATGTTTCTGACGAATACTGTGTTACATTGAGGACTACACAGATTCTCTACTGCTGTAGGTTTGAAACGCTATATTACTGCCAAACTGATAAACTAAGGAATAAGTTGGATATCAAAAGCAGCACCAGCGTATGATAAACAACCTGTTTTTGAACACATAGATTGATATCAATTATTTATATGTATGTTTACGTGTTAATGTACTATTATAGGCTCTCACAATTCACATTATAACGATCCTGCACTGTTTTCCTAGCTGGTCGGTCCACCTCGAAACGTCTGAAGGCAGGCTGGGAATAATATACTTGTGACTTATAGTGTTTAAATAAAGTCTCTGGTCTTGAAATTAGTGTTTTGCCTATTTTGCGTATACAGGGTGATTCAGGAGGAATGGTCTATATTTTCAGAGGTGATAGTATCAGTCATTGTGAGAAAGTAAGTTCATATGGGCATGCGTCTAATTCTGGATGGTTACTGGGATAGAGGCCTTTGAATCTACAAATAAAAAAGCGTTGTGGATGGTAATAAAGAAAGAGAAATTACTTACTGTTAATTTTATTTTAATTTTAATCTCATGTGTAAATGTCAAATTTGTTACACACAAATGACAGATTTGTTGTAGTTCACAAGAAATGTTCGAAAATCCCACAGTCAACCTCAGTGCACTGTGCAACTCGTGTGTGAAGATCACGTGTTGTTCGTCTGAGTTGCTCTTCACGTTTCTTTATGGGGGAAACAGCATCCAAAATGCGATTTAGCAATTCGTCTCGTGTATCCACCTTTCTTTCTTAAATTTTGCTCTTCATCGAAAACCACAAACAAAAATCTAAAACAGTTAAGTCTGGAGATTGAAACAGCTCTGTCTCGGTAAACATTCAGAATTAGACACATGTTTATATGAACATTTTTCATACAATGACCGATACCATCACCTGCTAAATTATTGATCTTTCCTGTTGCATTACCCTGTATGTTGTCACAGAACAGAAGATGGTGTATAATGTACAATCAATTTGTACTTACCTGTAAACGCAAACAAAGCTGCGTAAGCAAAGATCGCAACAAAAATGGAAGCCTTCAGCATGTTATGCGACGCTTCTTGCCCGCCGACTACTGCTACGAAGAGCAATACCTCTACGGTACAAACAGTGTTTTACTGTTTTCATTAATTATGCTGACTGTTTCCATTTAAGTAGCAAGTACGACATGTACATTAGCTGCAACACGAATTCCACAGTTCCAATTCAGGTATGTCTACTGGAATACCATTTGTGTGACTTTCCTCGAAATTTTATATTTTTATCTAATTTACTTATCACCATAAATTCTGCCTATTTTTACATATGTCAGCTTTTTGTAATTCGAAAAAATCAACCCAATTTGCATAACTTGTATTATCAATGTCTCGTATGATGGATAGCTGGTCGTTTATTTCTTTTAATTCGCAATACCGACGCTGTAGACGTTCTGCCCGCTGTTAGGGAACACTTGGCGGTGATAACCGATGAATAATCGGAATTATGCAAGTGATGTCTGACGTGGAGCTATCGTGATGAAAACTCTAAACATGCCGACCGTGAGAAAATTCGACGTTGTTTAGAACAGGGGTGCACATATCTGAGCTCCAGGTCGCCCGGGCGTGTAAGATTTGTGGCGCCTAATATTTGTAGGTCGTCAGGAGTGAACTTGCTTTGTATTACCATTCTGACGCTTAGAATTTTGGGATGGCTCCCAGACTTGTGGATCTGTGATTTGTAGGAATCATCTTCTTTAACCTTTTAAAGCCTAGCGGTAACTTTACATACGATCAGGTTTAACGTTAAAAAATTCTACGTGGTGCCCACATTGCGCTTATGTGTTTTGTACGGATCTCAGAACAAACAGCAACTTTTGCCTTATAAAACATTAAGAGATTGGTTTTTATAACCGAAGTGGAGCGTGTTTACTGCGCAGTACGCACTGAGTCCTTATATAAAACAGATACGCTTCGTGTTTAAAGGGTTAATGCTACAGCCCCATTTGTTTCAGAATACACTGCATAATATATAATTACGAAGATTAGTAACATAATTCATGGGCCGGGATAGCTACGGACTGAGCGGTCTGGGGATCGAATCCCGGTTGTGGCGAGATATTCCGCTAGCATTGTGACCGTCCCTGGGGCACACCCAGCTTCATGTAAAATCGGTACCGGGTCTCTTTCCGGAGGTAAAGCGCGCGGGCCTTGACGTTGACCACCCACCCCCTTATAGCGCCGAGGTTAAAGAAAGAGTAGATCTATTCCTCTTTTCCCCCCCTGCGTCTTCACGGTCTGTTCTACGGTGACGTTGATGTATATAACTGTCTCGCTACTGGGGCAGAGCGTCGCCAGCACTGTGTAGAGCAAGCGGACCAACGTGATGGCGCTGATAGTATAAGGAAGTAAGCTTTGAGACGGCTAACTAACTCCTTGCCTATGTTGACTTAGGCTACCGCGATAGGCGTACATCATATTACGTAATCATATTACGAGCAACTAGTCATCGTGATGCCTCTACGTAGGCTTTAGGGTCGATTCACATTATACGGCACGGCACGGTATGGCACGACACGACACGACAAAATATTCTTTTATTTTTTTCACATGCTCGAATTCACGGTAGTCCGTCACCGACAGCTGACGACGAAGACAGTGTCGTTAGGATTGAGAGAAGGGAGTATTTTGTGTGTCTGTTAACTGACGGTAGATGTGAATGCATGCTGGTTTTTATTATGTCGTTGTCGTGTCGTGTCGTGCCGTGTAATGTGAATCGACCCTTTTAGGGCACTGCGGCCTGTGAAGGCAGCTGTACCTCCAATAAACTTGCATCTTCTTCCGCCCCATTCTCCAATCCTGCAGCCAGCTTTGTAAGCCCACTCTTTCTAAACCGTCTGCAAATAATGAAGCCGCTCTGTTCTCCGTGCGTCTGTTCTCCATCCGCCATCTACATGTCCTGTACAATATTTCTTCGTCATATGTCTAATTTCGATAGTAATGTACCCTTCACTGTGTAATTCCATCAGTCCACTGATTTGAACATTTTCTGTTCTAATCTTTATCACCCTTTAATCCAAATGTCTTTCGCAATATTTTCCTTTGTCATGTGCCTTATCATTCCCTTCTCCTACTCTCTTAGATGCCACATTTCTGTGTTTACCCTCACTGAGATTCCCGTCTTACTATGCCATTGCCATCTTTTTTTATTTAGACTGAAAACCACTAAGTCTTAACCACCTCTCTCCACTCATTCTATCCACATATTCCTTCAACTTCTGTCAATCACTTAAAGCTTATCGTCGAAGCCACGTTGATTCGTAATACGCATTTAACCATGGAAATCCAGGAAAGAGTCTTAAAATTTCATTTATTCCCTCAATCATACACACAGAGGAACTTCATAAATTAAAGGCAGGTTAAATACTTTTTCAACAAATTGATGTTTAATTAATTTACATAAAATTCCACTGTTTACAAGAATTAGTTTTCTGCCTTACACATATTAACCTGTATCATTTCACAATACTCAGTGTTGTATATCATAATTCATTATGTTTTAATCTCTTCACCAAAGTCTTCAGACATCGGAATATCTGTAAAATTAATTTTAGTAATCGTACGCTGTAATATAGGAAGTCGTTACCTTCATTTAATTTTCGTATTGTATTATGGCATATAAATGGTACTTATGAAAGGTCTTTTGGTATTTGATCCAAAATTTTTTTTATCGCACCCAAAATCGAATTGTTGATGTCGAAGTTTTCAGGTATTAACTTAATAATTTCGTCAATCAGTTCCTCAGCAGAATCAATTACCTGAATGTAAAAAAAGAAACAAGAGATTATTAGCAAAACTTCAAAGTGAATTGTTATACACAGTTGTTCATCGTCCTTGCAAATCAGGAGGTACCAGGAAGAACAAAAGTCCGCCTAACTTCGTCTTGGTGTAGAGCAAAATTTGTTAACCTGAAGTGTACATACCCTTACTGTGGGTGCTAGACATGCCACATATATCTTAATTGTATGGTCGAACTGAAGTAAATATTTAATTCTGTTTCTTTCATTTTATAGTCGTGCTATGTCTCAGGTTTAAACAATGGCCTATTTGAACTACAACACTCCCTGTCTCATCCGGACTATATGCGGGGGGGGGGGGGGAGATCTGTGGCCCAGATTAACCGGGAATGCAGACCACCGATATGAAACTCTGTGGTGTATGTAGCATGCAAATGAAGCTGTTACGCTTGTGTTGTTAATATGATCCGTTTTTATAGCAAATTTTGAAAGTCTGGTTTGAATAATTTTGTATTTTTGCTGTGAAACTGGAACGTAAAAGTAAGACTTCTCGCTGTAGCGACCTTCTTTAAAGCAGGGCTGTGGAGTCAGTACACAAAAGCTCCGACTCCGACTCCGACTCCTCGATTCTTAAAACTCCGACTCCTTCATAAAAGTTCAATCTGTATTAATAACGGTAAACCTATAAGACATTTCATCGCCACCACGTTAATCGTCAGGCTACTTTTTAACCTTATAACCTATATTTAAGTATAAGTCTAATGTTTACTGTAGCTATCAGGGCTCTGGAGTTGGAGTTTTTAGATAAGATTTTATATTGAGGTCGGAGTCGGAGTCGGTACATTTTTACCGACTCCGACTCCACCTAAAAATTCCTTCCGACTCCGACTCCACAGCCCTGCTTTAAAGTCGTACAAATGTAACTGCTTACCTAAAATGTCAATTCCTGAAGTATTTTTCACCACAAAAAAATATCGGTGATAAAGACTGAGTAACGCTAATGTAATACACGGATGACAAACTGCCATAAACACACGGCAGGAAAACAAGTATTGACCTTGTGTTGATATCCTTGCAGCCTTTCATGGAAGTACATTCACTTTTCTTTCAGGCGCGCGCGCGCGCGCACACACACACACACACACACACACACACATACCGCATAATGGCATTACATTTCAAGGAGATAACATTTTGCAATAGCAAAGATAAGAAAGTGCGGTACATTAATGTGTACTTACCCATTTATCTATGTTCCCTAGTCCCAAAATGTCTGGTAGTCCTGTAGGGGCCGCTTCCACTTCACCGACACCTGTGAACATTGAATGACGTTATTTGAGTTACGTATTTTGTAAATGCCTAATTCTTTTGTAAGTTATTTATTTATTAGGTTCATTAAGAAATTACGGATCTTCCCCATAATTAACCATGCCAAACTTCCAAGCACACAAATATCTCAATACCATAAACATGTCAGTGATTTTATTATTTGCAAAGAATAGACTAAAAGAGTATTGAAAAGTGTGTACATTTTGTAAAGGTTCCTTGGTTTCCTACAAAATTCTAGTCCATTCTGTTCTTACAGTCAATCCCATATACCTACAAATGCACATAGCACGTTTGCAAACTCAACATAAGTTTAGAAACTCCTACTTGTTTTGGCGCCGAGACCCCACTTCAGGGAGTCTAAACAGAAACAGCACATGCACCAATACATCAATCCAGAAATATATAATATAATATAATATAATATAATATAAAACATTCCATTCTGTCCTTCGGTCTAGCCGAATATCTCTGCACTCCCAGAGCGTTTTCGTAATCTTTATTTCATGTATCCACCCTCTCCTCCCTCCAACCGGCTGGCCTCTTCCACCAAGATGTCCTCTAAACGTTTTCACTGCTGTGCATCTAATCTCCAGAGTAGTAAATATTTTTTCTTACGTAATTCCTTCATTCTACCGGTTTTATTACTTTTAATTCATTATTCTTCTCTCTGCTTAAACCAAATATCCTTTGCAATATTTTTCTTTCCCATGTGTCTGTTATTGCTCTCTCCTACCCTCTTAGACGTCATGTTTTTACGTGTGCTCTCTCTTCGAGTCCCTTTTCGGCATTTATGTGGCCTCTTGTTTGTTCAGTCTGAAATTCACTCACTCTTCAACCGCCTCTCTACGCCGCCCTTGTATCACTATTATTATCTTCAAATCTAGTAAGGTTTATTTCACAATAAATATTTATTCGTGCTCATACAGCACGATTTTAGAATTTCTTTCTTTTGTTTCAAAAACTGACACGCGCGCACACACACACACACACACACACACACACACACACATGCGCATTGGGTTCTTATTAGATAATGTACACATCAAAAATTTTTTAAAGAAGGTGATTTATTCGTTTTGAAATTTTGTACATAAAATTCCCCTGTTTACATGAAACAGTTTCCTCTCTTACCCATTTAAATATTAACCACTTCAGATTATCCTTTGTTGTATATTGCGAATGCTGTCCTATTATATTTGTAATCATGCCAGCAGAACTGTTCCAGTACCCATTGTGTGTAATTGTATTAATCAGAGACACTATTATAGGAAGGTATTAGCTTCTTGTAAGTCATTTAATTTTATAACCACGGCACGTTACTTTGGGAAGGTTTTGGCGTGGGAGAAACGGCTTGTATTATCTCCGCAATGATACGGCCGATGCCGATTACTTCCTTGAGGAATTTGATAGAATTGCCAAAAAGGTCCTCTTCAGACTGAATTACCTGGATGGAAGAAAGAAAAAGGTGATTAGTGACAGAGTTTAAGTTGTAATGTGTTGTAAACTTTTATAAAATGTGTCTTACCTGGAGCTTCTTTATTAAGCCGTTTTAAATCTATTTATTGTGTAGGCATTTTTATGCTGTGTGTTTATCAGTAATATTGGAGTAGCGGTTCAAATTTTACTTAATAATACCTGACAGTCTACCATTTGAGATCAAGTACTAATGTGTGCTGAAAACGGGTGATATATGAGACAAAATATTCAGCCATTTTTCTGTCGTAATTGTCGAGTACCGAGATCTGTCCATTACTTAGAATTTATATCCAAAAGTTACTAATAATATTTTCTAAGACCAAACCAACGTCTGCAATGCCTCTGGTAATGTCCAATCGTACGTCATAACATACACGCTGTTGCCCACCTACTCTTTGACACTTAGGCAATATCTGCGACTTGTATAGTAACACGCAGCCACTTTTTACAGTTCCTACTTTAATGGACTGCTAGTGTTTGACACTTTGCCGACAAGCATACATCGTCCTAAGATTCCACCACTATTATAGTTTGTATAACGGTGCGCTGCTGCTTTTTGAGACCTATGCAATAGTTAATAATTTATATACTAACACCCACACATCATATACAGCGTATGCGGTAATTCCTGCTACTGTGTACGTACAGTGTATGCGTAACATCCAGCTGCACCTTCAAACCTGACAATTTTTCCACAATTTCTATGCCAATATGAAAAGTGGCTGATATGTACCATATTTATATTATTATCCAGACAATATTGAGGCCTTTTTATGATTTTCAACTTCTGTGTTATTCGTCTGTTCATTGACATCCGATTACTATCCACAGTTTCTATTACGACACCCGAAGCCACTGTTCACAATGCTCCAATCAATTATATGTACTGTAAATGCTGTGTGTACTGTGTATGTCGGAGCAAGTGTGTCTTCCGTCTCTGGCGTCATGTGAACCACTCTGAACCCTCCCAACACAAGCCACAAGTGAGGTTAGCGACCAATGGCCTAGCCATCAGTCTGTAAAGTATGCAGGTCTGACCACACACAGTGCCCGAAGTACAACTGTAAGACGTCGGATGGTGGCCACTGCACGTGATGTAGCGTGGTTATTTAGTGACAGCGGTAACGGGACTAAATAAGCAATACTGGCTCATGTTACTACCCTCCTCGCAAGTATGTTCGCAACGGACACTCCCGGGCGGGGGGGCGGGGGGGGTTCATATTAAGGTGGTGACAGCCAAGATGGGCAACACGTTATTGCCACGTAAAATTGTGTTCGCAGGGGCTGCGATTATTGCTGCTGGCACAAGTGTTGGCTGTTGTGTGAAGGGTTGCTGCCACATCACAGGAGGGTGAAAGGTATTAAAGACAGAGCTAAACGGGTGCATATTTACTGATGACAACTTACCGGTGCTGCATCTGTGCTCACTGCGTCAATAGCGTCTGGTGTTTCTGCAGGGGCCGCTTCCACTTGAGGCATCCCTGTTACCGTGTAATAATATTATTTGGGCTTCTTATGTTGTAACTGTTTTATTCCATTTGAATTTTTATAATCATCTTTTTCGTAACATATTAATATATCTTTTCCCACACTTAACTCTTCGAACACTCTGATAAATCAGATCATTTTCAAGTCGCTTTCTTATTGTCTTAAAAAGCGGGGTAACAGAACTACGAAACTGTATATGAAGTACATAAAGTTTTTATTTCCCACAACTGCACAAAAATGATTGTTATGACCCTGTATTTCGGATAGCTATCATGTGAGGCAACTGCACGGAATACGTGTAACACTAAGCATATATATATATATGGAGACTCTAAAGTAAGAAAAGGAAAGAAGGAAGGAAGAAAGGATTTATTTACATCGAAAGAAAAATTCTCAGCTCTATACTTCCCCAAATATAGTAAACATTTTGAAGTTAGGGAGAGGGACATTAGGACAATATTATATTGCGAATTCAGTTACGCTACCGTGTTTACAGACAGACACCAAACATTCCTATCATGATCTGACAGGTCAGTAACGTAGTTTATGTACCGTATATATGTAATGACATAAAACCGTTTACAACAATCAAGTGTTACTTGCCTGTGGAGCAGGATCAGTCGTGCTGTATAAAGCACCACATCTGCTCATACAACATCTGGATACACGTAGAGATGGAATTAACTTGACGTACAATAAAGTGTCATGTTGATATATTTACACTTGCTTTGAGAGTAGGACGTATTTCGCAGTTTATGTGGAGAATATCGCCTGCAGTTTTCTTGGTATTGACGATGATTATTGAATTTATGACCACGTAGCATCTGGACGTTTGTGAGTTTTGAAGCAGGACTAAATCAATGTAGTCTTTAAAGACCAACGCAAGCAATAATATATGTTTAAAAATATCGCTTGAAACGCGTGGATCAACACAACTTATTGATCATAATTATGTTAGAAGTCAAAATCTGATGAGTGTACACCATTTTTACTGACCAATATATTAATCCTGAAGGTTAATATTATACAAATTCAGTGTAATTGGCAATATAATTACGGGTAAGTTGTATTCGAAATTATTACAGTGGTATACATCAAAATAAAATATTTAAGAATAATTTTATATTTGTATATTGGTATACAGCAATGCAATAATTTGGTATAAATCGTACCTGCATAATCTTTAAGCGTTTACAGACCAGCTGGTAACAATACATTTGTGATTTTTATAGCCAGAACGAACGAAAATAATTTCTCGTCCTGACAGAAGGATTTTCTCCTCCTTTATATTTACAGAGTAACATAGAGTACAAGCTTAAGTGTAATGTACAATGAATTTGTAGCTACCTGTAAGTGCAAAGACAGCTGCGTAAGCAACCAACACAACAACAATGGAAGCCTTCAACATTTTGTGTGACACTTTGTGCTTGCCGACTGATTGAGGAACAGGACTTCTGTAAAGCAAAGAGGATGTTCTTGTTATGCTTAACCTTTTAAAGCCTAGCGGTAACTTTACGTACCGCCAGGTTTAACATTAAAAAATTCTACGTGGTGCCCACATTGCGTTTATGTGTTTTGTACGGATCTCAGAACAAACAGCAACTTTTGCCTTATAAAACATTAAGAGACTGGTTTTTATAACCGAAGTGGAGTGTTTACAGCGCGGTACGCACTGAGTCCTTATATAAAACAGATGCGCTTCGTCTTTAAAGGGTTAAACTTCATTACGATTTACCCGGCGACAGCTGCAGTTCTCGAGTATTTGAAAGGATGTCAGCCCGTTGTGTTGTTTATAACACAAATGAAGTCGAAATCCGTAAAAACACAACTGAATTACATGTGATATATAGACCCACATGTTTAGACCTGTTTCAGGTCATCCTGAGGTTTAAAATTTGTGTTTAAAACATACTGACGCGGGATTAAAATCGCATTTTACGGAGTTATACTTTGAGTTACTTACTAGTCAAGGAAATCAGGCAGAAAGACCGAGTCACAATTTGCTTTCTCTTTGTGGCGTGTACCTGCTTCCAATTGTAGGAGTTGAAGCCACAGCGAAAGAAGACTAGTACTGTATGTGTGTATGTATGTATGTGTATATATATAACACCAGTCTACAGTAATTATTTAACTTTAAAGTTTCTAGTGACGTACATACTTTTATGGTCATCAATTTTTGTCAAAAATGTGAACTACATTTCATTTAATATATACGTCATACAAACTGCGACGCAACTTTCAGTTGTTAATAACCACAGATACTTTTTACTGCGTAAGTTTAAGACCTGGCCTTTATATTTGAGGCAGCTAGTAGGTTATGCCCCCTGCTGAAAAATTATTTGTTCTATGTTTTGGAACCTAATTTTTGAAGAAGTGTGGGGCGGATATACTTACGATATTTCGAAACCGTACCGGGTAGAACCCAAACAGTCTAGACCAGTTAAGTCTACATAGTATTCCTCATTCGAATCACGATTTTAAGAACGTGTTCGCTTGAGGGGTAACAATTCGGCAAGTGCCGGGTTCGCATCTCGGCTTCGTTGCTGGCTGTCTTATGGTGGCCGTAGTTTCTCTCAGTCTGGTTAGACAAAACCCGTGATAGTACCTCAAGATGAGTGACGAGTGTTTCCTTCCAGATCCTTCCCCCTTCATTGATAGCTAATCACCCTATTATTAGATGCCATAAAACCCGTAACTACTGGCCGTGTCTTTAAATAAATTGTGCGTAAAACCAGATTTGTGACATTTTAGGATCGATATTCTAGCCGTGCATCCTGCTACGGACTTTATCAAGTTCCTGAAGGCAGTTCCTCTTCATGGTTACTGCTGTCATCTTCCTTTTTTTTTAAGTTCAGATTCTGTCACAGTAAACTATTTTAACCTTAGACTTCGTGCATCCTCCATGTTTTTATTTTACTTTCCACACAAAAGATTTTTAATATTTCATGTAACTCCAAATTGTAGGTCGTACTTTAGTGACGTCAATGCGAAACTCACCTAAACAAGTACGAAGATAAGAATGGTATGGCCTGTCCCCCACTGGCATGTCGTGCAAGTATGAGTCACTGACGACCGTGAAACATGATAGTGGCAGTAATTAAAGCGCATAAGTATTGTATGATAGTAACAAAAAAGTGTGTGTTTTTCGAAGACCTACTTTAGCACAAAATAATGGGACTGCGTTAAGGGGGACTAGAGGCGCGTTAGGGACTCCCGCGACTTCAAAATAGTACAATTTTTTTCCATGGCGCTACAACCCCTAGTGGTTGCCTCATTATCGAGGCTTCACGATCACACTCAGACACAATACATTCGGTAGGACTTCTCTGGACGAGTGATCAGCCCGTCGCACAGACCTCTACCTGACAACACATAACACTCAAAAGAGACAGACATCCATGCCCACGGCGGGATTCGAACCCACAATCCCAGCAAGCGAGCGGCCGCAGACCCACGCCTTAGGCCGCGCGGCCACCGGAATTGGCAGCTGGTACAATTACAAAGCGAAGGCTTATGATGTTCTTTTATGTAATCAAAACCACAACACGTTCTCATGAGTATCCTCCATTTTATACATCGCTTATTGAGGGACGGGGTAGGCTACGTAAAGTTGAAGAATCCTTATCCTGGAAATGTGTAATGCAATATTTCGCTTTTACTGAGGTGTGAATTTTTTTCCAAGTCAAGAAGTGATTGTCTCGTTAGAAAGTATGGTAGTCTAAAATACAGTCACTTGATTTTAAGTACTTACGAGGTTATTTGCAATATTAGTTTCATATTTCTGTGAACATTTCTTCCTAACTAGAAACAGATATTGACGGATATCAGGCTTAGACCGCGATCTAGATGATATCTGCGCTCTTCTGCGACATTACGCGTCGTTGAGTGGTGGTTCTGTACCGACGTTTCGGGACAACCCATCGGTCACATCTTCAAGAGTCAAGAAGTCCTTCTTGACCCTTGAAGATGAGACCGATAGGTTGTCCCGAAACGTCGGTACATACCTACCACTCAATTATGCGTAATGTCACAAAACACAGAAGATTTCCAGTATTAACCCTTTAAAGACGAAGCCTATCTGTTTTATATAAGGACTCAGTGCGTACCGCGCTGTAAACACTCTCCACTGCGGTTATAAAAACCAGTCTCTTAATGTTTTATAAGGCGAAAGTCGCTGTTTGTTCTGAGATCCGTACAAAACACATAAACGCAATGTGGGCACCACGTAGAATTTTTTAATGTTAAACCTGGTGGTACGTAAAGTTACCGCTAGGCTTTAACGGAGAAAGCTCTGGCCTTCATTTACTCAGTTTATGGCTTTTATTCGACGTACAGCGTTTAGAAAGTTCTTCTTTTAATTTCTTACCAGTTCACAAATTTGCCTCAGTTTATTTCCAAATCCCATCTTTCTTAAAATCTCGTTTCGAATTAAAGTGTAAATTTTTCTACACACACGTCTCAAAACTCACGAGCCTTTCCTACTTAGTGCGATAACAATGAAGAAACGTCAGAGAGATGGAGCTGACCAATACAGCAGACTATTCGGCCACAAACTTTGATGTTTACAATATAAGCCCTCTTATCGGGACAGAAGATAAAATATAGCCGTGTTAGGCCTAACAAACGAAAAACACGAAGTGCTTGCATGTTGTCTTTTTAAGTCGAACTTCTCCAAAGTAACTTTGCACTTAAAAGGCTAACAGACTGTGGTGACCTGTAACAGTGGCATATGTCAGTCATTACGAAGGGCATGATTTGGCATACGAAGAACTAATTACCTGATGTGGCTTTAAAAGAACTACCTGGCGAATAGAAGTATATTCGGGGATGTTTTACATTAAAATTACCTGCGAATATTTGTTTCTGGAAGTAAAGGAAAAATTTGCATATTTGGAAATCGGCTGGGAAAATTTAGCATGTTTTACGACAGATGGTGACAGAAGTACTGATGCCTCTAAAAACTGTGCCGCAGGACGGATCTGACAGGAATTTTCTTACACGATCTCTGAAAATGCGATGTATTTTCACTGCATTATTCACCACGAGGCACTATGCTGCAAATTTTCTTCATTTGAAATGAAGGAAGTTTCGGACACTGATTTTAACAGTGGTCTGTATCTGACATGACCGTTGGAAACAACTTCAGTTTAAGTATTTTCTGGAAGGAACTGGTTCACCAAAATATGGTACGTAATAGTGAACAACAAGAACAGAAAGTAGGATAGAATGTTAAGTACTTGGATATTTTCGAAACGAAAGGGCACAAAAAATTTTGCCACGATTATCCGATAAGGGAGGCGTCATGACTATTGCGTTTGTTCAGGACAGTACAACGTATCGTGTTGAACCCAATACGATGCTTCAAGGAGAATGTAAATTAACCACTTGTCGTGTTTTCTTGTAGGAAATCCTGTAAGCCGAAACGCTGTCAGCTACACAAACATATAAGCAACGAAAGTAAATTTTCCGTCATAAAGTCGTCACCCGCATCTTGCACGTCATCAGAAAATTGTGAGACCCTCAAGGACGGGATCATTAGCATCAGGCAACAGCTCCAAAATGAACTTTGTTTAAGGTTCGGAGATATTATACAAGACGAAGAATTAAATACAAATGTTCTCCAAGTCCTTTTTGTAAACATTTGCTTTGATGGTGTTGCAGGGCAGATGCAAATGAAGATAAGTGAGTTACAAAATGAATGTCCGAAAAAAAAAA
>BLKM01003662.1:0-36219 GCA_013340265.1 Coptotermes formosanus | reverse complement strand
CATACATACATACATACATACATACATACATACATACATACATACATACATGCATACATACGTACATACATACATACATACATACATACATACATACATACATACATACNACGTACATACATACATACATACATACATACATACATACATACATACATACATACATACATACATACATACATACAGTTCAAGCGAACTGCTTTCTCTCTTGTAAAATATAGGTAATTTGATGTTCTGTTTTGATGAGAGTTCTCAATTTTTTGTCATGTAGATGCACTGAATGTAATGTCAGTCATACAAAGACTGTGGCACACAGATGAATTGCAAAGCCTCCTGTTCAGTGGTGCAATATTACGGTTGCTAGACAGGTTAACACTGCCTCAGTTGCATTTGCTTAGTTTTAAAGAAAGCATGTAATGTTTTGGACCAGTGAAAGCACTTGGTGTTACATACTGATGGCCATCTCATGAAGAATGCTAGTTCCTGAATGCAGTTTGCACAAAACATTTCCAGAATTGTGGCAGCTTTAGCATTAATTGAACATCACGAGTTGCTGTGGTTGTAATGGAGTGTGTGATATAAATGTGAGAGGTCTGCTAACATAATTGAAACAGGTGTTGTAGTGTAGGAACATGCCATAGAGAGGTGTTGTGCAGGGTGGCGCAGAGCCAACACACATTTCCTTCCAGTCTGACTGGTGGGGGTTAGCATGTGTAACATCACAGCAAGCAAATGAGGACTCAATGTCATTTTAACACAGGTTTGGTCACAGTGGGGGAGGTGGAGTGTAGTGCACAGAACTGCAGCTGTACCTTTTCATTACAAAGCAGAGTTTGTCATTTGGACACAGGGTTGCTTGAGGAAGCAGTTTAATGTTCCTGGGCATGGTGTGATTCCTTCATGCAACAGGATTTTGCTATGGATACCTAAATTTGAAGACAGTGGAAGTGTAATGGACAGTCCTCATTGTGCTCTAAGAACTGTGCACAGTGAAATGTTTGCAGAGCAAGGGAATCGTTCCTGTGCAGTCCATGTTGCTCAGCTCTGCCACATCCATGCATCGTCGACCACAGTGGGAGAAGTTTGGGACAAATCTTGCAAGATAATCATGCTACAGCGTGGATCTGGTGTACAGTATGTTCCATAAAGCCATTGCAAATTTTGGAGACATCCCATGGCCAGCTCATTTACTGGACATAACTGCAACAGACTTCTTTCTGTGCGGATATCTGAAAGAATGAGTATACAGAACTTGCCCCTACACAGCGCAGGACCTGGAATGTGCAGTTGAGGATGAAATTGCTGTCATCAGTGAAGACCAAAATTTGTTGCATAGGGTTTTTGATAATTGTGTTGATCATCTAAGACAGTGCACTCTTAAGTCAAGGAGGCCATCTTCATGATGTTATCCATCATAGATAATAAAATCGCATTCCTTGAACATAAAACTGGTGTGTTTCGTTTCAGTGTTCTCCAGCTGTTAACAAATTATCGCATATCAAAATGTGTCCGTCACCTCTGCGCCACCATTTAGTTTAGGAACATGTCAGAGGAGCTCTAGAAAGTGCACTGTTACAGGTGCAAAGTAGCATGTAAGGCTTTATTTGAGCTCTGTGATGCTATTTCAAAGGCAGAATTGGAAATTTGGTTTGTTGTTGCAGAACTTAGGATTTTCTTACAGGTATAAATAAGTTTATTTTTAACTTCTGGCACTGCCATTATCAGGGAGTACATGTCATACAAAGGTCATATATAGAGTTAACCCTTTAAAGACAAAAGGTAATCTGTTTTATATAAAGATTCAGTCCATACCGTGCAGTAAACACCCACTGTCTTGGTTATAAAAACCAATCAGTTAATGCTGTATAAGGTAAACATTCCTGTCTGGTCTGAGATCTGTACAAAACACATAAACGCAATGTAAGCACCATGTAGAATTTTTGAATGTTAAACCAGGTGCTATGTGAAGTGCCCGCTGGGCTTTAAAAGGTTAAAATATAACAGCTTCATTGGTAAATGGCACAATACAAACTGAAGAGTACAGCATGTGTATATACAAGTATAGGCATTGTTGTAGGTAAGATGTATACACAGGTCAATTATGACGTGTTGTGCTGTTTTATTTGATTTTACCATTTACCAAACAGATTGTTATACTTTGACACTATATATGTGACCTTTGTGTGATGTATACTGCCTGAAGATGACCATAAAAAATGGCCAAACCATGTAGGAGTTACTTCTATATTTGAATAGTGCAGTAAGCTTGGAAGTAAAGTTACTTACATATGTATATTGCACAGAAGATATATAATACTACATTTCTTACAGGCATTGCTGTTTATTTTAGGGGTTAAGTAACATCAGTGAAGAAGCTGCAGTTGAACTTTGTGGTGAGCAGCATCCAAAGACTTCCACACTGTGACTGCAGTCAAGATGTGAAATGCCAGGAGCTACTTGGATGGTACGTTGTTTGGTAATAAAAGTGGTATAATCACACTCAATTTATGTACTCAGTGAGGAATACATTTACATCAGAGTTTTTCTTGCAGTGAGATATTCTGTGCATAGACCAAATTTTTGCAGTGCTTTTAAGTAAATTAGAGATGTGTGGGATTTGAGGTTATCACAGTGGTGTTGCTGAAGATTCAAGTCTCGTGGGATGTGACACTGTGTCATTGGATGGGTAATTGCTGACATTTTGAAGTGTCATCTTCAGGATCTAGTAATGTTCTTTCACTGCTTGATCCTGAAGATGAAGGCATTTTGTGGAGTGCGATGTGGTGAAGTAGTTTGTCTGAACAGTGAGGCGAGGGCCTCATTTACTGTGGACTGAATGTGGTGTATGATGCAAATGAAACTGTGATGCTAGATGTTCTGTCCAGTGCAGCTGTGTACATATATTCCTGCACAGCAACCGTGTCTTAGATATTCATTTGAAATAACAGTGTTCTTATATTCTCATTACCTAACTTGGGAATTCTTTATTGTAAACTTGCAGTCATGGTTATGTTTCTGTAAGTGGATATGCATGTAATGTTTGCACCTCAGCATGCCCATCATATTAACTCACTGGCATTCGATGTGCATCTGTAATTGTGACAGTGATAGCTGCGAGCACAACAGACATTTTTTATGCAGTGCTGATGTTTGAAGGAGTGTAGCTAACTATTTGAGCACTGATCTTAATAGGTGATGGCTGTAGGAAGCTGACAAAGACAGGGGAACAAAATTGCTTTGGGAAGAGCAGACAGCAAGAAGAAGGGAATTTCAAATAAGACAAAATTGCTTATGTGTCTGGGCATCACACTTGCTAAGAGAGCAGGTTTCTGTACACAAAGGAGAGTATTCCACAAGATGGGTTGAAACTTCTTGGGTGGTGACATGGCTCACTGTATCATCAGCAGGAAGCTGCTGGCTTGTTTTGTCAGGACACTTCTGGGATTGGTGTGGTGGTGGGAAATTCAAATGTACTGGCTTAGTGCTTTATCTGGAAGTACCTGTCTACTGCAGAACTTGTCTGCTTCTTGAATACATACAAGGAAACAGTAAAACAGTTGCCCATGTTGCTGCCAAAATAGCAGGGGAAAGAAATGTCACATGAGCAAGGTATATTCTTGAGATATTAATGCAAATCCGTAACACGTACTTTTTTGTTTTGTCCCTGATTACATTTCCAGGTACGTTTTTATGTTTTGGTGGTGTTGTGTGGTGTTGTCTGACAGCATTATCTGCATATATAAATATGTCACGACTATCATGAAGGTTGCTAATTGTGAAACACTGCAGTGGGGTTGTATCAGAAATCGTGTTGAAGACATGGGATTTTTTTGTGTAAGGTTGCCTACTCAGTGTTGCGTACCATCCCGAGTGACTTAGAGCCTGTCACTGTCAAATGCTGCTAAATGTAAGCACTGAAAATTTGAACACTATCTGCCAGACAGTTTCATGTTACAAAGAGATGTGATACCAGGTATTTTGGCTGATAAGCACCAACATTTCTGGGCATGTGCTGTCTCCATCTTGAGACTAGAAGTGCTGAATGTGGAGACAAGATGAACCCTGAAACGCCTACCTGCAAAACTGCATTGTCATCATACTTTGTAGTCTATGCTTTGAGGACCTCAGTGCCCTTGTTTTTTTTTAACCTACAGTTGGTACTTGTAGGCAGTTATGCAGCCAGCTGGATATGGATTTGTTATGTACTCCAGACCTGAAACAGTTTGAGACGAAATGATGGAGGTAGTATGGTATAGATTATAAAACATTTTTTTTTGCATTGGAATTGAACAGCATTTGTGTGAATACAGCAGGATAAATGCCATTCTGCTGCCTATTGCTATGACAGATCTTGTGATATAAGGACAGTGACTTGGTGTGACATGGGCTTACATCCAATCTGTGAAACATAATGCATGTTAAAAAAAAGCATGATTTTACATCCCACTTTTTTTGTTTGTTATAATTGACTCTTATGACACCAGAAAAAATGCTGGTCATCATTTATTTTGCTCAAAACTTATGCTTAGCCTTATCTTTTTGAAGTAATTGTTTACCTTCAATTTTTATTCTCATCCCTCTGTGTGAGAATAAATGAGCAGCTCCTGTATCAGTTGTCAGTTATGTGATACAATTTGGGAATTCTGAATCAAATTTTCCTTGAAGTTTTTATTTTAATCAGTTGCTTTACATGTCCCACAAATTATTGCCAACAGCAGTAGACAGAAAAAAATTTAAATTGTTAGTAGTTTTCATATAATTGTTAACGCTGGTGCTCATTCATATCCCTGTTCAGTGGATGTGTGGTGTCTTTCTCTGAGGCTAAAGCGGCCAGGGCATGAAGCTCCCCACTCACCTCTGTGTAGTGCCAGGGTTAAGAATGCCTGTTCATGGTGTGGAGCTTAATTAAACACATGAAAATATTTACCTTTAACCACTGGTGTGGCCACTTGCTGAAGCTAAATACCATTGAGATGCTCCCATTATAATATTTGTCAGCAGTAGAGGGTGTTGAACTCCAAGAGTTTGCTGCTAAAGTGTGCGTAAAACAATGGAAATGCCAAAGAACACCAGTTTCTCTTGAGCTGAGACATAACATGATCCATGTACCTTGGTGATTTGAATAAAGTAATTGTGACCAAAACTATAGGTACTATGGTACAAATGCAGCTAAACATATTTTCTAATGCTTTAAACCTTATTTTGAGTTTTTTTTGTAATTACTTGCCTTTGTTACATTTTAAATGCAATATGAAATATGTACAAATCACATTCAACCAACAGACACATTGAAACGGATTTGTATGTGTTTGCAGGTTGGGTTGCAGAGAACACTGTGTGGCATAACAGGTGGCCAAACATTTCTGTTCATTAATCATCATAGAAGTGCAGCAAATAGTGTGCTTCAGTCATGTACAGTCTTTATTGCCATATTTACGGGAATGCAAGATGACTGTGATCAAACACCACCCCGAAAATAAAACATGTCTGCCAAGGGAAAATGTATTTATCCAAATCTAAGATAACACCATAACTCGATGGAGCAGAGGCATTTTATGTGGATCTCAGCACAAACAGCTATTATTTCCCTATACAGCATTAACCGACTGGTTTTTATAACTGAGATGGGGTGTGTTTACTGTGCGGTACTTGCTAAATCTTCAACTTAATTCAGGTTAATTTTGATCTACATGTTGCTCTTACCAGAAGCACAAATGGGCGAAGCCTTCGAGCTTTCCAAAAAGGAATGGTCTTTTGGAGTTCGGGAAGCATGGGATAGAAAAGTACTTTCATTTTTTTTAGTCTCTGAAGCAACTCCTAGGCCAGTAGTTGTGTTGCGGTGGGGAGCACTGGTAACTTTAAAGCTGTATGCCGTATCACTGAACAAGATGTTGAGTGTTATGGCAAGGAGCGCTAGTAACATTGGCTGTACTTCTAACCATTGTATTATTTGGGTGATCAAAGAAAGGAGAATGAGGTGGGCAGGCACGTGCCACAAATGGGGGAGAGGAGAAATGCATACAGGGTTTTAGTGGGGCAGCGTGAAGGATAAAACCTACTTGGAAGACATAAGCATAGAGGGAGGATGATATTAAAATACATTTTAAGAAATGGAATAGAAGGATGTGAATTGGATTAGTCTGAGGATAGGGACAAGTAGCCGGCTGTTGTGAACATGGTAATGAACCTTGGGACTGTATAAAATGCGGGGAATTTCTTGACAAGCTGAAGAGCTGCTGGCTCCTCAGGAAGGCCATGCCCCATCCAACCCAACTGTGGAGGCTTGTCCCCGCAGACCTGCTTCCACGTACAAACCGTAGGCATAAGATGGAGCTAATTCCTAGAACGCGGCTTTGCAAACCAGGCGCAGACGTTACGATCCTGCTTGGCGTGTGCAAGTGGGGCGCAGGCCCATCTTCCGTCGAAGAATGTGCGTATCACACGGGTATCCTGTACGCCACCTCCACTGGCCGGTGAGAGGGGGTACGTTGCAGAGTCTGTGGGCAGGTGCTTCTCCCACTCCAGCTAGCGATAAGGGCTGCCAACACTTGCAAATGTACACCAGAACACGACTTCACTGCCGCGCTCCATGCAAGTCCTTCCAACGGCTGTGCGAGTCCGTGTCTCCCCACTCCAAGCAGTCTCTGACACGCAACACACGTGACGGAGATGAGAAATGGCTGCTTTTCAACGGGAGATGTTGAAGGGAAGAGACATAAGTAGGAGCGTGAGATTAAGGTGGAACTTAAAGGAACAGGGTGATAGTGTGCGCTGGATTACTCTGGCTCAGGATAGGGGCCGGTGGCTGGCTGTAGGAAACACTGTAATGATGTTTAATTTAATGGTCAGCTTCTCCCTGCGCACGCTGTGAATGCATTTGCACACGTGGATATACAGCTCTGCTCATGCTTAACTTTGGCACTACATGAAGGTGAATGGTCAGGTTCACGCTTCGACCGCTTTACACCCCAGGACAGAGCCTCCAGTACCAATAAAACAGAGCTGGTGTGGAGCGTTTGGTGAGAGGAAACACCTATTGCTCGTACCAGGAATTGAACCACTGTTCCTCGGTCTTTCATCCTGTAGCCTTGTCACTGTGCTGACTGGGCCTTTTGGCTGCTATTTTATATCGAGTGTGTCGTAGAACATCGGGTGGGAGACCTTTCACGTGGTAGCGAGGGTCACTAATATCGCACAGTTTATAATTTCATATCTCAGAACAAACCGTTTGAACAGCGTTCACAACCAAAATCTGCACACGTGTCTATTGGCTTAGATGTGGCTGTCCGACCACATGTGAGCGTTGCTCAATCCACAAAAGAGTTTTCCAAGACTTTCGACATCGGCTAATTGCAGTGAAATCTGTCTGTTCGTTCCAATTCTGTTATTAAATGACACTGTACACGAAGACTAGTGGAGTTTCTAATCACGTGCAGTGTAACTCTCTAAACATTTGTGACGCGGAATGTGTCGTACAGAATAATTAAGCGCGCATTTTTCCTATAAGACTTGCACTTTTCGACATAACTAAGCAGAAGTAAGTGAATGTCCCACAATTTTTACAATATGCATACATTTCCTTGCTGCTTTCTTTGATTGTTAGGTCTTGACATACAGAGTGGGCAAGCCGTGTGATTGAGTCGATCAGCTGGTCACAAAACAAACTTTAAACTGACTTCTGCAGTCAAACTGACTGACTGACTCAAGGAAGCAAGTTCCAGTTCCTCAGATAGATAAGAATTTCCCGCCCTCATTTCGTATTCACAAAGCCCGCCATTTTTTATCCTGAACCATATTACTCCAATCCACACAGGCGCATGCGCATTCAATTTCTGAAAATTTAATTTTAATATTATCCTCCCACCTACAAACTTGTTTTCAGAAGCGCTTTATTTTTATTTTTCCGACCAAAGTTTTATAACTTTTTCTGGTTCCTCTGCTGAGTTCTACATGCCCCACCCGTCCGTCCCATTCCCGTAATGTTTGTGGTGCCACTGATCACAGCCTGATGTTCTGTGCGGTAATGAAAACACAGGCCTGTAATTTAACAGCGGGTATGCGAATTAGTGTGTGTAGCTCAGTCGGTATAGGGACTAGGCTGCGCACAGAACGATTTGGAGTTTGTTTCCCATTAGATGCAAGAGATGTTAATTTTTCTTTCTCCACGACGAGACCGGCTGTGGTGTGAACCCAGCCTCTTATTCATTCAGTACCGGCAGTTTTTTCTACGGGGGCAGAGCAACTGGGATGTGAAGCTGTTCGCTCACCTCCATATAGGGCCGATGTTTAGCATGGGTGGAGTTTTACCTCCATTCCTCCTGTGTATAGGCCTTCACGGTGCAACATTACCTGCTTTTACCTTCACAGAAACCGAAACTACCAACATGGCTGCTCAGCAATCAGTTTTGAGGTGCAGTATTGTGACGTCACAAAGAGGCTTTAAAACCTTCAATCTTTTGGAATCGCGTAACTGCGAGGGGCTATAACAGCGCTTCTTGTGCGTGCTAATGTAAACGCACGGTTTTGTCTTCGGTCTTGACATTTCCGTTTGAATTGCTAGGTTACGTGATTTAAGAATTAACTTAATCGCTGTTGATCTGAAGATAATGTCAGCAACAGGACGCAGATGTGAGGTTTTGACTGTGTAGAATGAGCAGTGCATTTTCTTATCTGTTGCAGGGTCATGCAATTTCATAGGAATTCGGGGCCAAAACATTTAGAGAACACTGAAGATGAAAGCAGCAAGTTCTTACGAAACGTTCCAGTCTTGACGGCTGTGTTTGCTTGTGTAATATCACCGCGCCTTAGGAACTGAAATTACTGCACGAGAGATCCAAAAGCACACATCTTTAGGAAAACTCGGGCTTCGATGGAGGCTGTGGACTGGTTTAATCTGGCTCATGATATGGTTCACTAGCGGACCCTTCTGAACACGATAATGAGTCTGGTTTGATAAGACGCGAGGAATTTTTGGTTAGCTAAGCGACTGTGAGCTTTCCATGAAGGGATCCGTTCCGTGGAGTTTGTCGTATAAAGTGTGGTATTTAAGATGTTGACGGCAGAGAGTATGGTGAGATGTGCCGCCGTATGGTCTGGTACATAGGCAGCAATGTTTCGGAGAAACCTGCTGCGTCCTTCTTGAGAGTAGAAGATTAAGGGGCTATTTACCGTAACATGCGACGTCACATCAAAGATGGCAGTCATTAACATTTACAGCGGCTGGCTGTCCAGTTTGAAAGTGTGTTCTGTGGGTGGCTTATACCAAAGTTACGTAACCTAAGCACATCAGTGTACTGTTTGCCGCATGTATTAACTGTTTGCATCCGTGTGATACACAGGCTGTCACCTGTGGTTACTGCGACGCCGCGTCGTTATATTGGGCGCTTTTGGTTAAATGTCGATTTGATTCTAAGTGTGTATGTTGTAGACTTCCGTGGCAACCATATTGCGTTTTCAGTTTCGTTTGCTTTAAAATGACAGTGTGAAGCGTGGTACTGTAACCTTTATAGCGCTGTTTAAGACGACATTTTTATGGATTTAAGCACACAGAATACTGACCGTTCGAGGCAGTTCTTGAATTTAATTTAAAACTCCTGTCACCAGTGTTTTAAGTGCAGTTCAATTTACATCACGAAACTCTTAATTTGGTCCGCCATTCAAGCACAGTGGCAACTGTAAGTACCGCCTGTTTAACATACAAGAACAGTGGTAAATTTTGTGTGTAACAATAAATACCGCGCGCTTAAACATTCAGGCAGCATGGCAGTATGTACCGTCTGCTTAACATTCAGGCAGCATGGCAGTGTGTACCGTCTGCTTAACATTCAGACAGCGTGGCAGTATGTACCGTCTGCTTAACATTCAGGCATTCCGCATTCTACCCACGCAGTGCAGTTTGTGTTTCGTGTGATCCACACAGTTTAAAGCAGTTGAGTCTTTAAGCAGGACTAATTTTTTGATCTTTCTAATAGAAATGTAGTTTGTTTTCTGAGAGGTAGGAATTGAGTTTTTTGTCTGTGTATTGATTACTGCTGTGCACGTAATGTTTGGAGTTCGGTGCCATGATTATGACTGTGCAGTTTTACATGTTGTATTCATACGCCAACACGTGACTTCATACACGGCTGTAAAGGGTGGTTTTGTGAACAGCGTTACACAGACGCATTGCATTTTGCCATGTATTGGGACTTACTGGGCAGACTGGGCCGTGCGCTGTTGGTGGGCCTATAGCAAATTGTTCGTCTCTTTGTGGAAATGTCCCGTTGTTAATGTAGCCACGGGCATTTCCAACATTGGGAGGTGGGGGGGGGGGGGGGGCGGTGCGACAACTTAGTGCCACGACGTAAATGTGTGCGGGGCCCTTTTGTGTTTGTTTAACCTTTTTTTTGCCGAACGGTAACTTTACGTACCGCCCGGTATAACACTCAAAAATTCTGCACGCTGCTGACATTGCTTTTATGTGTTTTGTACGGATCTCAGAACAAACATCGTCTTTTGCCGTATACAACATTAACAGATTTGTTTTGTATAACCGAGATCGAAAGTGTTTACTGCGCGGTGCGCCCTGAGACCTTATATAAAACAGACACGTTCTGTCTTTAAAGGGTTAAAAAACTGATCTGTGAACATGTGTGTGGCGAGGACAGGGCAGTCTTCAGGCGTGCTGGCGTGATGTGGACAGTGCGTCGTTCGTAGGGGACTGTAGGGCCAGCAGAGGAAGGCACTCGGAGATACAGCTGTAAGAATTTCTGTGAAACTTAGATTACGAAGTTATGAGGCGTGTGTCAGTGCGTAGTTTTGTAGATGGATAAAAGACGTTTCGCAGACACATTCAGGCTTCATATTCATGGTGGAGTGCCGTGGCGCCAAGCAGGCTGTGTGATCGCCACCCTACAGACATACGCTACTGCATTACGACACAGGAAGAATTTGGGGTGAGGGGGCGTGTAGTTTGCCGCTCCCTGGCGACTTTGTGATGAGGACAGGAACATTTGTGTCGTGTGTGGAACTGAATGGCAAAACGTAACATGTCAGCTGTTAGTCCTTTGGGGGAGGCTCCTGCCTCACGAAAACACACAGCTTTTCCTTTAGAAAGGCCAATGACTAATGCTGTGTAGGGAAATAATCACTGTTCTTCCTGAGGTCCATACAAAACACATAAATTCTGGCAAAAGTTCGGAGTTTCTGAATGCTAAAGGCAGTGGTGCTTATACTTACCGCTTTGCGTCTCGGCTGTTCAGGTCTTGGCAGGTCACTTCGCATCTTCATGCCACCCAGCAGCCCAATAAGTTACCACATCAACTTTCAACTAGTCGGTATTTCTTCTGTGTTCGACTTATACTCGTTCATTTATTTGTTCAAAATTCTGATTTATAAAGGGGATTGCCCCTCAGTAAGGTCGAAAGGAAAGTCGGTTTCTGTTGCGTGTTTTGTCAGGGTTGAAAGCTGTTTCTGAACTATTCAAGTAATTGCCCCTTGTGGTCAGTATCTGCCACTTCGGTTTATGAAGAAGAGGGTTGAAGCCAAGACAGTAGCACAGTGTATAATTTGTGGCACCTTCACTGTGTTCTTCTAGATTTTAAATTGCATATTGCGAAGTTTTGATGCTGTGTGTTGAATAACGCGCAACAGAAGGAGCGGTGGTCAGATCAGTCGAACGGCTGTCACTATAACGCGAAGCAACGTAAAAATCGCGTTACCTTAGTTATGTGAAGAAACAGTGAAGCTTGCTGGCTGAAAATGTTGAATTTTTGTCTACAACTCTTGTTCGAAATATTTTGACTGCAGTACGTAAGTAGCGAAATGCCCTCAGCCACGTGGCCGCACGTGTTGTTGACATTCGTGTTGAGCGTTCGCTGTTGTTGTGCGACTGTAAGTAAAACTGCGATGTGGCAAGAGCCATCAGTAGTAAATATCTGTAGTCTGAAATTTCATGAAAATTCGTGTAGCTCTTCTCATGTTGTTGCATGTGGGCACAGACTGACATAGATGTCGCGTTAGTGTATGCAACATTTGGTACTGACGCACCAGACACAATTTCATGGTACGGTGTGAAAGGATGAATTAGTGATGCGTCCTTCAGCACTGAACCGTCCCTTTTAACTGCGTGTGTCCTCATTTGGTATTGGTCGAAATATTTTAGGCTATGTGCTGACCCTTTAAAGCCCAGTGGTTACTGTACGTACCGCCAGGTTTAACATTCACAAAATCTACATTCTGCCCACACAGTGTATTTATGTGTTTTGTGTGGATCTCAGAACAAACAGCGATTATTTCCCTATACAGCGTTAACTGACTGGTTTTTATAACCGAGACGGAGTGTGTTTACTGCGCGGTACGGACCGAGTCTGTGAATGTAATTGAGGCTGCATTCAGTTGTAATAGTTTCATATCCACACTGAGCCCCAGAGTTGAACACAGCGACTGCAACGACTGTTACAAAATGGAGGCACTGACCATTTCTGCGCTTTCGCAATTTAGGTCTATCTAGTGTTCTTTTCCCCAATTCGTATTTTTTCGAGATAAATAGAGCGGTGGGATAGCTAAAAATTATGACGTTTCGGTGAAGTTGTGACCGAAGCGGCCTCCACATGTCACACCGTTTAACAGACAACAACGTGGGAGCTGCTACGTTTCTGCAGCAGTGCTGCTGAGGATTGAGGTCTTCGGTATGTGACGCCGTGTCTCTTGGTTAGTGTTTGCCGACGTTTCGGAGGATCGTATTGCCTTCATCTTCTGGGGCTTGGACGCTTAATCTTACAGGTGATTGCACTGTATTCCTTTGAAACGTCGGGGAAGAGTAACCCAGCGACACGGCGTCACATTCTGGAAGACTTTAATCCTCAGTGACATGCAGCTTTTTGTCTTTCTGTCACTAATCCTCCAAATGCCATTTGACTGTTTGTATGGGGCAGTATTTTCGAAACGACAGAACACTAATCTCCTTACTGTGATGAAGTTCTCCCTTCTGTAGAATGAACAGGTGAATGAAGTTCCATAAAAACGCAGCAGGTACGTCGTTTTTTCATCCGGGCGTCGTTGCTTTCCTTTTCAGTACCAAATTGTATGGCAGATAAAAGTCGAATAAGAAGCAAGGCTCAGACTGCGAAATCAAAGTTTACTGCAGTGCAGTTATGGAGAGTATGCAGGTGATGTAAGTATACAGCGCCATGTCCAGTGCCACTGTGAGTGACTCGACTGAGCCAGGAAAGGCAGCTACAGTCTTTGTAATTTAAATCACTGAGGTTGGAATTGTATATGAATGTAGGGAGCCTCACATTCAGGTGTGCTTACTGCCACTGAACCACAAAGCTGCTAGATATTGGTTTGTAATTCCACTGTCATGAACTCAGCTAAAGTTCTCTTAAACTTTTTTATTGTTAACTTCATGGACTTCGTCTATCGCCTCGTACTGAAACGGCTAAGACACTGTTTTTCGGGGAGACAGTCGGTTTTCTGTGTTAAAAGTATAGATGGTTAAAAGTATAGATGTTTACGTTGTACTTATGTCTTTGCGTAGAAACATCCATTCGTCTTTGATCCAAATTGTATCCGTCCCAGTATGGTGTGTACTTCCCGGTCACCCACCAAACGTCGGGCACTTCATTCCATTACTAAAAATCCTTCACATTCAACCGAAGTCATAGCAGCGAAACCTTCATGTCCTTATATCTCCCAGAAGCACTGCGATTGTCACTAAACTGGCAACACGCTACGTTTGGTTCTTTTTCCTGGCCCATTACATTCCACTTCCAGCTGCAGCAAGCACTAGCACTGCCTGGTGAAGGACGCTTTTTATGGATTTGCTTTCTGGGCGGGTTGATGTGTGAGGGGTAATGGAGGAAGTAACATTAGACAGGTAGTGCGCCAGCACTGTTCGCAGTTTTCAGAGCAGTAAGGAGCGCCAGCTTAGGGCAACTGAGAGAGGTGTTCGTGAGAACGTTAGACCCAGTTCACGGCAGTGGAAGTTACCGACGCTGTGGAGGATGGTGCTGGAGACAGATTACGGGTGTTAGTCACAACCGGACCGAACTGTATTTACGAAGCACTGAAGGGTGTGTGAAGGAGCGTGGCTGTGGGGTTTGCGCAGGGGAGCGGAAAACAAGGTGAGGGGGCAGTTTGGTTTTGATGTTGGGGAGGGCGGAGGGACAGGACTGCAGACAGGTCACGTGACCTTAACTTATGGCTGCTGGTAAAATACAGGAGAACTGAGTGGGACGACTCGCTACGGGCTGGATGGTCCCGGGTTCGAACGCTGGTGGGGGCAAGATATTTTCTGTTCTCTATACCCATCCATACGGGACCTGGTGCCGATGCAACCTCACCCACAGTGGGTACGAGGGCACGTTCTCGGGAGTAAAGTGGAAGGGGCGTTGTGGTGAGCACCCACCCAATCTAGCGCTGAGTGTAGGACTGAGTAGAGCTAAACCTTCACGTCCCCTCTGTGCCGCATGGCTTGTTACGGGAAGGCCTTCGCTTTTGCAGAATGGAGCAAATAATGCATTTTAAAGATTCAGTAATTTAACATAATGCGCTAATAGAGTGCGTTCCATCGGCGGCTCTAGGCTTTCTGAGCGCTAAAGCTGCCTGCTCGGTGCAGCGATGAAAGAAAGGTTGTTCGCTTATAGCATTATTTCAAATGAACATTCGCCGCACGTCCGCCACCGTGTGGTCGCACACAACTTGCTTAACGCCGACCTATTAAGCTGTCGCACACGATTTCTGTCGGCCTGCGGTCGTCCGTTCTGGCAACGTTGTTTAGTGCACTCTGTCCTCGTGCGGCGAAGAGGGAGTGTTATACTTTTGTACAGAGTACCTTCCAGTGTCAAGGGTTTAAAGAATTCTGAGGAAAGTCCCTGACGGACGTAATTGGGCCATGTATTTGTGCAGACTGCATTGTGGTGACGTCGGAAGAGGGCCAGTTCTTCCACAAGTCCACGGCTGATGACGCTTCGACTGTCTGTGGAGTGTGTATTCTTACAGACCCGGACAGACTTGTGGAGGTGCACTTTGACTATTTGGACGTGCAGTGTGAGAACCGGGGGCTCTTCTGGGTGGGTGGAAATAAGACAATTGTCTAACTGTATTAAGATAATAGAATTAAAAGGTGTGCATAAATTGTTATGTAAGGTGGTATGTACATGGAAAAACCACACTAAAAATAGCACAGAGGGTTGGGGAAAAGAAAGAAGGGCTGTTGTAAGGGGAACTGATGTAGACTGTACGGGATACAGATCATACTGCTTACTGGTATGTCTGTGTCCGGTAGAAAACACGGCGTTAGTTGTCGCAGGCCTTAGTATAAGCACTTGAGAGCCAAGAACAAATTATTATTCCTGCTGTTACTACCACCACCGCTGCCACCACCACCACCACCACCACCATCGCCACCGCCACCGCCACCGCTGCTGCTACTACAGAAGGAAGGAACATGGTTTGGTGTGTTTGTGATGAAAAGTTTCAAACTGCCATTTAGTTTCGACATGTTTACCCCACCCCTCCACATTTAACAACTTGAAACCACTAGAAGGATTTTATAACATTTCTGACTAAGGGGACTATTGGGCGGCATTTTACTTCAATATGTCATCACCCTCAGGCTGTGGCTAAATGTTGACAGCAGTAACATGTGCTTTACATGTAGACCTTTATATTATTAATTTGCCTGCATCTCAGTGTATGTTGTTAAATACCAGGCAGGTTTAGTAAGTAAGGTTGGCAGTGGAGGTCTTTGGAGGAAACAGTTTCATGCATCAAAACAGGATCACACTATGAACTTCTCGCCATTTCGCATAAACTTATTGCTATGAATAACATCAGACTGACCGACTGATTCTTGCACCATCTGTTGCATGTTACTTCTACCCCAAGTGCTGCCTAAAATAGAAGTTCTTGGTTAACACAGAATTTCCAGTCTAGGTGACCTATTTATTCAAAATGTGGTTTGTTTATCAGAAAAATGTTTTGGACAAAATTCTATAGAGGGAAATTAAATGTTCTCTACATTTTTTCTTCAAGTCTGATGGTTGTTGAGAATCAGCAGATGCACCAGATTTGTTTGCAGGTTAGTTACTTGGATCATAAGTGACTACAGATAACAACAAGCACAGTACAGCCCCAATATTTGTGATTAATTGGGGCTCTTAAAACCCTTATGAACACTCATTTTCAATGCCAATTTCTGGTTCTGCTACCACTTGTTTAATTAGTTACAGAATATGTTTGCTAAACGTTTTCCAGTTTGTAGATGGCTGGGAGCTCAACCAGCAGTTCTTTCCCAGTGCAGAAGACCACCCGAAACCACTAAACCAGAGGTACTTAGAGTTCTGTGCCCCACATAAGGTGAAGGAGGTGCTGGAGTCCTCGCAGAACGCAGGGTTCATACAGTACAGGGTGCCGGGCCGGGGCAAGGGCTTCAGTTTCACTGTCTGCTTCCCCAGGAACCCCACGCGTAAGTCACCACTGTAGGTAAAATTGTCTCTGTGCATGCCATGAAGACGTGGTGGAGGTACAGCTACACTCATTCTTAACCTTGGAACTAGAATGAAACACAGAATTCAAGGTGGATGATTGCAGATGCACTGCAGTGACAATGTGATTGTGTGATGACAGGCAGGCTCACTGGCCAATCAGCATTAGACGGCTGGAATGCTTGTGAAGAATGCTGTTACTGAAACGGTTGGCAGCCTTGTAAAGTGTCAGGAGCAGATGGTCGCGGCTTCTAAAATTGTAATAGGCTCTGCAGTGTCTGTACCGTTCTTACAGCATAAGCCTTTCAATGCTACAGAAGTATCTCTTGTTCTCCTTCTGTGTCAAAAGTTTTGCTGACCTGCATTTTAAAATAGATGGAGGTAATTGGGCAGCTTTAATGCATGGCTGATTTACCCCTGAGGAAATAACTGCTTGTACCCATTGAGTAGGGGTCTGGGAGGGCCCCAGCGCCAGTGTGGACATTTTGGAGAAAAATAGATCTCCTGTTTCTGCTGGGAATCGAACCATGCTTCCTTAGATGTAAGGGCCATAGCTTACTCACTCTATTGCCTGTGCTCTCCTGGCTACCCAGGATCTGGCGTCAGACTGTGTATCTTCAGGTTCTAAAAAACGTATGGGGAATATTTTTTGAGTAGCTGAGTGAATATAAGATTATGAGGAATAATTGCCCATTTAATATTGCAGGATGCAACATTCTCCTTGAGGGCAAAGCTGATGTCTATACGCTGCGCAACTACAGGAAGCATGTCAACTGCAGTTTGACCGCGTTATATCCTGCTAGCATGGAGGTTTTGAGTTTGAATGTGGGTCTGCAGGATGTGGAGGTGGAGACAGGCACTGTACACAAGGTGAGGCACATCTGTAATGTTAACTGATAGAGGCTGTTGATCATACAGTATGCTGTTGACTGGTGGATGAAGGGGGGCACATGCTTAGCCATACCCACCCAGAACTGATAAGTCGAGCAACATATACAGAAGTTGAAATTAATGCAGCTGTCAAAGAGAAGTCCTGCTTGTAGGGAAAGCAAGGATTGTGGAGTCAGGCCTTGGGAATGTGAAGCTGTGTTGCAGGGTTAGCGTTTATTGAAATTCCTTCAAAGCATGGTGTCGCATCCAGAAGACCCAAATCGTCAGCAGCACTGCAGTGTAACTAACTCTGTCTACGGAGCAGAGTCTTTCTTGAGAAGCTAATAAATTGTCAGATAGTCAAGAAATTGCCCACATTTTGTGCAACTTGATGGTTCATCACTCTGTTCATAACAGACTGTGACTTGTACCTATCCTGATTCCAATTAATCCAGTCCATGCCCCATCCTATATTGTAAGATGAATTTTAATATTATCCACTCACCTGAGCCTACATCTTCCAAGTGGTCTCTTTCCTTCAGGTTTCTCCACTACGATCCTGCATGTATTTCTTGTCTCCCCCATGTATGCCACATGCTTCACCCATCCAACCTTCCTTGATGTTGACTGCCCTAGTAATACTAAAATGCAGCCTGTCATATGACTGACCTAACTCATTATTTACATGCTTACCGCAACCAGCAACAAGCAGCTTGTTTTTTATTTAAAATGCCGTATTCATTCAATTACATCACACTTTTGAATTCAGGATCAGTAAATTAGATTTGTGTCGGTGAAAAAATTCTTCGTCTTTTCTGAAACGTGGTGTTTCGTTACTGTGTTCAAACGAGCCTAAAACTGGTCCCTGTACTGAGCGAGATCAATCCAGTCCATGCCATATTCCTTCCTTTAACATCAATCTTAATATTGTCATACACTCCACTCGTAGGTCTCCAAAATAATTTATTTTGTATAGGCATTCTTACCAAATTGCGTGTGCAGTTTACTCTCTCTACGCTTCTTGCACCTCATCCAGCTTGGTTTGATTATCCTAATATCATTCTGTGGCTTATAACGATTAGCATATGTTGACATTAGCTAATCCAAGCTGAAATACAGTGTGCCACTTTCTTCATGTCTTTGCACACAGCTGCTGTCACAGGATGTCCTGGGGCTGCAGGCTGTAGGTGTAATAAAGCTACTATGCTCGGGGACACAATAAATGGGATAGCTCAGTGTGTGTAGTGTTTGGCTTTGGGCTGGATGATAGGTACTATATTTCTGACAGGGGCAGTGTATTTTATCCTCCTAACTATGTTAAATATGTCCTGGCACTCGCCCAGTCTCATTTTCAAAGGCTACTGATACCGGGGTCCCTTTCACGGGTAACGCAATGTATGTATGAAGTGGAGCTACACCTCCACTTCTGTAACGTCTTCTCTTCTGGCAGGTCATGTAAGTTGATCTGTTTGCAGGTCATGAAATGGCTTGGGGAGGGGGAGTTAGCCATTGGCCTGTCATTGTGGATGCCTGGGTTCAGTCCCAGGCAAGACCATCTTAGTTTTGTGGTGGAAAAAGTGGCATTGGGATGGGCTTTTCTCAAACTACTTGTGTTTTCCCCTGTCAGTATTATTCCACCAGTGCTACACACACATTCATTCATTTATCACCAATGCTGTATAATATAATCCATTGTTAGTGTTGTTAGACTGACACACTCAAACTGTTTCAGTGCCAGAAACGCGGATTACCTGACTACTTGCAAATAGGAGGTTCGGAGGGCCTTGACACTACACATCTAACAGTCGCCGACTCCATCTGTGGGCTGAATTGTAAACCAGGTCAGTGCATTATAGAAATCTCTATATGTGCTCATTGCGTGTATAGTAACAAACTTTATTGTATGTTGTGGTGCATGGCTTTTGGCCTTTGGAATTTTTGAAAGGTAAGCTAGGAGCAAGTCACTAGTGCAGCATGAGTGTTGTGTTTGGTCTATTCCTCTCCACATCTGTAAATGCAGTTGACCTTGTCACACTGAATTTCCAAGCAAATAAACTCCCACCCCACGCCACTTCATCACACCCAGTAGGCCCGTCCACCAGCTCTGTTAAGTCCTCCACTAGCCAAAAACGAAGCAGTGTGCTGTACTTTATGTTGTTATAATTACTGGATTTGTTGCTGTAGAGTGGATGACATCATTGCTGCATAGTGACCGATGACACTGCCCATTCAGCAGTGTTCGTTTGTTCATACTCAGTCCCTCATTAACCTTTTAAAGACGAAGCAGGTCTTTTATATAAGGACTCAGTGCGTACCACGCTGTAAACACTCTCCACTTCGGTTATAAAAACCGGTCTGTTAATGTTTTATAAGGCAAAAGTTGCTGTTTGTTCTGAGATCCGTACAAAACACATAAACACAATGTGGGCAACACGTAGAATTTTTTAATGTTAAACCTGGACATATGTAAAGTTACCGCTAGGCTTTAGAAGGTTAAAATACCCTTGTACACTTCACAGGACTTGTTGGCTGCTTGGTGATTTTGCTATGAGAACTTGCAGTCATGCCAAACGTGGTCTGTGTAACATGTTAAGAAAGGCATTCAATGTCATGTTTGGTATGTTTACTCAAATTGTCAGCATTTTATACTTTTGTAATGGAACAACAGTAACTGATACTTTACATGCTGCTTTGTCTGGCCAGACGTAGCATTATACATTATTCTGAGTTGTAATGTGCCTGCATATACACCCTGGTTACTTGTTTTCATGGTGTGGCATCTACCATCAGCACACAATTGCAGGGCTTTCATCAAGTTGTTTCATTGGTCTAGTGTCTGAAGTCTGCAGCCTCATACTGTTTCCCTAGTGTGAAAATTACCTCATTGAATTTGGTTCTTTTTTGTATGGAACCACACTGGTGGCTTGTTGTTACATTTACTGAGCTGGAACTAACAGGTCTGCAGTTTGTCAGATTTTTATGGCAGCTGCTGAAAAATGATGCTCTGCTGTGGTTAAGTGTTCTTGCATTTTGGAGGAACATAGTGTCTCCATGTTCAGGGTGAGTGAATTGGTTGAAATGGATGCTGAAGTGATAGTGGATGAAGAATTTTGTCACTTATGTAGGAAGGTTTGACTGTGTATGGCCGATCACAGCCATGGAATGCAGGAAGAGAGGATGGGATTGTCCTGAGCTGATGGGAGTATAGGTTTCCAACAGTGGCCACATTTTCCATTTTCATCAGTACATTACGTGGACAGTGACTGGCGTCTGATCCCTGTCTGGTGTTAAGCTGCACTGGGTGCAGCACTGTGATAGCACTTGGACGGATAAACAGTGAGACTGACCTTTTTCCCCTTTTCCTTATTATGGCAAAACTACTGTGTTGATGGAAAAGGCCTGCTGCCATCTTCCTTTTAGAGGCTTTGGTGACCTACACAGGGAGAATATGTCCCTCCAGCTCATGTTGTTGATGTGCAGTGTGATCTGTATTCCTTCCTTTGAGTCCGTCCTTGTGTCAGGTAATTGCAGCTGGATGAGGTAACTGCTTACTAATCGTTATGTACTCCACGTTGCATCTCTCTGAGATCTTGTGTAGCTCAGTCCTCAGTCCTCCAGTTGCAGTGATTCAAAAGTGAGAAGTTGGTTTGACAGAAGTTAAATACAAGTAAGTCAATGTGCCAAATTGAAATGGTCCATACTAGGTTCTATTCTGAGAACAGGCACTCCTGGGATTTGAAGTTAACTAGGGTTGAGCATATCAATCTAATGCAAATGAGAGGGTGAGTAGTTGCCGATATTTGAAGGGATGATAATTGCCTTTGTTTGCATTGTCAAGTAGCCCAAGATATACACAAAGACACAGCATAGCATCCTAGAAAACCTTTGTAGATTTAGTTCTCTCAGTTTTGCTATGTGCTTTCAGTAATATCCTGTGATTTTTCCAGGCAGCACTGTGCAGACTATATTCTGTGGGGTGACCACAGCGAGACTTGTGTCCAGTGGTCAGTTTGGCAACGCAGTAACCCTGGCACTGCAGCAGGCGGGTGACGATGATATTACGGAGGCTAGCCTTGTGTGCAGTCTCTGAGTGCTTTCTGTAAGTAGGGTACATCTTTCACTGGTTTTCTTGTGTGCAGATTGTAATACAAGAACAGCTGAGAGAGATATACAGCATAGAGTGTAAGATGTGGCTCAGGGTAGGGTCCACTGGCAAGCTGTTGTGAATGTAGTCACAAACTAAGAGTTCATGAAACATCAGCAGTTGACTGACTAGCTGCATGACTACCAGCTTGTGCTCAGTTAAGTGTTGTATGTTAAATTGGTCCCTGTCACCACAATCTGATGCATCCTCAGGTTGCAGCTGAATGTGGCCTGCAAATGGTCATGGGGTTTGGAGCGTGGAGTGCGAGGAGTCTATATATGTCAGTGTTGCTGAAGGTGGTTGTGACACAATGAGATTTAATGGGAGTACAGGAGGTTAGATGGGGAAAGGGCAGCACTGAACTAGCAGAGGGTTATACTATTTATGTGGAAAACTACATGAAAAGCATTAACATAAGAGGAACACATTAGCACTCAAGAGAGGAGAGGTTGCATCACGTAGAGTGCTAAGAGATCACTGGTGTGATATTTTTCTGAATGTGCATGTCTCAGCGAGGACTGAAACTACAGTTTCTGTGAGGAATTAAAGCAGATATTGGATCAGTTTCCTAAATACACTGTGGAAATTCTGTCAGGAGATTTCAGTGTGAAATTAGGGAGAGGAGATATTTTCAGAGCTTCAGCTGATGCTGAAAGTGTACTTGAAAATGGAAATGATAATGGTGTTAGAGTAGTAAACTTTGCCACATACAAAAATAAAGTTGCCAAAGCACAGGGTTCCCAATCCAATCATTCAGAAGTACAGTTGCGACTCTTCTGATGAGGAGATTCGTAATCATATTGGTCACTGTCTGGTGGTTCCAAACATTAGGGAGATTGTACCAGTATGTAGGCTAAATGAGTAATACAGAAGTCTTCTATGGAGAGATTCAGTCACAGAAACACAAATGAGGTGGAAGTTGCATGAGACAGCGGGGCATGCGGCATGATATGGAACTGTTGTGGGAAAACTTGAAGAAGAGTTGACCACTTGCAAGACTTACGAGTAGACGGGAGCATAATGTTAAAATTGGTCTTAAAGGAATAGGATGGGAAGTTGTGGACTGGATTAATGTGGATCATGATCAGGTCCAGTGGTGGGCTGTTGTGAACACGGTAATGAAAATTTGGGTTCTGGAAAGTGCAGGTATGTTGATGACTAGCTGAGGTACTGGTAGCTTCTCAAGAACGACTCTGCTTAATTAATTAATTAATTAATTAATTAATTAATTCGGCCAGTGAGCCAGGCAGTAGGCCCAATCAGTCCAGTCAGTCAGTCAGTCAGTCTGTTAGTTACTTGGTTGGTTGATTGGTTGGTTGATTGGTCGGTTGGTTGGTTAGTTGGTTAGTAAGTGAGTTGGAAGATTCACAGTGTGGGATCAGTGCTGCCTGTCAACAGTATGTGGGTAATCTTAATTTATTAATTTGCTTTTTGCTGGAATTGTAATTGAAAAGAATATCATTTGTGAGTTCACAAATGTTCATGACCCTAAGATTTACTGTAGCCATTTTAACAAGCTGTGTCATGGCAGTAAAATGCCATTGTTTTAGAATTTTGTATTCTTGGTGTGAAACAACTACAGCATGGAGACTGCTATTTGAGATTTTTGTTCCCTTCTACAGGGCTTACAATCTCAGCGTGTTATGGTAAAGTTGTGAGGTGTGTTTGGTAACGTAACATTTGTATTGTGACTCATAACTCACGTTAAAACTTACGCATTCTAATGCAGTGGTTCACAACCCTTTTGATTATGATGACTGCCCACATACTGACTGTTGTACTTACAGGCTCCAATAACTGAGGAACACATAGTGACAGATCTCTATTATATAGTCTCAGAGTGGCTGTAGATGGATTCATATTTTGTTCATCACAATAATAGTAACAGAAAATACCACAATAAACCAAGTACTGGCCAGAGAGCTATACTTGCTGTCAATTTAGGTGAATTCTCAGGACATTTGGAATAGTGTTTCAGCCCTTTCAGAATAACCGTGCAACCCCCCTCCCCCCAAGGTGTACATCCCACAGGTCAGGACTTACTGCTCAAATCTTTCAGGGCCCTAATAAGGCGTCTATAAATACATATTTGTCCATCCCATGCTGCTGAAACACTGCACATGCCATTCGTTTGAGAACATGAACAGTTCCGTATTTATGTGTGTAACATTGTGTTAAATTGAGTTCAGCTCGCAGTAACACTTTTGGAGGTTACAGAAACAGCAACCAGATCGACCTGTGTTTGATTCTAATTACACAACTTGTTATTGATGGTTGGTGTAAAAATGCACACATGCCCCTCCTATGTGGTTGTAGTATACTGAGGAAAGACTTGCAACTGAACCTGTTAGTGTGTGAAGTCTGTCAGTAGGTCACTGCCTACTGGCACTTTTTCTGCAGCTTGTGTTTTCACTGGCGCTGATGCAGTTGCTTAGCTTCATGGCCTGCCATATGATGTCGTTCAGCTTCAACGGCACCAACATTTCCCAATGGACCTGCCCTCACAGTGTGCGCAAGCACGTGTACTTGTGCTCATGCATCAGCTGCAGTTACTGCTGTTTCATGTTGTGTTAGTTATTGCTGTAAACATGCCTCATATTTACGGTTGACTCTTTTGAAATCAGTGACCGTTATTTCCTGCACATAGCAGTGCAGAATTTTACTTTTTTTTGGTTTTATAGCACAGGTTCTGAACTAAGTACACATGTTCCCACAGGTGGTACATCTGCCTGATAAAGTATACATCAGATGTATGTATTTCATACATTGTTATTATGTTGTTACATATACATACCACAGAATGATGTAAGAACTTAAGAACTTTCTTTTATATAACTTCTTGTATTTATGAAATACAGTAAATTAATTCTGTAGAAGTCTGTATCTTGTTGCATTCATAATGCAAAATCACATGCAATTGGAGATAAAAATTCACCACCAGAAAAAGGTACATAAAATTTCACTTTCAGAACATGTGTATGTCAACTGAAATCTATTCAGAAACCCTGTCTTATATTATCCTATGGAGAAGGCTTACAAGTTTACATTTCTACATGACAGGTTACTTAAAAAACATCATGTATTTTGTTTTGTATAATTTATGAAACTTCTTTCACATCAGTAATCACGGTCTTGTAACTGGAGGAGGGCAGAATAAGGACTTTTAAATTCTGCACTTATTTAGGGTTTGGTTCATTATTTTACACCTGTTCAGACACACTTAAATGTAAGTAGTGTTTTCACATTGCTTTTCTTAATTGAATTATGGACATTTAGTGCCCTTTAAATTTTCTTAACAGCTGTAGAAAGAATGAACAGTTACAACAGAAGGTGCAAGAAAGAACATAGCTGCAGCTATCCCGTAAACACACCCAGACGTAAGTCTGATGCTCATTACAACAAATGAAATTCAGAATATAATAAAACGTTCTACATAAAAAAAAATTATATGGGTGCGATCACATATCAACAAAATTACTGAAAAGCCACACACACTACAGTTTATTGCTCCAGCATGTTATCTGTGTGATTAGTCACTGGCAGTTGGAGACCATGTGGGTTACAGTGTTTGTAGCAAATAAGTATGTAACTGTAATTAACAACCTGATAATAAAATCGGTCACTTGACTTATACTGTTTGTAGATGCAGCTTGTATAATCACAGGCTCCTGAACACCCACTGAATTGCTGTACAGTGAACCTTTTGCCGTCATTCTCATGTTCATCCTGATCCAACCAGCTGCAAGGGTGAACAATGCAAAAGCAATGTGCATGTAGATTGATTAATCAAAAAATAAACTCCTGCCATATGCTCCTATTTGTGAACCGCTAGTAATGATGGCGAAGACTATAAAGGGCACCCTGTTGTGTGTTCGTGGCTTGGTGCTTAATTAACCCTTGAAAGATGAAAACCCTTGAAAGATGAAGTGTAATGTATTTTTTTAAACACCCAGTTTGTACCATGCAACCAATCAGTTTATGTTATGTAGGGCAAAAGTCGCTGTTTCGTCCGAGATAAATACAACGGTCATAAATTCATGGTGGGCAGAATGTAGAATTTTTTAATGTTAAACCTGTTGGTGCAACAAAATTTAAGATCAGTATTTAAAAGGTTAAGTAGGAAAACTGTTTTATTTGTAGATTAAGGTGGGAGTGAAAACCTAATATTGAACTGTAGCTGAGGGAGGTAAAGTATAGAAATGTGATGGGCTATTGCATTTCAAAATAGAGATTTTTTCTTGATACAGGTTAACCCTGTAAAGACAAAGCGTATCTGTTTTGCATAAGGACTCAGTGCATACCGCGCTGTAAACACTCCCCACTTCGGTTATAAAAACCAGTCTCTTAATGTTTTATAGGGAGAAAGTCCGTGTTTGTTCTGAGATCGGTACAAAACACATAAACGCAATGTGGGCACCACGTATAATTCTTGCATGTTAAACCTAGTGGTTTCTAACGTTACCGGTAGGCTTTAAAAGGTTAACTGTGTGGTCGTGCAAATTGAATGGCAGCTGCTGACTTTAACTGACTGAGACATCAGTACTTCTTGAATCGTAGTTGCAACTCTAGCTGATAGGTGTCAGCAACAACGGCATAAGTGGTCATGTCATAGTAAAGAGTTTCATGTCTACCGCTGCCTCTGGCGTTTCGTAACTACCGTGATACCATCTCTGATTTAGGAAATGGTTCAATGAAGGAGTAGTTACGTATATCTGCTGTACTTCGCGGTGGTATAGTGGCGAGAGTTCGCCCTATTTCCCCAGAGACATCGACGACTGCCGACACGTTGATGGCTTTTATTTGTGACTGCATCGAACCTGGCACAACGGTCATCAGTGACTGCTGGGCGGTGTACTAGAACATCGGGACCCATGGATACACATACCACTCCGTCAACTATAGTAGAGCGACTGTGGTCTTCGTAGCTACCCGTGGCCTGTAAAACTGTAACCGTGCCGGAACTAAACGTGAACAAAGTGAAGAACGTCTAAGAAAATAATGCTTGTAAAACATTGTGTAAGTGAAATTACGTTACGTTGAGTGAATGGTATCTGAAACATTTCTATAAATGATTTATTGACAGGCAGATATCATTTTGAGAGAAATAAAATTGTATCTCAAATTGGTATCCACCAATCAGAGGACTGCATGACGTAATTTGTCTTCCTCGTGATTGGGCAGAGGGTTTGTCGCGCCGTGGCCAGGCGGCTTTTGTCATTGGTGGAGGTTGAGTGATGCGCGGCGAGGCGCTAGACAGGTGCTTGTGTGTTGGTCGTTGAAGTTATTATGGAGGCGCATTGTACGTAAACTTGGTCCCTGCATGTTGGACATACGCATTTGTGGCTAAGCTACGTCAGTTATAATAGCTATACTAGATGATCTGTGTATAATAGTACAGTTATCCAGAGTACTAGTTTTGTATGCATTACGTGATTAATGGAGAGAGTTGGGAACGTAGCGAAATGTTTGCTGGAAAGGTAAGCTAAGAATTTGTTCTTAGTAGACATGCATGCATAGAGGAAATTTCCTGTGTAAGCTTGTGTTTCAAATGTAGACGAAGAAATGTTTGAACCAGCGCGGAATAATAAGTGTTCGTTCTTGTCTTGTTGCGCAGGGCATGGAGCCGTGATGCATTGGAGATGGGTAGCCATGTTGCTTTTTGCTGCTGGGAAAGCGTGGTCCGTGTGGGTGTGTGAGTTCGAGGAAATAATTTCGACGGATTTTATCCATCCACCTTCGAAAACTGAGGTAAGTACAAGATTGTTGACCACCCAGTGATATGTATACGTGTATGAAGATTAATTATACATTTGGATTTTTCAGATAATTGCCGATAACTGAAGGGGTTCAGCAGCCCGCAGGGATTATAGTTTTAGATATGCCCCAGAAAGGAAAGAGTAACTCAAAAGGAAAACGAAACCATTGAAGCATATGGTTTAAATGAAATTGCTTCGTACTTTGAATGTGTTGCATGCATGCAACATGGCTTCTGCCATGGTAGGAAAAAAAACCAGTCCTAGCTTCAATAAGTCTTAAATTTTTGGTCTAATGTATGAAAGAGGGTAAATAACCTTTAGATTATGGAGCAAAAAATCCAACTTTTTAGTGCGGTGTTGCATACATCTTTTCTTTGTCCAATCTCTTCTTTCAAGTTTGTTACGCTTAATTAAGGGCAAAAATGTCCTGTATTCAGATTGTTCATGCCTTTTACAGGCATGTGATCTGTTTGTGAAAAGCAGGGATTTGATGATTACTGTTGGCGATCTGACCCTTATTGCCAGTGAGGCAAGTTTCCGAAGCAGAAAGAATTTCTGGTTTTCAGGTTACTACAGTTTGCCCCCTTAGACATGTAGTGGACATCTCCGTGGTTTGCAGTAAACAAGTTTGGAATGCCAGTGCTTTTTATTGCTGAAGTTTTGGTTTGGATTGTACTTGAGCAGCTTGTTGTGTGTTGTGTTTGAAGGTGCGGGATTACGGAGTGCACAAATGCAAGTCTGTTATGGACATTAACATACTGTGTCATTTCAGCATGTGGCACGATCCGTTTCTTCCTGCGCAGGATATTGTGCAGAAAGAAGAGCAGCCGTGTGAACATTTGGAGCCTGTGGTTTGTCAGTGCTGTCGGTGCATGTGCCCTCACTTGCCAAGAAGTGTGCCAGTGCAGCTGGTAGATGGTTGGAGCCTTTGGCAGCAGTGGAGAAGGTAATGACCCCGCAACATACATACTGTACTCTGTTACACATGAAGGGAATGTCGTAAATGTAACAATGCAAAGGAGTGCTCACTAGTGTGTGAAGTGATGAAGGAAATGGTTTGTGGTTCGCTTAAACCTTACTGGACTTGCAGAGGTCTGGAGAGCATAGTTGGTATAATGATTGAGGCTGAAACCCCAGTGGGGGCAATTTTATCTTCATACTCAATTTATACCAACAGTGGGGCCCACCTAGCCTCCTGTGCAGTGAGTACCCAGTCTCTTTCGTGGGGTGAAGTGGTTGGGTGTGGTGTTGAACACCAACCCCCATCTAATGCCAAGGTTAGGAATCAGTATAGCTCTATGTCTTCTCACTGTGTGCCAGTTATGGCATGTAATGGGTTGACCTTTTCTGTTACCTAAGTGGGCATTCATCACAGTAGTGTTACAATGTTTAAATGTTAGGAACCCAAATGCCAGAGTGATGCAGCACTTGTGATGCACGGTTGACAGTTTTGTCACATCTTAGTGAAGCTACAGCTCAGTAATAATCGTGTTTCATTCTCCCCTGTTCTCACTGATGACTGCTGCTCTTGTCTTTTTCTTTTACTGACGTGTTGTTTTGTCAACAAGAGACTTGTATGTACACGTGCATGCACAAAACTGGTCCAGACTTCTGTATTATTTGTCTTGCAGTGGAAATGCGCAAGTAAGGTACAGGATGTTTAGCCCAGGCGTCTATAAATTTTCAAAAAATCTTAAGTCTCCTCAGTCGTTCAGGTGTCAGTTGGTTGACATGAAACATGTTCCATACTGAGGGCTGAGCAGATATTAGGTGCCTCTTACAAAAATGAAGCCACCTGGTAACATGGCACCCAGGATTTGTGGAGCCCTGTCTGAGTCACACAGTGGAGCTCGCAGAGCTGTAAGAAATAGAAGCTACCTCTGTGAACGTAGACAGCACCCCTTTCATTGTGGTCATGTTATGTTTCACAAGAGTTATGCAGCTGCTGGGGAAGGAATGAAACTATTAGCAGCCGTGCTTGTGGTCAAGAGGTGAAGGACCGTTAGCTTTATTCATGTTGTTACCATGTCTGGTACAATTGTCTTGGCCCATACCATTTACGTGTTCTTGACATAAAGACACACTGAAGGATTACTTATTGGTGTACAACTGAACACTTCCATGTGGCTTTTACAGTGGCGGCTTGTGAGATTTCCACATAAACTTGGAGGAGAATCTTAAGTAGAGAAAGCAGGACCACTGGTGAACCATCATCCTGTTGCGAAAGGACGGAGCTGTGTAGCAGAAACAGTGGTCTGCCCCGTGTTAAGGAACAGTGCACACCGGCTTAGACAGGGCGACATGTTGAGGTGCCTAGCGTTGTGCTGGTGGTGGTGAGTCAACAGAGTTTGTGCGCAGAAATTGTGAAGGGCGAATGTATGTGTGTGTGTGTGTCTCTGTGATCTGAATACACAATATTTACCTGAATGCAAGACGGCTCTAATGTAAGACAACCCCCCAACTAAAACACATCTGCCAAGGGGAAATTTTTTTTCAAAATCTGATATGACCCTCACCCCCCCAAAAATAAAACATGGGCTAAGAGAAAGTACTTTACTATTAATTTTGTATACTCGATACACAAAGCATGTCAGATCCTATCTGCCTGGACCAATCAGTGTCCCTGTGTCCATCTTCACAGTCAGTGCCTGTATCTTCCCCACACTCACTCCTTACATTCTTATCCTCTTCACTTTCATACCACAGCATATCATCTTAAGTCCCATCCATTACATTGGCTATATAGCACTTCTTGAAAGCCCTGCAGAATCACTTCTGGTGAGATGCACTGCCATGCTGTTGTGGTATATTTCTTGGTTTATAAAGTTACTTGAACTCATGAATTGCACAAGTTTCTCCACAGATGGTGTTAGTGGTGTTAAGAATTTTAAGTACATGTGTTCTGGATTTTTGTGTTGTGTCTGTGGTCTGATGAGGCTGAGTTCATGGCTCTTATTGTGGTTTTTAATTTGTGGAGTGACCCAAGGTTTTATTTGTGAGGCTTGTAGTTAATTTTTAATTTTTCAGTTGCCATTTTCCTGTTATTACGCTTGGACTAGATTTGTTCTCAGGTTCATATCTTAACAGGCTTACTGTTTCTAGTTTGTGCAGTGGCTGAGAATAGCTCAGGGTAAGAGGTCCATGGGGTTAGGTGCTGCTTTGCCTGAATACTGAAACAGAGCTGGCTTTTGAAGCATGCTTTTTTAAAAAATTGGAGGATGGACTGCCCAAAAAAAGATTGTGTCGCTAGTCATGCTCTGTTCTGCCACTGTTTGCGTGTGATTTGGTGATGCAGGCCTTGGTTTGTCTCCACAGTGTCTGCTTGATAGTGACCCAGTTTGCTTCAGTCTGGTTTGGTGCTGCTTCATTCATGTAATTAACATATTTCAGTGCCAAATTTAAAAAAAAAAAGACCTAGTCTTGCCTTCAAGTAAATACAGTAATGCCAGGAAACATTGAGTCCAATTTCGTAACAGGACATGTGTACGCATTTTCGGTTTTCAGAAGCTGTGGGTGTGGGTGTGGAATTGCTCTCTACCTTGAAATTGAAGTGTAATTTTAGGCTTTGTGTTCAGTAAGTTCCTGACATACGTGGGTAATTGATTGTGACAGTTTCTGTGTAGGTTGAAAACTGCAAGTCTGACAGTGCTGAAGTCTGATGTATTTTTTGACGTATACATTCCTTTCATAGTTAAAGCTTAATTGAGAAAGTTGTATTGTAATTGTGACAGACATAAAACAGAAGTACACGTACAGTAACTGTGTGTGAGAACATAGAATGGTTTAACATATTGTATTATAGTCGAAGCACTGAAACTGTTGAAATAGTAGAGATACAAGCCTCATTAAAAAAAGTGCTGTACGCTTGTATGTACAGATGTGCATGACTTGAACCCAGGTAAGTTGGGGACTTACTGTGTAGGGTGCTTACTCTAAACGATGTAACTTTGTAATGCTGTGCGTTTCATGGTGTTAAAATGGTTTGTTTTTGTTTGTAACTCATATTTTAAATGGTATGTGTATATTATGTTGTACACCATCAAGTTTTCTGATCCACCACTACCTCAGTATTTGCACTGCTGTGTGGTTTGTGGTTCTGCACTGCTTGAAGCAATTCTGCATGTGTGCCTCCCTAGGTGGCACACTATGTGTGTTACTTGTCATGACTTGTCGTAACGGTATTGTGCATACCCATCACTTATGTTTTGTGGGAAATTCATTCCCTTATGTGTTGTGAGATCTTTGCTGTCTCAGATGCGTGTTGCATTTGATAGTGATAGTGCAGTTCAGTTGCTTCTGTCTTATTGACCATGAAAATACTGACAGGTTTTGGAAAGTAGGGCATTTATTGTGTTTGTGATTGATGGAAGTGTGGGTGTATGTGGAGAGATGCTTTAAGAGTTGCCACATGTAAAGTTCTAGTTACTGTGATATGTTTTAAGAGGTACCCTCAAGGTTCAAAATGTTGGGTGACACCAGCAGAAAGGTGATACCTGGTATGCGTGAATAGCCATTCAGGGAATCAGCAGCTGTGTTCCTGCATTCCAGACGCATTTGTTTCGTGAGCCAGGGTTATGAAACTACACTTCAGTGAGCCGCTTTTGCGTGGGGGAAACCATACAGCTATTGGGCGCTTACAGAATATATGCTGTTTGAAATGTAATAGGAACCATAGATTTTATTGAAATCAGGACTGAAGTACTCTGTGCAGAACTTTTCTCTTTTCACTGGAAACGTTACGAAATTGATTCAAGTGTTACGTAAAGTTTCTTGTGGTTTACGAGTCTGCACACGTGTATAGTTGTTGGCCTCTAACTAACTCCATGGAGCAGAGTCCTTCCTGAGAAGCTAACAGGTCCACAGCTATTCAAGAAATTCCCTGCATTTTATGGTACCTGAAGGTTCATTTCCACGTTCAGAAGTGCTTGCAACCCATCCCTATCCAGAGCCAGATCGGTGCAGTCCATGCCTCCCCATCCCACTTTCTGAAAATCCATTTTGTTATTATCCTCCCATCTACCTCTAGTCTTCCAAGTGGTCCCTTTCCCTCAGGTCTCCCTACCAAAACCCAGTATGCGTATCTCCTGTCTCCCATACATGCCACATGCCAAGCCTGTCTCATTTTTCTTGATTTGATACGTGAATATTTAGGGATGAGTGCAGATCATGGATCTCAGTGTTGTGTATTTTTCTCCACTCCCCTGTTGCCTCTTCCTTAGGCTCAAATATCTCCCTTGGCACCCTCCCTCAGTGGGAGAGACCAAGTTTCACACCCATACAAAATAACAGGCAAAATTATTGTTCTGCCATCAGCAGTTGTTTTTGTTGCAGCATTAGAGTCACTTTTTCCAAAGAGATACAAATGACACTTTAAAATTCTGGATGCTCTTGTTGACCATAACTGTGCCTCTAGATGGGCACGTTGGGAAACACATTTCACCCCCCTGAATGTACTATAAGCGTCACCCATTACTTCTCCCAGTCTTTTCTCGTTTATGTACTGTAGCACTTCATGAAATCACTTGCTGGTATCAAGTTCTGAATCACAAGAAGTTGTAGAAGTGACTGACTAGTGTTTTCCACTACCTCTGGATGTCACTTCAAGTAAGCCTGTGACAAAGGCACGCTATCATACCAAACCAAACATCATGCAGTGTTTGTTGCCAACAGACAAGAGTAAAGGTAATGTTGTAAACAAACACAGGTTTTCACATGTTACTTTTAACCACCCTTTTCCAGGATGATTGTTCTTGGATGGGTTTGATCTTGGATTTTGCATTAGCCGCTCCTGCACGCTGGACAAGATTATCTCTTGTTTCCTGGGGAAACCTTTCATTGCTGACTGCTTTATCCAACTGCAGTAATAACAGGTTATTGTAAAATTATTTCATGGGATATAAAACTGCGTGATGGTTTGGATACATATGTAGGCTGTTCCTGTGTGTGTCAATGTGTGCAAGTTCACTGACCAAACAAAAGTCAGTTTTTCTTTACTTGAGAGCACAGGTGAGGGACCAGAAGTGTCACTGTGGCCAGGATTCTGTAGCTTAGACTGTGGACTGGAGCGCGGAACCCCATTTTTTTTTCGAAACTGCTTGAGGAGTAGGCCACCACGTGACTTGTGGATAAGGCACACATTGCGGATGATCATGTATGTGAGGTAGAGAAAACGGTTCGTTGGCCACTTCCAAGTTCTGCGGGCAGTTCTGTGGTTCCAGTTCTCTGCCACCAAACCTGCTAACCAGGTGTAGCGCATTAACTAATGGTGTAATCCTTCATTTTCTTGTGGGAAGACTAAGAGGTGCAAGTGATCTGTGCCTATGGAAGCATTGACTGTTTGTGCTTTAATTTGTAACGTAGTTGTTTTCTTGGGAACTGATTTCTGTAATCATGTAACTGCAGTGCAGTTCAATGTCTATTCAGTGGTTGCCTATCTTATAAGTACTTGTATCCATTTTGAGATGAAAGCCGACTGACGTGACATGCAGTGTGATGGTGAGAAGCGCTCATTTCCTACAGAGCGCTGTGATGCGTACAGCACTGTGTTCGTACAGAAACTGTGCTCTGTCGCTTGCCAAGTAATATTTTCGGCACTTGGTATGTCTGCCCGCCTGCTTGAATGTGTGTTTGTGTTATTGCATACGCATTTGAATTGTAGTATACACCCAGTGGCATGGGGCTTCACGCGTTCGCGTTGGTACGTACGAAGTGTTGAATGGTGCAGTTTCGGAAGAGATACCCACGATCTGTGCTTGGCTGCTGCCCCTGGGCGTGTGCCGCACTGCTTGGGGCCACGTTTCCCCACGCGAAATCGATGCTTGACCTGCTTTTGGTTAGGAGCAGATGACTTTCTTGCGTTATGACATGTTGATCCGGGCGACGTTCTTCCTCGCGTCTCAGAACTTTTCGTGGCCCTCATTTTGGTCGCCATTTGATTGCCACCGTCTAGGTCTTCAGTCGGAGGTCGGAAGTGCCGCTCCAAATATCACGTGGCCAAGTATTTACAGGCACTAACTGTTCTGCAGCACCGATAGTATACAGTGACTCGTCTGGGATGTTGAATTTATAGTAGTCACTGGTTTGCTGTAATTTTGGTTATGTGTAGTTGTGTTTGATTAAGTGAACTTGCTAACAGGGTGTCCTGATTTCACGTTCTGTACTCTGTGTTCCAAGATTTCCCGTTCCTCTTGGAGCCCATGAAAGCGCGTCTGTACTGCTCCGAGGTAGCACGCCGTCTGTATACTGCAGGTCCCTGAATCTTCTTCTGCGGCATGGGAAGCCAGAATGTCTGAAGCTTGATGGCGAAGTTTGACTGCGGCCTGTTGTTCGTGATGGCCCGATCATTTGTAAATTCAATGCTAAGTTTAGTGTTGCTGTGTCAAATTTGAACAAGACGATCGCAGTGGCTAACTTTACGTCGTACCGGGACAGAATACAGACTGTGTGTTAACTTGCGAAACGTGGGGTAGGCCGCACAGTGCCGCTGGTGAACATGTAGGTTCCTTTGGTTCACAGACTGTTACGTGAAAGGGAGCCATAGTGTTCTCTTTCTTGGAAGAAAACGGGTTCCTAAACAACTTGTGTTGAAAGCTATCTCTGTTAAATTGGTATAAAACACCAGTTAATTAATCCTTGACCTTAGTTTGTCAGATCTGGGATTCGATCACTAGACTGCTGGCTACAGTTATTTTCGCGCTGTTTAAGAGCATGTGGACTGTGTGACTAGAACAGCGTATTGTATTCGGTGTGAACGGTCGTACTGCAGTGCAGGTCCCACCAGGGTGCGGCTTTGATACGTGTCACAACGTGCTAGTGGTAGCGCTCAGTGTGACAGACTTCTAATATTTCAGTACCCTGTTAGAGGGAAATTACAAGTCCGACATCGTACGAGTTTATATCTGAGTCACAATTAGGATTTGGAAAGAACAAAGGTTACTCGTCTGCAGCTGTAAATTTCCGTACGTGCTGACACTAAAGAATACATCAACTTGAAACTAAATCAGAATACATGAATACATGATATGGCGCTCACTGTGCCACTGCCGGCCTCCTCCTCGTCCTCTAACTGCTTTCCTTCCTCGTATGTGAAGAATAAAACAACAGTAAAGCGGAACTTCATTCACTGCTTTGTGTTTTACTGTTAAGAGTGCATAAAATGCATTGGACACTACATGTTTCGGCTGTGTCTCGGCCACCTTCAGGTGTCTGCGACAGGAACTAACAACAGGAATGTCTCCAAATCCTTGATCTGCTTCTTCATGTCATAATTTTTGTCACTTAACTGTTTTGTCTATAAACAAAACACTGTGTTAAAACAGCATTACCAATCAGTGAAAAGAAAAGTTTTTTTGAAAATCTAGAGGTCTTGTATTAATGGTATAAACAGTGAAAATACGTAATTTGTTTGATCAGAAATGCACCTTAAGTACTTCTTTCGCTCAAAAATGTTTATTGCTTAAATTCTAAGAAGACACAGCATTAAAATGTACGTACAAAGGATTACATGATAAAGAAAAACGAATGACAGTGATAGTATTGATAGCTTTTCTTATTCAGCGTTCTGAAATCTGCGAACTTAGATACTGCGGTCTGTACGTCCATTTGAAGACGTTTTGGCTTCACGTGTTCTGTGGTTAGGGTAATGTTTGGATTTGCTATGGCTCTTCTGAAGGGGGCATACGCTTTTGTTGAGCCGAGTAGCATCTCGTCCTCAACTGCCTTGCCTAGGCCTCTGGGTTTTCGGCAGCTAGACATGATCGCAGTCACAACTGCTTGAATAGAGCTGAACTGCGGAAGCTTTAGGCTCGCAAGTTTGCCTAAAAGCCTGCGCCTGTTGTTCACTCGTCTGTCTTCAGAAGCTGTTAGAAGCGTCTCCCGCGCTTCTTTTGCTGTCTTGCATTGCCTTGCATGCACAGGACAGTGAGGTTTCTCCGTTACGCAAATCCTTGCTGTGGCCTTTTGATCTCTGTTTGTGCCTGTT